>CM076573.1:89920841-90299814 GCA_034641835.2 Pinus albicaulis
TAAATAATGATGCTACTCTCATGGAGACTTCCTCCCATTATGACTGCGTTGTCCTCCACTATCTCCATTACCTCCATGACTGCGCTGTTGATTTGGTAAACTTGACCCCATCCACATGCATTGACCCCCATTCACACCAAGGAGTGATTTATTCAACTAGATGCACTGATCCACATTCACATTATAAGTGTTTTTATTCCTACTAAAGATATTTATGGGTCCCTCTACCCTCTTATTCATCTATCTTATTGACAAAAGAAAATTTTAATATTCTAACTAGCTAAAAGCTAATTGGGAATATTACAGTCCCTCCCCTCCCAAATTTTTCTTGTCCTCAAGCAACTACAAGGATGGATGCTGCAAAATATTATCTCCTTCCCAAGTAGCATCCTCATCTTGTAGATTCCTCCATTGAATCAGATATTCTTTAATCACCATGTTCCTTAGCTACCTCTCCCGATTATCCAAGATAGCTTCTGGTTGTAAAACCATATGGCCCTCATCATCAATAGGTGGGAGATCCATAGTAGCAACTACATGTTGTCCAATGGCCTTCTTGAGGCATGAGACATGAAAAATGTTGTGGATCTTACTCCCAATGGGGAGCTCCAACTCATATGCTACTTGCCCAACATGACAGATCACCTTGTATGGCCCATAGAAACAGGGCTTAAGCTTCTCATCTTCCTTATCCTTCAGCGTAGATTTCTTATAAGGCTGAAGACGGAGATAGAACAAATCATCCACCTCAAACTGTCTCTCCACCCGACCACGATATGCATACAACTTCTGCTGATTTTGGGTTGTAGCAATGTTGTCCTTAAGAGCATGGAGTATATCCTGACTCTTTTGGATCCACTCTTTGGCTCTAGGAGCCTTGCTTGCTCCAAACATCACATCAACAAATGATAAAGCATCATATCCATATAGAGCCTGAAATGGAGACATACCAATCGACATATGAAATGTCGTATTGTAGCAATATTCTCCCAAGTGGAGCCAGTGTAGCCATGCTCTCTACTGCCCCGAAACATAGTTTCGCAAGTAGCCTTCCAGCCACTTGTTTACTATCTCTGTTTTCCCATCTTTCTGGGGGTGATAACTGGTACTCGGTGTCAACTCGATACCCACCAAACCGAAAAGCTCCTGTCAAAAGCCACCCATGAAGCAGCTATCTCTATCACTGACTATGGTCTTAGGAAGACCATGAAGGCTGAAAACATCTCTAAAGAAGAGCTCAGCCACTTGTGAAGAAGTGCACTATGAAGAAATGACAAAGAAATGTGAATACTTTGCTAGTTGATCAACGACCACAAAGATACAATCCTCGCCTTGTACTGTTGGAAAATCGGTAATGAAATCCATATAAATTCTCTCCCATTTCCCTTCCAGAATAGG
Organism: Pinus albicaulis; assembly: GCA_034641835.2. Taxonomy (NCBI): domain Eukaryota; kingdom Viridiplantae; phylum Streptophyta; class Pinopsida; order Pinales; family Pinaceae; genus Pinus; species Pinus albicaulis. Next base: position 89,922,240 of record CM076573.1, read on the forward strand.
GAGTGGTTGTAACAACCCTACAGGATGGTTGCTCTCTCATTTATTCTACTGGAAAACTATGCACTCCCTGATGTGCTTGAGCACATCCTCCTTGAGACCCTTCCATGAGAATCTCTCCCTAATGGCCCGATATGTTTTTGTGAAACCTTGGTGGCCTGAGAGTGGTGAATCATGTGTTGCATGCAAAATCTTCTCCTTGAGCTTAGAATCTCTAGTCAAGAAGATCTAGTCCCAGTAATAGATGATCTAATCCATCACTCTATACCTCTCATCAATCACCTTCCCATCTAGTATTCACGTGTGAAGCGATCTTTGAAATACTCCACCAACAGTTGGGCCTTCCAATCTGTTTCCACACTCATCAATGAGAGCACTACTGGTCTCCGTGATAAGGCATTGGCTACCACATTGCTCTTCCATTTGACATATTCAATGTCAAATTCATATGGCTAGATTTTGCTAACCCATTTTTGTTTCCTCTCTTGCAGCTGCTTCTGCTCAAGAAAATACTGAAGACTATTGTGATCAGTCTTCACTCAGAATTTGTTTCCCACCAAATACTGCCTGAATTTGGCCAATGCATGCATAATGGCCAACATTTCCTTATCATATATAGGATACAACCTCTCATGATGCATCAACTTCCGGCTCTCAAAAGCTATGGGGTGGCCCCCCTGCATCAAGACTGCTCTAATGCCCTCCCATGAAGCATCACATTCCAGCACAAAGGGCTAGCTAAAATACGGCAATACCAACACCGGGAAATTGCTCATCACCTCCTTGAAACTATCAAAGGTGCTCTGCGCAGTATCTGTCCAACCAAATTCTCCCTTATTGGTCAGATCTGTGAGTGGTGCTGCTAGTTGAGAGAACTGTTTGACAAATTTATGGTAGTAGGTGCAGATGCCTACAAACCCCCAAAGTTCTGTTACATTCTTTGGGTCTGGAAAATCCTGAATAGCACAGATCTTCTCCTCATGGACCCTTACTCCATCCACTACAATGATGTGGCCAAATAAAGCATCTCTGTGATCCCAAAATCACATTTGGAAAGCTTAGCATAGAATTGTTGCTCCTCCAAAATGCGTAATACTGTCTCAATATGTTGTAGATGCTCTTCCCATGTGCGACTGTAAATAATAATGTCATCAAAGAAAACCATCAAAAATTTCCTCAAATGACCATGGAAGATCTGGTTCATACAAGACTGAAAATTCTTTCGGAGCATTGGCCAACACAAAGGGAATCACCAAGAACTCAAATTTCCCATAATGACATCTAAATGCAGTCTTGGGGATATCCTGATCCCTTATCTTAATCTGATGGTACCCCGACCTTAAATCAATCTTTGAAAATAACTTCGATGAACTTCGATCCCCTTAACTCATCCATCAACTCATCAATCCTGGGAATCGGGTACCTATTCTTCATTATCTTCTTATTCAAGGCTCTATAGTCAAAGCACATCCTTAATGTACCATCCTTCTTCTTCACCAAGACTACAGAAGAAGAAAAAGGACTGGTGATGGGTCGGATATGCCCCAAAGACAAGAGATCCTGAATAGCTCTTTCAATCTCATCCCTGTAGGCTTTGGGGTGCCTATAGGGTGTGGTGGTCACTGCTTGGATCCCCTTCTCCAACTCAACAATATGCTCAAACCCCTGGTCTGGTGGCCTCCTCGATGGTATGTCCCAAAATACTATAGAATAGCGGTCTATAATAGACTGCACATCCGGGTGGACTGGTGCACCCTTGCCTCCTGCCTCTGAGAAACGTAGTTCTATTACCCATTCTATGTCTCCTTTGCACAATCAGCCTCCATCCTATGAGTTGAGACTATCTGAGGTGGATATGTGTGCATGCCTCTAATAATTTTGCGCTTACCACTCTTCTTATTTGTCCATTCCATCTCCAAGGTCTCCCAATCCATGTTGACCTTCTCCAGTGTGATCAACCATTGTACACCCAATATCAAATTAGTTTCAAGAATATAAACCAAAAAGAAGTGGTTTGTCAATGTGTAAGTCCCCAAAGTGATAGTCAATGCTGGAACATACTTTACACACTGCATGGTTCTAGCTCCTGGAACCAAAACAGAGAATCCTTCAAAAACATTCGTGGGAATGCCTCTCCTCTGCACTAATTGGGTATCAATAAAATTGTGGGTAGCTCCACTGTCTATCAATACCAACACCCGCTTCCCCTAAACAATGCCTCAGAATCTTAATGTCACATACTTAGGAACTCCCCGCAAAGCTGGAAGGGCTCCTATATTTAGAGCAAATTCTCCATTTCCATCTCCTAGTGGTGGTGGGTCTCCTCCTGGTGCTACAGCGCTGGTATCCCCTTGCAAATCTTCTTCTTCCTCCTCCTCACTATCGGAGAATACCTCAATATAATGTGCCTTTACGGCAACACATCGATGTCCTAGTGCCCATGGTTCTTGACAAGTGAAGCAAAGCTTCCTCCTCCTCAAATCTCTCTGGACACCATCACTAAGAGATCCTTTGTCTTGGTTCCCCTTTGAGGGAGGAACCTTCATATCTTTCCCCTTTGACTAAAAGGAGGGATTTTGCTGGAATGGAGCTCTTTCCCTTGGAAAAGCATCTTGTAAGTCTCTAGCCCTCTCAATGGCATCTTGGAGCGTAGTTAGTCTAGTGGATTTCACCAACCCATGCAAAAGCTCTACTAGCCCACCAGTAAACATGGACACTCTTCTAGTTGTAGACAGATCTAGCACCATGAATGAAATTTTCAAAAATTCAGAGATATCTCTCAGAATTTCCTGACTGCTTGAGTTTAGCTAGCTCAACAAAGTGTGCCTCTGGATCTCTTCGGTCAAATTTTTATACCAGCCTCCGGGTGAATTCTGCATATTAAGTCACACCTACATGCCCCAATGTAGATAGACCGTGAAACCACCATTCATGTGCTTCACCTTCAAGGTGTAGCGCCGCTATCTTAATAGCTTTAATCTATGAAACTTGGTTCAGTTGGAAATAGATGTCTAATTTATCTACCCAAGCCTTGGTTGTGCACTTGGGTGACCCATCAAAAATAGGCAAAAATAATCTACCCATGGTACATTGTAGATCATTGTTCTGCATGTACCTTCCACTTCTATTGTTATTATGGGGTCTTCTGTTATCCTTGATCTAACATAACTCTTGGAAGTTAAGATGCTCTTTGAACCTTTGATATTGAGATTCATATTCTAGGAAGTAATCACCAAGAGCCTCCTGCTCTTGGGATCCTCCAGCCCCATTTCCCACTGCTAGGAATGTAGGCATGGTGGAGCATTGTGAAACTTTCTCCATGTTGAAACCCTCTTGGGGTTTCCTTCTGTCTTTCCACCCTCATATCCTTGATTTCTTTGGCAATATCTTGCATAGTTTGGAGAAGAAGTTTTGGAAACTCTTTTTCATCCATTTCTCTGGATGTTATAAATGTAGAGCCCCACAGGCTGAGCCAATATTATGCTTTGATACCACTGTAATATTCCAAAATAGGAAAAACAAGAATATTGAACATAAAACTGGAAAATGCAGTAAACATCAACACATCAAATACATGAGAAGATCACTGAGCCATTTATTATAAGCAATAGCAAAAATGAAGCACAAGAACTTGAGGAAGAGACACTTAAGCTAGGAAAAACAAGCCTGAAATGATCCGATACATCAAGACATAAGAAACCGCTGCTGCATAAACTACTGGGAAGCTATGAATACACAATCTTGTTGGAAATAACTACTGATGGAAACTAGGAAAGTGTATATTTTCTGATAGGGTTCTCAGAAAATGCTGGGATCAGAGATCTGGGATTTCTAGCACAATTCCCAGATAACCCAGAAAGGGTTTACGGAAATGACAAAGATGAAAAATGTAGCCCTAGGAATGAATTATGCTCTGCAACTGGGTAATGGTTGGGAGGTGGCTAATTTGATGAGAAAATAGCTAATACTCCTCCCCACTGAATTTCTGGATGAAGGGATGCTCCCCTCACTAGATGAAAAGCTCAAAAACATGGGTTAATAACCCTCCACAAAATCTACCCTCATGGATTGCGCAATTCCTGAAGGAGACTGTACTATTGAAGGTGGCTGAAGATTGGCCTGATGCCGAATGATGGAATGTAGCTCAAAGAACCTCTCTTGAGTGGGCACTCGAAGTCCCCCGAGGGTGAGGGTGGGATTTCCACTTGGAAACATCCTTGTGCTAAATAGCACAACATACCCCGCTAAATAGTTGAAGCATGCAAAAAGTCATAAAAGACAATACATAAACAATATTCAGAATGCTTTCTATGGTTGCCACCCCCTTCCTATATGCTTTGTGAGCCTCCTCCCCCTTGTCTCCACTCAATAATGATGCTACTCTCATGGAGAATTCCTCCCTTTATGACTGCATTGTCCTCCACTATCTACACTACCTCCATGACTGCGCTGTTGATTTGATCAACTTGACCCCATCCACATGCATTGACCCCCATTCACACCAAGGAGTGATTTATTCAACTAGATGCACTGATCCACATTCACATTAGAAGTGTTTTTATTCCTACTAAAGAGATTCATGGGTCCCTCTACCTTCTTATTCATCTATATTATTGACAAAAACAAAATTTAATATTCTAACTAGCTAAAATCTAATTAGGAATATTGCATTATCTCATAATTACATGTAATAGTTAACTGAGTGTGATAGAATCAGTTAGCTCATGAAATTCAAGTTGAGGGTGGTTGGTGAGGCATGTAGAGTGATTCTATTTGTTTTAGAGTCCAAGTTGCAGTTAGTGTATTAATTTAATGCATGAGAAATCAATTAACTCAATTAAGTGAGTTAAAGTCAGTCTAACTAGTTATAATTGATTGTTGCACTAGTGAGAGGTCAAGTGAATTAAATCTGATTTAATTTACATGCAGTGATCTGTCAAGTGACTGATGATTTACTATTAATAGTTGCATACATGTCAGTTCTAATGAAGACTCGGTTGAGACAGAGGTTAAAGGGATGTTAACTATCAGTTGTATTTTTAGCAAACTTCCCAGATGCAGTGATACAACCATATGATTGCCCATGATGTATTGCGCAGTCAAGGAAGGCTGAAATTCCTAAAGAATAGGGATTGCATTCCACATGAATTGTGCAAGGCAGGCAGGCTGAGCAAAGGCAGGAAATTGGCTAAGTGTTAGTCGATTTTGTCAAGATCAGTGTGAGATAGTTGGTAGAGTGTAGCAGACTCTTGTGAGAAGAGTGCATTGTATTATTTCATGATTCTTTGGTTCATTATAAAATAGAGGTAGAGGGGTTTTGAGCAGCAAGCTTTCCCAGGAAAAATATCTATGTTGTGCGATTGATTTTCTTCTTTCTCTTCCTTGGTGTGATTGTGAGATCGTGTTTATTTTCCGCAAATATTGTAGAAGGATTCAATATCTTGTTTTAGTATATTACATGATCAAATTAAATCCATTGGTATACATATTGTTTGTGTAATTTCTACGTGGCATCAGAGCTGTGTTAGAGATTTTCTCTAGATGATTGAATTAATTGGGAAATAATTTCTCCGTTGGATTCCAAACATGGATAAGGAATGGAGAAAATGAAAAAAACTAAGGTCCACTTCCAGTTTATCTTAAATGCACCTTCGTAATCCATTCATAGCTAAGGAATTGGGAAATTTCAAAGACTATGATCCATTTCTAATATGTCCTGACCCAGAGAATAATCATTTTTATCCAAAGCATTTTCCACTGAATTCAAATGATTGTACATGTGGTAGAGTTCCAATTTCTCAAACTAAGAGGCAAAGACGAGGATCCTCTGAAGAAAGGGAGAATAATCTGAGCATGTTTCCTTCTTAGCCTTGGACATTTGTCAAATAAAAAGCATTGACTCGTAGAAAACAAATAGACTAGTAATTTTATTTGCAATAGTTATTTCCAAACCTTTCCATAAGGCGAGATACTCAACTTGATTGTTGGTCACTAGGCCAAGCCCCCATGCATATTGTGATAAAATTAGGAACTAAATAAATCCCCTCCCACTCCTACCTCCCTTGGATTTCCTCTCATAGCATCATAAAAAAAAAAAGAATTGTGACTTCTCCAATATCCACTTAGAGAAATTTGGATGACAAAGCCTGATACAGGGGACCACATTACTAAAAGGACGAAGTGTGAATTTGTTAGGAGGGGAAAAATCCTTTCCCACCTTTATCCAATCAAATTCCTCTTGATTCAAATCATTGATTTCTTTGGAATTGAAACCTCTAGTAGGGGTAACTTCAAATATAATGGTTGAGGCTTTAAAGGTGACCAACAAAGGGGACAAAATCTCATTTTTAAAAATAGATTTGTTCCTGGCGATATAGATAGACTAGCAAAAGAAATTAGGGAGGGCTTCCCAACATCTTATAGGAAAGGAGGAAGATTTCCATCTCCAAGGATATTTAGATCTCCATTGTTCAAACATTTCCACCTACGATCCCAAAATAGAGGCAATAGGAGACACTGGAGCGAACACGAGTCGCCAAGCCTCCAAAGAGAATGGATAGTGCTAAAATAAGTGAGGGATATTTTCCTCAAAATTTAGACATAAAACACATCTTGTTAGGCCATGAATATTCCTTTTTTTTATATATTCTACTGTGAGATTTTTTTGGTGAAAGAGAGACCAAAAAAAGGTATTTCATTTTGCGATACCATCCTTGCTCCAATTTTTTTACCACTCTATGCACGAAGGAGGATGAGGAAATCGCTTAACCAATTGAGAATATCTTTTCTGAACTGAATATTTATGTTGAGGGCTTAAGTTCCATGTACAAAGATCCTGCAAAGAGACATATATATGAGACAAACCTTTTAAATTTCAAATCAAACTGTCCCATTGGAGCCCAAGATGAGAGGTAAGCTCCGACCTGAGCCAACCTTTCCAGTGACCCTAGTAATCCCACTGTGATATATCTTTCAATTTAGGGAACCCATGTTGTTTCATCTAGGAAGCCAAATCTCTGAATTATTCACTATGTCCGAGAGGATCATTTGGGGAAACTTTGTTTCCAAATATTAATATGATCACTATTCCTAGAATGCCAACTGAGGTGGTAAATGATGAGAGGAACAAATTTCTTGCATAACTTCCATATTTTGGAGCAAAAAATAGTCCAATTAACTGTCTCTAACCTTAATAATTGATTTTTGTTAAAATAATTTCACAGGAATGTCATTTTCCACCATTCCCTTAGATCTAAAATGAGCCTCCAGATGATTTTTGCTCCAAGAGAGAGATTCATATAAAAAGGATATTTCATAGCCAAGATTCCATTTGCCTCTGGGAGGCGAACAATGTTCCAGTGAACTAGATGCAATATATCTTCGTCGCTTTTCATCCTTACCATAAAAAATTTCGGATCAACACTGTTGAAAATGGGAGCAAGAAAATTATGATTTAATTTTCCCTTGAATTAAACTAGGAGAAAATCGAAATTACATATCACAAGACAACTTGAATGAGTTAACTGAGTTATTATCACTCGGTTAGCTTAGTTAATTCGAGTTGAGGGGTTAACTTGAGTAGTGTACAATGATTCCTAAATTTTAGGAGCCTAGGTTGAGTTTGATTTCATTTGTAACAATTGAATTCAGTTAAATTGAGTCAAGGTCAGTTAAACTAGTTCCAACTGTTGGAGGAACTAGTAGGAGGTCTAGAAGTGGGGTGCAACTTCAATGTTTAACCAGTTAAATGATCAATCAGCTAATAACTAGCTCATGCATGCATGAAATTTGAGTTACCCAATTGAGATTGGAGTTCAAGGGCAGTGTACTATCAGTTGCATAATTATCCAAGTTGTACAAGTGGTGCATGGAGTCAGAGAAGTGCCTATATTGATTTCGCAATTATGGATGAAGAATTTCCCTCAATAATAGGGGCTAAATCCCAAGGAAATAGTGCAAGGAAATAGGAGCTTGGTAGGTAGGAAAATTGGGTATGTGTTGGCCAAAGTTAGTCTGTGAGGCCGTGAGATAGATTATAATTGTACAGAGGTTGCTCAAGCTTGAGCAAACATTGTATTTCTTCTCTATTTTCTGACTAATGCAATATAGATAGGAAGGGGTTTTGAGCAGTTGTTTTCCCCTAGATATATCCTCGTGTATTTGTGTTAAATTTTGATGTATGCTTTTGATATAGCTTCTAAATCGTGAATTGCTTTTTGCAGATGAGTAAAGTAGATTTGAGTTTTATGTTTTATAACATTACATGAACAATATTGAATCTACAATTAATTTATACATGGTATAAGAGCTAGATACATAGTAGATAAGAGAATTCGAAGTTGTCTTTGCAGGAGGTCTGAATTTCAAGTTCAGTGTTGCAGGCTTTCTCCGGGACTGAGAAGATGAATTCCACTAGACTCAGGCTGAAGTATGCTGTGGAAGGAAACACATATTTTATGGCATAGAGGATCCACATGGAGGCAATATTAAATGACAATGGGCTACTATATTACATCAAGAAAGATGTAGTAAAACCCCCAGTAGTTGATGCCTAGGATCTCTCTCAGTGGAAGAAGGATGTGGCTAAAACGAGGAGTATCATATTGGAGGGAGTTCGAGATCATATTGTCTCGAATATCCACGGGGAAGAAACTCCATTCGCGATGTGGAAAACACTGACATATTTGTTTGAGAACAATAGTGAGTGACAGGAAGCTAACACTCAATGACAAGCTTGGGAGCATCAAAATGAAAAAAGCTAAATCAATTCCGCAATACTTGAGAAAATTCACACAATGTTGTGATAAACTTGGCGGGGTCGGTGTTACTGTTCCAGAAGAAGATTTGGTAGCTCTAGCTTTGTTGGGTCTTCCCAAGAGTTGGCACAATGATCAAGATTCTGTGAATGGTAGAGACAAACTACCAAGTTGGGAGCAGTTATGGTCCGATCTCGTGCAAGAAGAGATCAGGAGGAGCAACATAGACGAGACTTCGTCCAAGGTTGAGGATGAGGAGAATTGTGCCTTCACTGCAAAGGCAAGGAAAGGGAAAGGGAAGAAATCCCATTCCAAAGTAGAATTTGGTTAGGGAGGCAAGAAGAAAGACTTGTCGAAAATCAAGTACTTTCACTATCATGAGTTAAGAGACTATGCCACGAAGTGTCCACACAAGAAGACCAACAAGAAGCCCTGTGGAGGAGCGGCAAGTGAAGCTCTAGCGTCACAATTTGAGTTGGATTTCACCCTCATTGCATGCATGGTGACATCGATGATGGGTAGTATGTGGTATCTGGATAGTGGAGCCTTATTCCATATAACGGAAAACAAAAGCATTTTTTAGTGACTTGGAGGAGAAGGACCTGCAGATGCACATTGAGATGGGAGATGATGGAAGATATAGCACGACCGGTATCGGTACAATTACTTTTCAAAGGGAGTCTAGCTCCCCTGTCAAATTAAAAGATGTAATGTATGTTTTGTGTCCAAAGAAGAATTTAGTTTCAGTTGCTATGTTGGAAAACCGTGGCTATGATGTGATATTTAGCAAAAGAAAGATTTTCCTTAAACACATCGCCACAGAACAAGTGAAGCGAATCAAATCAGAGTTCAGGGGAATAACCTCTACAAATTAGATGTAGAAGAGTGTACAACATTGAGCACGAAAGCAAAAAAGATGTAGAACCCGGACATTAATGTAAATTTTTTATATTTACATTTTTTTTTCTGAATAAGACTAATTCTATTAAGTAAAGAAATATAGTACAATCAAAGCTTCCATAGAAGCGAAGCAAAATAGCAAGGGAACCGGAAATGATAAACTATCAACCTCGGTCCCAATGAACATTCATGGCATAAGCATAAAGATAACAAGCAGAGCATGAAATAGAGAGCTAGGTTAGGGAGCCGACCCAGAATGGGTAGAATCTCCCAAACGACTTTTTTTCCCTTTCTTTTTACTGACAGTGACCCAGCCATTGTGAGTTGGCTGGACAGGAACCACTTGCAAACTGTTCTGCGCAAAAGGAGGAGTCTCCTTATCTGAATCGGAGGAAGAAGTCTCATGAGTGCACTTTTGCGAGATCGGAGGAGCAACAGGATCCACTGGGCGTGCTGAGGGCGTATCCTGCGGGGGGTTCGGAATCTCCCCTTCCTCCTCTATATCCTCCTCATCAGAGCTAGAGGAATCTATGATATCCATTGGAGGTCTTTCACATGGTTTCCAGTTCTTGGATTTGGGTTTGCGCGGGATATTCTTCTTTTTGTCGAGGAACGTCGCACAAGTATTCTGAAGATGCCCCGTCTGATGGCAATGGTGACATCTGAATGCAGTGTTCTCATAGTCTAAGGTTTGCGTCCAATGAAAGTCCCCAACTTTGAGGTTGATCTGATCCGGCAGCCCTTTACTAATGTCTATTTCTGCGCATATTCTGCCAAAAGTGTATATTCCTTTCTCCCCACGAGAGGAGTCTGTAGCTAGATAGCGGCCTAATGTGTCCCCAATCCCTTGGAAGACAGCAAAATGCCAAAGATGAGCAGGAAGATTTGGGAGACGGACCCAAATGGGAAGTTTGGTGATGACAGCCGAAGAGGGGTCGAAGTCAGGGAACCAGGGGGTGAGGAAAAGTCCCGCTGACCCCCAGAACCAAGGGCCTTCGGTTAAGGCTTTCTTGTAATCTTCGCTCAGAAGGCAAAGGCGACAATAAAGAAGCCTTTCGAGCAAAAGAAGACCTTGCTGTTGTTGGTCCAGTTGGAATGGATCCACTGGTATAGATCTGCAGTACGAGGCCATAGTCCGTTAAATCTGCATATGATAGCTGTTTCTGCAAACGTCTGAAATTAATCATCCATAGATGGATGAGAGATTTCAATGGAGGGAGTTTCCTTCAGTTTGTCCACCAAGAAAGGCTTGGGAGCCTCTGCTGGTTGGGCAGTCTTCTTAAAGGGCTGTGCATGAACCGCATTTTTATAGGAGAAAGCTGGAGCCGAGGAGGTCTGCCCAGATGCTCCTCCTCTCAGACGTAAGGTGAGCTTCACAAAAGCATCTCTTCCAATGCTGTAATAAGACAAGGGCAGAGGGTTTTCGAGCTGTTTACCTTCGTAAGTGAGTCTCTGAATGGCTGATGGGATACTCGACCTGAGCTCAAGCATTCGCAAGAGGTCATGCACCAGATCTGAAGCATGCACCCAAAGCAGCAGCGTTTTGCCGGAGAGAAGTAAGATCTGGATTTGAAAGCCAGAGGGCGAGTGGTGAGAGGTCCTCAGCAATCCGCCTTTATTTTGTGCCTGATCAGTACCGAATCCTTGCATCCCCGAATCCAAGAGGCATTTTGCTTGGATTACGGCCGGATGATGAGCTTGGGCCTCCTGGATCTGATAAGTTTCAACCTGCGGCGGCTCCTTGTCTAAACTGTTCAGCCCATTCGAGAACCTGGGCCTCTGCAGAAACGCTGGGGTGGGAGAAGCTGCAGGTTTCGTCCCTACTCGGACCCAGAAGGCAGCGACATCGGAGATACATTCAGGAGGGATCCAAAAAACCTCGTGCTTAGAAGTGGCGGCTGCTACTTGGCGAGGGAGCGCCGAGAGCCAGCAATGCCGGAAGAGAACAGGCGAAATGCAAAGTGCTGCCGCTGCGATGATCTCCATGTCTCCATGATTAGCCGTAGCAGCTAAGGTGGAGCCGAACGCAACTGGAACAGCTGCAGGGTCGACGTCGGCGTCGGCGTCGGCAGTCCAAACAGCGGGAACCCTAATGTTCTTCTGCTCCATCGCGTCTCTTCGATGCTCAAATAATTATTATTTTTATATTTACATTTTTATTTTAAATGAGCAGCTTTAATATCCCACGTGAATATAACCTGAATAACTAAAAGTCAACGGGCCAGCTATGTGATGACGTGGATGCAATCGAGATTCTTTCTTTGCATCCTCGCAATTTTCCGCAACGTGGTGGATATGGATATTCTCTATAGAGTACTCTACAATTCTGAAGGAATCCTTGATGAATCGCTCTCATGATCCTGGAATCCCTATGGTCAAATGGTCATGCGTCCACGTGCCTTCCTTTTATTAGGTTCCACGCTGCTTGTATGGACTTGGTCATACACGATCAAAAAGGTTGATTTAGGGTGAAGTGTCCTCTAATCCAATCTAATTTAATTAAATATAAATGTAAATGCAAATGCTTGGGTGTTAGGAGTGTATTTAGTATTATAATAATTTATTCAAAATTCATTTTATGGGGAGGAGTGTATTAAATATTATAATAATTTATTGAAAATTATGGTCAATATAGTTTACAAATATTAAAATATTAAAATATTTAAAATGAAATAAATTCCAAATAAAATAAAATTAATTCTAGATTTTTATTTTAATTAAAAAATAAATAAAAATAATTCTACCACTTTTTATGTCTCCTATTTTGGCCCAGTTGTACAGAGATCAAAACATATTTCATTTCATAAAATAATACCGTGGATACAATATAACGATATTAAAAAAAACAAAGACTGCCAAATGTATATTTCATGTTATTTCTATTTAATTATGAAATTTGAGAATGATAAATAATAGTTTTGTTTTTTTAATATTATTTTATATATTTAAATGAGTTAAAAAAATAAAATATTTTTGAATTGTGATGTGAATAATGTTATATATATATATTTTGGATTAATCCTATCATTATAATTTGGATAAAAAACTGTTATTTATTATGTAGTTATAAATTAATAAGTTTTAAGAGGAATTAATTTATGATAATAAATATAGTTACATTTTATATTATTATGAATTTGGTTTATGAGATCTACAAAAGATTCATCTCTATATAGTAATTTGAGTGTTCAAGCTACAACTTTAAATTTGGATATATGATCTTTTATTAGGAAACACATGCTCTTAACTATTAAACCAACTCAAGTTCATTGACATATTTAAAGGAAATCATATTATCTTTAAATTTCTTTGCGTGACAAATTTTACAATTTACTCGGATTAATTTTATTATGAAAATTACGAATATTAGTTTTATTTTATTTTATTGAAATAATTTTGATTAACAAAATTAAAATGGATAAAACTCTTATAATATTGAATTTCATTAGCTTATTTAAAATCGAGTTGTTTTTAATGAGACTTTTTGTAAAAATTCTAGTGGATTTTTATTTATTTACTATGTTGCACGAGTTTCCGGTACGTGGGTACTTCTGGTACGGGAAACGAGTATCCGGTACGGCTAGAAGCTTTGCTCAAATTTACAGGAAACTTTAAGTTGGAAGCGGCAATAATATAATATATTAAAAATAAAAATAAAATAATTTAAAGGTGCAAATTAAATTCCACCATGCAGATTCCATCTTGCATTGAATATGTAAAAGATTGGACATTGAAACACCGCCACAAAAAATCAAAGTATCAATCCATCAACAACTTGCCAATGAAATTCCTTGCCAGTGAAGAAACATGTGGAACTCCTAAACAAAAAAAAAAGGTTATTATTACTTGATTATTATGTGATTTCATGTAACACTATATTATATTCAATTTTGAAATTCAAGTTTGGAAATTTATAGAATGAAACTGATTAACACACTACTCTTTCTCTTTCTGGCCATCATTGTAATTTGTTGAATCTTATCATTAAAGCTTCAAGATAGGCTTCAAGAAAGTAGAGTTATTTGCAATTGTTGAACTTCAAGATTTGCAACAGAAGCTGCCAAGGAATGACTAGCAACTGTATATATTTTGTTGAAATCTTTGGTAGATCTCCACGTCTCTATTGCTTTACAAAGCCCATGCAGTCCAATCCCCTGACCTATCATGTATTAGTTATGAAATAAACAATTGGTACCCTCTCTACTCAAAATAGGTACCCAAAAGTTGAAAATCTGCTTAGAATAGGTACTCGAAAGGTGAAAATCTGCTCAAAATAAGTACCCAAAACGTCAAAATTTGTAGTAGTGAAGCTCTCAAAAAGCTCCAAAGTACCCTTTGAAGCTCCCAACAATTTTGGAAAGTTTCCTACAAGCTCCCAAGCTCCCAGGAGCGGGGGAGCGTGGGGTACGTGCTCTCCAATGGCTGGGAGCAGTACCCGTGTTACTATGTTTATTTATATAATTTAGATATAATTTGTATAAACTCTATATATAATTGGTATAAAAAACAGTTTAAATAATACTAATCAAGATTTCACCTCAAATTTTTTCATAAAACTAAAAAATCCACAAAAAATTTCAAAAAATCTCATTAAAAAACTCCATTTAAAATATAAATTTAATATTATAAACAATATTATTCTATAATCCAATAATTAAAGCAAGTTTCAAAATTTTTATATTAACTCATTTAGATTTGGTTCTAAAAACTATAAATTTGGCATATTTGTTTTAGTCTATCTTTTTTGATGTGAATAATTATATTTTTATTATAATTATGATTTTAAAAGTAAAAAATTATAAAACATTTTTATATTTAACTATTATTATATAAAATTTAAATAAAAGAATTTAAGAATATAAATATTTAATTAAAAAATATTTAAATTTTATAAAAATATAGTATTGGAAGATAATTCTTCCATACTCATATTAGAATTAGTTGCAGATTTGTAGGTGGATGTTGAGAGAATATCTCAACCTCCCTATTCATATTTAGAAGTGGTTGGATCTCAACAACACTATAAATATTTTGATGTATTCATTTGATCAAATACAGAATAATAGATATATTTTGTTTTGTGTGTTAATATTGTGCAATAGCTGCTCTGATACCATATTTGCAATAGCCGCTCTCTCCAATTTTAATATGGTATCAGAGCTTGGCTGGGATTAATCCCTCACGAGAGTACCCAGGAAGATGTGAGAGCTGTGTGAATAAAATATTTGTTGTGTGAAGTTTTTATTTCTGTGCTGTGTGATATGTGTTCATTGCGATATGGGAAGAATTTTGCTGCTGCTGTAAATGTGCAATCTGTGTGGAGTAATCCAAATCGAAGAGTTTGATGTTGTGTGTTCACTGGATCGTTGAAGGAAGTCGTAAAAACCTGCCTGTGTGGTTGCTAAAAAAAAGCAGATTGAGCTTCTTCCAACCAGAAGATTTATTATTTGTGAGGTAAAATTCCTTCATTCAGATTCATTCATGGCTCAATCGGAGAAGACAAAGAGACCACTGGGCGCTCGAATTTATGTGAAAGCTCATCGAATGTCTGATTTGGATCAGGTATTGAAACAGAATGGGCCGATTAATAAAATGTTGTGGTGGATTATTTATGTCTTCTTCGCCCATTCCATGCTTCTCCTTTTCTGCCGATTCCAGCTTCAATATTTGCAACATTTTGCAGAATTTTTACGTGCGTTTTTATCTAGCCTCCATGGCTGCTGCCATTGCCGATTATTGATTTGGGTAGAGTCATGTAATTTGGAGATGAAAACCGGTAGTAAAGATGGAACTGTGAAGCTCAAAGAATTGCCAACAGATATAAAACTAATGAGCAAATCACCAATCGAGGACCAAAGATTAGGAGCTCACATGGCGTACAGACTACCAAATCTATTAGAGAACATTCAAGAACGCATTTGCAGCTTGAGTAGAAACGTTTGGAACATTGTCTGTTGCCATGTTTCTTTAAATGAAGATGCTGAACTACCTTTTTCAAATACATGTTTAAAGTGTTCGAGAGCACCAGATCAACTTGCCATGGGTAAAGATCTCTATAGTAATAATCTATCTTACCTAGTTCTTTCTAACGCTTTAACCTATGGCGCTTGTTTTCCAACTTGCTCGGACAAGTTATGGATGTTCTTGGCGGTGAAAAATTTTGTGTTCGATGGAAGCTACAAATTCATTTGCAAAAGACGGAGGCTGCGATCGCTAGAGAATCAAATCGTCGGGAGGAAGGTGCTATACTGACGGAGAAATTGAAGCTACTTGTGCATTTGTTAGATATATATATTATGTGACATTTGTTGTGAGATTTGTGTAGTGCAGAACCAATTATTGAATAATTTAGCAT
Source organism: Pinus albicaulis (assembly GCA_034641835.2). Lineage (NCBI taxonomy): Eukaryota > Viridiplantae > Streptophyta > Pinopsida > Pinales > Pinaceae > Pinus > Pinus albicaulis. The sequence goes on from CM076573.1 coordinate 89,938,248, forward strand.
TATTTAAATTAGTCGTTCTCGACGTTCTTCGGTGCCGAGAGAACAATTGGCTAATTTGATTGTGCGAATTTGTTATATGCTGATGGGTCTTGTTGTACTTTGGGCTTCAAGAGCATCGGTTACATGTTATACAATGAGATCCTTGTGTGTAAAGGTCACTTTGTAGGATTGATTGCTAATCATATTCTGTACCTAGAATATTCTCCTATACAACTGTTGAAATTTATTCTTCGGGGTTATTTCACAGATGGAAATATTTCAATAGGGTAGTTCAGTGTCGAGACTCTTCTTCGGGGGTGTCAAGAATCTTTAATCTTACAAATTCAACATTGATGGTTAGAAGCAGGTGTACTTTAAATGGGTTGAAAGGTAAGCTCGAAGATGTGAAGAAAGAAAGAGCGGAATCCAAAAGACTACAGAGTGGGTAGAGTTGCTGATGAAGACCAGTGAGACGAAGATTATTTTTTTTTTGTTATGATATGTATGTAAGAATTAAGGGAGAGTATTGGAAGATAATTCTTCAATACTCATATTAGAATTAGTTGCAGATTTGTAGGTGGATGTTGAGAGAATATCTCAACCTCCCTATTCATATTTAGAAGTGGTTGGATCTCAACAGCACTATAAATATTGTGATGTATTCATTTGATCAAATATAGAATAATAGATATATTTTGTTTTGTGTGTTAATATTGTGCAATAGCTGCTCTCTTCAATTTTAATATATAAATAATTTTGAATATATTAATTTTATATTTAAAAATCATAATTATATATATATATATATATAGATGAAAATCAAATTTTTAAAAACTACAATTAATTAAGATATATAATATAAATTATAAAATCTCTTTAAATAAAAATTAACATTTTTGTTAAGTTTTTTTTTTTTAATGTTAGTGGAAAAATTTGACTATTAAGTTTCTCATTTTTCACAATTTTCATTTTACTTCAATTACAAATCTAACTATCCCCTAAAATTAGCCAAACCAATTTTTATTTATAACATCATTTTTAATTATCTCATTATATTTTATTGGATTATAATTATCAATTATCAAACTTTTGTAATTTTCTTATATTTAAATTTAAAATTATACGTTATAAATCTCTTAGCTTATCACATAAATGTAAAGAAAATGTAAATGCCATGTTACATCATGATATATTTAATCATAAAAGTACCAATAGATATTGAGAAATGTACAAATATCTCAGTATGTGATTGATAAAGGTTAAAATCATTTCAAAATGTCTCAAACTATAATTTTAAAAATATATATATTTCTTTTTTTTATCTCATTTGTTTTTGTTGGAATTTGATTTATTTTTATTATTTATTTATTTAAATTTGGGATTTTTGAAAAAAAATTAATGATGAAATTGGATTGAGTACCTAAAATTTTGAAACTTGAAAATGAATCTAGATTTTCAAAAATGTATGTCGAATTATGCAAGATTTTTTTTTTTTTTCGGGGAATTGTCATAACTCAAAAAAACCAATATTTTTTATAATGAAAATATAAATTTAATTTTAAAATTATAAATTAAAATTTTATTATTATAAATTTATATTTCAATATATATAATTGCTAATATAAAAAGACAAAACCATGAAGATAGGTAAGTAATAATTAAAAAAAAAACAATTTATTTCAGGGAAGTAAGAAGGTTGGGAAATATATCTGAGTATAAAGATAAATTGATCTGTGCTAGGGTAAGTTGTAGTGACCATAAGTAGGGACATGGATCTTTATAAACTGGAACCTCACTCTAGTAGATTGCACTTAATTAAGGAAGGGGGTTCAAAAGGTAAAGGAAGCTAGAAAGGAAGAAAAAAATAAAATCATTAGAAATGGGAAAACTATTATTAGGGATAGAAAGCAAGATGAGAAATAGGAATTTGAAATACTCTCAATCATTTTATGGAACTAAAATGACTTTCCATGGCGTAAAGGTCTTATGCTAAGTTGGATCCTGAGTGAAATTGATATTTTTTTTAATCGAAACTTGGGAACATGTGAGTCTAAGGTCCTTCACATACATGGATTCATTTTGTGGTCAATGTGTAACAAAAATTCCTCTCTCAAAGGGATTAGATGAATATCCTATTAGAATCAAAAAATAATATTTATCCTCATATATGGTTTCATAAGATAGATCATCTCAACCAATACATTTGGATCGAAATTTGTGACATTAATGCTAAGAGGATTTATATCATAATTTATTATTTCATACTCATCAACTGTACCTTTAAAAAAAAAAGGAATGTGGAAGGGTTTTTATATTAATAAATGTTGAGTTATGGGACAAAACCCTTATACAAGTTTTGTGATACAAGATTTTTGAGATCATTAGTCCATTGAAAATGCTTGCCAACTCTAGGGTTGCAAATCCTTCTTATACTAAATATACAACTACTATAAACTCGACATGAAGACCCAAGTATAACTCAGACTTTACATAAGAACATAGGAAAACAAAGAGATGAAATAACAACATACACCACCCAGAAACTCAAACCTCAACAATGACCATGAAGAATATCATTAAACCCCCTTGAGTGACGGTTTCTCTTCCTTTCCAACGTAGCACTAGAAGTGGCTCCTCCCAAGTCATGTTGTTCATTTATAGTCCTAGAGATATCCAACGTAGAAACCTGAGAACAAAGAGAATGAACCTCCTCACTGTTGGACGGATAAGTCGTTCTTGCGGATAAGACAGACCTCCCAAGTGTCCTATGGACAGCTAGCAACAAATGGACAAATAAAACTATCTTTCTCTAGATATATTGTGATTCATAATTAAATGCTATAAAGGTTTAACAATATTACCTTTTATCCAACGCTTCTTTGTAGTAGTAGTCCTTAAGTCTCCCGAAAGAGTTGCCTTCAAATATCTACAATCATAAGCAAAAAAACATCAAATAGCACCTGCATAACATATATTCATAAATCATATCTATTATGGTGATCAAGGAATCCATAAAATAAACCAATCAATTGACAGCTTATTGAGAAAAACGGATCTATTTGTATTAACTTAAATAAGGAAGAGCCTTACAACCGTGTCCACCTTGATGTCATATAGGCCTTCCTGGGGTCCGGAACAGGCGTTTCCTTTACTCTGACCAGCCTTGCACTCTTCCAACCGAGATACATACAGGTATGTAATATTTCCCACATGAAATCTCAGCTAAAAGGGTCTAAGTTTCAACAACACTTCACCTCCAACAATACTAAAACTTCAACTCATCCACTGTAACCCTTTGAGGCTGCCCTATGCCTCTTTTTATAGTGAAAGAGAGGAAGTTACAGCTCCATACAAGAATGGATAGAATCCTTCTTCAAAGGGATTAGTTCCTTACATCAATGGGTTAGCTCCTTAATGGATGGGATGCATGAACTTGAAAAGAGCAGATTTTCCACCGCAGGAATGTTTCTAGAAGCTTCCAAAAATGACTTAAACTGAGCTTCTAGATTTTACTTGCATCTTTTCTTATCTTTTACAAGGGTCCGCACTTTTAATAAACAGAAAGTGCGTTTTGCTACGCATGATTTATAGCCAAAAGGTGCGGGACCGCGGACAATACTAAGAGAAAATGCGGTACTAGAGTTTTAAGACTTTTATGAGATTTTCTCTTAATTTCAAAGCTTGACTTCAGGAACTTTGATATTGTAGACTTCTAAGGAAGTACTAAAATTTCATGGTGACAAATTTCAGTGTAACAAATTCCCCCCTAAAGTGTGAAGTCTGAGAGTATTCGAAGAGTGATGTGCTTTATCATTTCAAGGATTAGCCTGTGGACACCCCAGTCAAAACCCTGTAAAAACATTCAACGCAACACACACACACACACACACACACATATATCATCACTGAGGTAGGCATCCCATACTCAGATCAAAACTAACTAAACTTGTTCTGATATAGAAATGATTTTAAAATTACATCAATAGTGTAGACACAACATGTGCGCAACCAACTGTAATGACTAGTCTACTGCATAATGAATAATAAAACTCCTCGCAGCCTGGATGGTGGAAACTAGATCCAGGGTCTTGATTTCTGCTTCCTGAACTAGTACGATTCTATCCATGCGATTAAATGTGTTGAAGTCGAACATGGTAGAAACCACTTGATTACCAGTCAATGATGTGAAATGTTAACAAGTGTGAGATAAACCACCAATAATGATAATGGCTCTCAAAGTACTCAGTACAATCCACGAAATGTGAATAAGTGATCTGAAGTCGAACATTTCACGGAATCGTTCGATCGAAGGTCAATGATGTAACCTGTCGTCGAAGGCGAGAAACCTGCCATTAAGGCATGCATATTTCAAGGTATTGACGGATTCTAGATCAACTTCCTAGATGAGAGCTGTCGTCGATAGAAAGCGATCCGTCGTAAGCAAGCTCACAACACGAAACCATAGATCAAGTTTTGAAGAGATTTTTTGGAAGGACTGACTCAGGGATGGTCAACGTGAAAGGAGACAAGTGTTTGCAGATAAATGGTTTGTTTGAATATCCTCTTGAACACATAACAACACTGCAAATGAATGGTTTGGTGACAGTTTCCCTAAGCTAATACCCAGAAATCGGCTGAAGACCTTCAATGTGGTTTGATTAACTGATAGGCAAAGGATTTCCCAACCCAGGTGGAAATGCGACAGAAAGTGTCGTGTTCAAGAGTGGTATAATTCTTTTACAAATCAAAGTGTAACAAATGAATCTATTTTCTCTCTTTTCCCCCACCATATCTGGCAAGTACCTCTTTATTTTTTACAAGCTCTTGGAGGATAACATTTGCTTGTTTATAAGCTCATCCTTCGGATGAGTCCAACTTAGTTTAAAATCGGACCCTAAGAAGGAGTGGTCCATTCCTGTTTGTAATCGACGGGTCCTTTACTATTAAATTTTAATGAGTCCAATATAGGAGAAACTCAGTGTTTTTCATTTTTAGGGAGTCAGAAGAAAAACTTAAGAAAACTTATCGACTATGAGATTAGTCAAAGTATAACTTTTTCATAAATAGTCCATTTCAGTCCGAAAAAGGGGTAAACTTATATTGAAGGGATGACTGTTCATTTACTTTAACGAGTTCGAATAGTCAAGTACTCGACAATCTTTTCATTTTTAGAGAGTCTGAAAAGGGCTTAAAAGAGGACTCCATGGTTTCGCTTTTTTGTAAATTTTTAAAGAGCTCGAAAAAGTGATAAAAGTTTACTCTTTGTCAAAAATGACCATTTTGCCTGAAAAATCCGTTATTCTGCACAAAAACTTGAAAAATTAAACATACCTGTCAATAATAAAAAATATTTCGAAAAACCACTTTTTAAAGTGAAAAATAAACAAATTTAAAATTCATTTATTCGAAAAAACTTATAAAAAGGAGTTTTTCAAGTTCATTATCACCGTTTGAATTTGGAGTGAAGCTTTTAGAGCTCTTGGCAAAAAACGCTTCGGAGAATATTTTTGGCAAACCAACCGTCGGAATCAAAAACCGTCTTTTTAAGGTAATCCACAACCTCTTGCTCTTGCTTTTCATCCATTCAATTTTTTAAATTAGGGTCAAAATTTCATTTTTGGGATGAAAATAGGTTGAAAAATCTGCCCTCGAGGGTCCGCAGGTAAGACATTAGGTACTTGTGGACTTCGACATTTTTATACAAAGGAAAATGTCGGGGCCCCGCGCTTTTAACACAGGGCCCATGCGGAGCTATGCACTGTCCCTGAGTGTAAAGTGCGGGGACGCCGTAACAAATTTAAAAACATATTTTCTTCCTAAATTACCCAATTTTTTTGCTTCAAAATGATTCTAATCCTTCATTTTACTTGTTGTAGGATATCTACAATGCTCATTTGGTGAGAACGGGAACATGAGGAGGAAGATCAAGCATAAATGATTCATCAACCTACTTTGCAAGTTTTAAGAGCATGCGGGCTTTTCAAATTTTGGGCTATCAGTGGCATGAGAGCTCAAGTGGATCTTCTTACTTGGCTGGTAAGTAAATGGGATGTTCAGGACCAGTGTTTTGTGATCGGAGGTCACTGGCTCGAGATTGCGCTGGAAGACATTTATTTCTTGACTGGTTTTTCTAGGAGAGGTGAACCACTATCTCTATTTGGGGCTAGGCCAAGTGGCCAGTCTGTTGCCAACCTGCAATTAGACTTCTGTAATGATGAAGCTAATCCCCGAGACAAAAGGATTGACATTAAAACTGTCATCCATCCCGAGCTAAAAGTGATTGCTTTTACCGTTGTCAAGTTGTGTGGAAGTGCAGCTTTGCATGTAGCCACTGGATCTCAAATGTGCATCGCAGTAGATTGCTTCCGAGGCACCATATTCAACTAGTGCGAGGCAGTGTTGGAAAATGTGAAAGGCCAACTTACTAGAGCAAAGAATGGGAAGTTAAACAACTTCAGATATGGGTCCATCGTCGTCACCTTTGCTCTAGACAGGATCCCTATGTTAGCCCCGCAACATATTCTTGTTTATGCTGGTCGACCTCGACAGCCTAGGATGGTTCGTTGGGTTGCTTTGATGGCCCACCACAGAAAGAGTGGGGAGATTGTCCGATTTCCCTCAACTTATTTTCGTTGGCTGGAATGCCAAATTTTTGTGATAAAGGATTTTCCTTATGCGGGCATGGATTTCTGCGGCGACCGGGACATGCCCCTTCCTCCAGGAGCTCAGTGGGATGAGTCAGGTAAAAAATCTCTTTTAACATGTTCTAATTTTTAATTTTAATTTTCTTTTTAAATCATCCAAAAATTATAACAAAAATTTTAAATGCAGATGTGGGTCCGAGTTGACCAGCCATTCTCTACCCCTTTGACCGGAGGCAAAGGGATGCAGCAGCAGCAGTACCACCCCCACAGGATCAGACTGCAGAGATCCTGACTGATTTAGAGCACCATTTAGAGCGGCTCACTATTGATATTCATGAGACCACCATAGATGATATCCCACTCCGTCTACAGAGATATGTCATTGGTGTTCCTGGACCATTCAAGAGGTTTTTGACTAGGGTGACACGAGCAGTAGTGTATTATCGTGATCATCCCCACGGATAGTGGATGATTGACTTGTAGACTCATTTTTTGTATCACTTTTTTCCGATCATAAGGCGTTTTGAGCCTATGATCGAAGACGATGTATTATTTTTTGAACACTACATCTATACTATGATATACTATTATTTCCAGTTACCTGTTCAATCATGTTATTGAATGTTGATTTATTAATTTGTTATTGCAAATTTCTGTTTATAACACTAGAAGAAATTTCATTTGCTAATGTATTTAAATTTCTTGGAATGTGTTGATACTCAATATAATCGAACTCTCGTTCCAAGAGACGAACCCTTAAAAATAATCTTAATAATACTGGATTTCTAATGGCATATACTCGGTTTAACTGTAATGCAACGAGTTCAAAATCTAACCTACCGATCAAACTCCTAATTCAAAATGAAATGGATTCCGATAATAATTCAATAACTGCACTATATTCGGCAATATTGTTCGTTGTTTGACCGAGGCTTACCCCATGCATCGATACTAACTCGTCAGTGGGTGAGTAAATAACCCGAGATGCGGAAGAGATGTTCCGTGTACTATGACAAGCGCCATCAGCAAAATCAATATATGTTTGAAAGGTCATCGACATCTGCGATATCAAAAGTATCTAGATAAGCAGGGATAGTAGTAAGAGCACACTTAAGCTAGGGACAGGTTTCTAGTCTATAGCACACCAGCTAAAAAGTAACTAGTATACAAAGAAGATCTCCACACAAAAATGAAGCGTAATATCTCTTCAGATAAGGTCCATCTCTGGGTTTACCTAAAGCGACCCCGTCAAAATCAATCAATTCATAGGCCCCTTTTGCAAGCTGTCGCTTGACAATATAAGGACCATGCCACATAGGTTAAAATTTCCCAGCCCCTAGTTTATCGTTGGCTTGATCATAAATCAAAACTAGGTCTCCTTCTGAAAAATTATGAGGGGTAACACTTCTATCATATTGAGATTTCATTCTTTTCGCATGAGACTCGGTAGCTAATGAAGCAGTGCGCTGATTCTCATCTAATTGAGCCAAGTATAAAAAACATTTCTCCTCTTTAGAAGTGTCTAGTAGTAACTCTATGGCTAGTTGGAGTGACGGTATCTCGCATTCAATGAGTAGTACCGCTTCTAAACTGTAAACTAGTTGAAAAGGGGTAAAACTTGTCGATGTTTTTGTTGAGGTTCGATATACCCAAAGTGCTGAAAAGAGAATGGTATGCCAATTCGACTTATGAATTCCAATGATTTGTTTGATCATGGTGACTAAAAATTTATTAATTGCTTCAACTAAACCATTGGCCTGCGGATAATATGGTGTAGAACTGTCATGGCACAGGCCAAGTTGGTCTGTTAACTCGGTCATCATGATATTTCGAAAATGGCTCCCGTGATCAGTAATTATTGCTTGGGGTACACCGAAATGAGCAATCACATGATTGGATATGAAAGTAGCTGCAGGTTTGCCATCTGCCACAAATGTAGGCATCGCCTCGGCCCATTTGGTAAAATAATCTACTGCTAGAATAATATACCCATGCCCCCCGGCTAAGTGAGGGTTACATGTAATGAAATCAATGCCCCATTTTGCAAAAGGACCGACAAAAATTATAGGGTGAAGAGGAGTAGGTGGTCACACATTTTTCGATCGAATATTTGACAATTATGACATTTTTGGACTGCATAAATACAATCTTTAAACAAGGATGGCCAGAAATAACCTGCGCACAATTTATTTTGTGCTGTGGCGCACCCAGACATATGACCACCACATGCTCTGAAGTGACAGTCATTTAAAACCTTTTCAGCTGCCTCATGGGTTAGAAAATGTCGAAAAACTAAGTCCACACCACGACGGTATAGTGTGTCGCCAACAATGTGATATTGTTAAGACTGGAAACATAATTTTCGCCATTGCGACTGTGAAAGCTCAGGCCTAAAATATTGGGTTTGAAGATAAAAAATAATATCTCCATACTAAGGATCAATGGTACTAATAAGAAACAAGGATTCGTCCGAGATTGGTTGTTCCGCCACAATTTTTGTATCAATACGTGGGAAATCCCACATAGGTTCAAAAAATATCAATGATTTCTTGGATTTGGATTTTTCAAACTCCAAATCAAACTCCTGCAGAATAACAATCCATTTGGAGTATTTTCCCCCTAGCAATTGTTTGGTCAAGATGTACATCATAGGGTTACAATCAGAGACCACTGTCGTTTTGCGTAAAATTATGTAGTGACGAAAACGTTGGACAGATTGAATAGCTGCCAAGGCCAATTTCTCCACATGTGAGTATTTGATCTCAGTCGGATGCAAATTTTGACTAAGATAGTAAATTACATGTTCACTATGGAATTCATCTTCCTGAACTAAAACCATTCCTATCGTGGAATCGGAAGCGGCGAGGTACAAAAAGTAATCTTGGTTGTAGTTGGGAGGATGCAGTAACGGTGCATGGGTCAACGCGTTCTTCAGAGCATTAAAAGATCTATTAGCGACCTCGTCCCAAAAGAAAGGAATGTTCTGTTTCAACAACCTAGTGAAACCTTTCGTTAACTCGGTGTAGTTAGGAATGAATCGACGTAAAAAGTTTGCTTTCCCTTGCAAAATTTGGAGTTGGCAAAGAGTAGAAGGAGGAGGTAAATTTATGATTGCCTCAACCTTCGATGGATCAACACGAATGCCTGCGTTTGAGAAAATAAATCCCAGTAATCGTCCAGATTGTACGCAAAAAACACATTTGTGAGGATTCAGATGAATCTTATAATGCCTACATCGTATAAAGATGGCTCGTAAATGAGTAATATGATCTACTCTGCGTGAAGAATGAGCAGGGAAATCATCGAGGTAGGGCTGCACAGTGTGCTTAATGTCGTGAAATGCATAAGACATGGCCCTTTGAAAAGTGGCTGATCCGAATGGAAAATGGCATCAACCCATGGTATTCATCTACCCATGTTATCCATCCACCCATGGTATTGTAAATGGCATCAACTCATGGTATTCATCCACCCATGATATTTATTCGCTCATGGTATTGTAAGTGACCCATGGTATGTATCCACCCATGGTATTCATCCACACATGGGATTTACCCATGGTATTGTAAGTGGTATCTACTCATGGTATTGGCCTATGGTATCTACACATGGTATTGTAACTCAAAAAAGGCTATAAATAACAAGCCTCGGTTTGTAAAAGGACAGATGGTCTGCCACAATGTAGCTTCTACAGTTATTCTCTGTTTTAATAAAACAAGTTTCTTTGTGGTTTTATTTTCTTTGTGTTCTCTCTTTTTTCTGGCATTCTAATTTTGCAGATCTTGTTAGATCCATTTCAAATTTTTAGATCTTGGGGGCCTCCCCCCAAGATCCAGATCAGTGGTATCAGATTCAGGTTACGCCTCCATGGGAATGAGGGTTTGAAACATATTTCAGTTTCAATGTTTTGCAGCAATCTTTAGCAAAATCCATGAATTTTTTTGGGCGGCGAGTTTTCAGATCAGATCTGAAAATTTTGGTAAAAAATTTACCAAAAAAAAGACCAAATCTGGATTCCTTGCGAAAAATTACTCAAATTCAAAAAACAAATTGGCCAAATTGGAGTTTGGATAAGGGAGATATCGCTGATTCAAAATTAGCAATTTTTCTAACGACAATTCATGGACGGCGTCTCTCCTGTCATTTTTTGGAGTTTTTAGTGAAAATTTTTAGAGAAATTGATATAGATTTGAACTCCTCTTGCAAAATCACCCAATTTAAAAAAAAAAAATCAGTCGAATCGGAGTCCGGATGTGGGATTTATTGTTGATTTAAAATCAACTATTTTTTTCAGAAATTTTGTGACAACGAAACAGTTCCAGCGCGAATTTGCGGGTCTAGAGTCTCCAGATAGTGGTTTCAAACACATGAGAAGATGCAGAATGATCATTCCATTTCCAAAAACATGTTATAATAAATATTCTGAGTTATATTGACCGAGTTATGCTCATTTTAAATCTGGAGCAGCATTCGGAGCGGGTTCCCTTTGGAGACGTGCCCTCCCACCCCGCTTTAGTAGGCACCTGCTTCACATTCATCAGTTTCATCATATTAGCATTCAACTTGGGTTATTTGGAGATGTGCCCTCCCACCCCAAGCTATGTAGGCACCTGCTACTTCATCAACAATCAGCATCACGGTTATGGGTCAACCACACAAAATCTTTTTCATCGAAGTCCATTTGCTAGGCCGCACACTGTTAGTCACACAGTTGGTCACAAGCATTACAGGGTATCTCTATCCTCGGATCTTCGTTTGTCATGGTTTTGGTTCATCCACAAACCCACACTTCATCGAAGTCCATTTGCTAGGCCGCACACTGTCAATATCACAGTTGGTCACAAGCATTATAGGGTATCTCTATCCTCGATCTTCGTTCATCATGGTTATGGGTTAACTACACAAAACCCTTCTCTTCAGTGGCTCTTCATATTCAACAAAGGCTTCTCAGGAGGGAACTTCACGCAATGGGGACCATTGCTTCTTAAGGAGGGAGGCATGATCCGAATGGAAAATGGCACCAACCCATGGTATTCATCTACCCATGTTATCCATCCACCCATGGAATTTACCCATGGTATTGTAAATGGCATCAACTCATGGTATTCATCCACCCATGATATTTATTCACCCATGGTATTGTAAGTGACCCATGGTATGTATCCACCCATGGTATTCATCCACACATGGGATTTACCCATGGTATTGTAAGTGGAATATACTCATGGTATTGGCCTATGGTATCTACACATGGTATTGTAACTCAAAAAAGGCTATAAATAACAAGCCTCAATTTGTAAAAGGACAGATTGTCCGCCACAATGTAGCTTCTACAGTTATTCTCTATTTTAATAAAACAAGTTTCTTTGTGGTTTTATTTTCTTTGTGTTCTCTCTTTTTTCTGGCATTCTAATTTTGCAGATCTTGTAAGATCAATTTCAACTTTTTGGATCTTGGGGGCCTCCCCCAAGATCCGGATTAGTGGCGCCATCATTCTTAAGGCCAAAAGGTAGTTTGCGATAGGAAAAATTCCCCCATGGACAAATGAAAGTTGTTTTAGGTTGATCTGCAGGTAGTATGTTTATTTGATTGTAGCCGGAAAATCCATCCATGAACGAGAACATTTCACTTCCAGCACAATCGTTGATAATTTGATCGATGTAAGGGGTTGGATAATTGTCCTTTGGACAAGCTCGATTTATATCCCTATAGTCGATACATACTCGTATTGTTCCTTGTTTTTATTAACTGGAACAATATTAGATACCCAATCCGTTAACAGGATCGGATAAATAAAACCTGCACGAAGTAATTTTTCAACTTCTGCTTTGATAGTGGCAGCTTTTCTCGAATGTGTCTAACGTAATCTCTGTCTAACGGGTTTAGCATCTAGGTATGTTTTAATTTCATGAAGAACAATGGATGGATCGATTCCTGGCATTTCTTCATATGACCAGGAAAAAATGTCGCAGAATTCCTGAAATAGGGCTTTATATGCTTGGATTTCATTTGGCGTACAAGAAGCACCTATATGAATGTTTTCAACAATTCCAGGTTTTACTGAAATGTCAAGAGGATCCGTTGCAGAAATATTTTCTAAATTCAATTTAGAATCGATATTCGAAAAATTATTCTGAGGTTCTTTGACGTAATCAGTGGTAAAAATGGAGGGAAAATCATTCTCAAAATGATCGAGATTAGGTGAAAATGAAGACCTATGATGAAGATCTTCCCATGGTAACTCATATACCGACAATAATTCACGAATATGTTCATCAGTATTGAATACTTGAGCAGGATCCGAAATTGGTGTCGAAGCTAAGCTCGATATTGAAAATGACTCCTGATTGATCACATTCACTGGATCAAACTCAGTTGAAGGAGTATCAGAAAATGACTGCACATTTTGATATGATAACTCAAAAGGAATCAAACGCCTCGGGCCATCGAATGAATCCAATTATGATTCTAAATGTACTATCCAAGGATCATCAAAGGACATAGTACTTGATGAAATCATATTGATATTAGCAATAGGAAGTTGTACGTTGGGAGCAGGCAGGGAAAAAGTTCCCAGTAAAGCTGAATCTTTAATCAAACCTACTCCGACATCCTTATAAGGGATAGTTGATTTTTCGATATGTTGGATGCTATCAGTAGAGGTTGGGTCGGATGAATAATATGAGAGTTGATCTATCTTAATGATCTTTCCTTTATGAGGAAACATGATGAGACGAAAGATCGATGATACAACAACAGTCATGGCGTAAGACCAACTGCGACCCATGAGAAGGTTGTAATCCAGAGCGGCATCAACCACCTCCACATCTAGATTAACCATTTTTCCTTCAACATTTATTGGTAGATCTTGTAAGATACCATACGGCTGAAAACCTCTTCCGTCAAAAGCTTTGAGAATAGTTGGTGATTGTTTAATTATTGGAGAACCAAGTGATTTCCAACATTTTAACGACATAATACACATAGAAGCCCCTTCATCAACAACAATACGAAAGATACGTTTGTTTTTTACTATTACCGGAATCTGAAAAGCCATTTGATGGGGTAGGCGAGGTGTAAAATTCTCTAAATCAAAGATCATGAGGTTCGAATCCTGGAGATCTACGGCTCCTAAGGCTGACAAAGGCAATTTTCTTTGGGCTGGGCATGATTGCAATACTTCCAAAGCCGACATTGCTGAAGGGGAAATTGCCAAATCTTCAACAATATTGTAATTATGAGCAGCTCTCGTGGATTGAAAGCTGATTTACGAAGTACACCTTTTGCAGGTGGTTTAATCACTAAGTCAGGATTTTGTTTCTCGATCTGTAATGGATCAGAAACTGAAGGAGATGTAGTCGATGCAGAATTGGATGTTTCTACTTCTTTACCAGTATTTTTACTACCATAATCTTGCTATTGTTTCGCAACCATCAAGATATCCTCAACCGTATTGGAGGAAGATCCAACCATGTTACTATATTGAATGGGACAAGGATCCTTCAAGACAACAGGTATAGGCAAACCCTTAACGAATTTTGATACCTCAGCTCTATGTAGGCACTCTTTTGTAAAATGATCCTGGTCACAGATGAGACAAGGATATCGAGGTTTGCGTTTTTCGTCAGTTGGTTCAGTTGTATTGTTTTTCTCTTTTGAATATTTTTTCTTTTTATTCGTACCTTTCTTCTTACTACCGGTTTTAGGTTTGGTTGTAGATGACTCTACAATGTGAATATCGGTGGAAGCTTCTTGGGAAGAATCTCCTTTGGGTGAATCGGGTAAAGTGATAATAGGAGAAGTGGTCTTGGAAGACTTCTTCTTACTTTTACCAGTGCTAACAGAACCAATTACACCATCAGCGGCATGAGAGCCAGAAGAAGTTATAGTTAACTGACCAGGTCTTGGTAAATCGGGGATTTTATCATACAAAGTACCTGACTGAGTATATACAAGGTCAAGGTACTGAGTTTGAGCAATGCCTTGCTCTTCCGAAACAACACCTCCTTTGGCCACATCTTCAGTAATTTTGGGCAATAATGATTTAATAAACCATTCAGCCAAAATTTGATCAGGAATAAAGACTTTTGATAAACGCCTTCTATGTCTCCATTCATGAATATGATCAGATATGTACGTAGACATAGACTTTTTTAATGAAGTCAACAATTCTGTGCCATTATCGTATCTAACATACAACTGAAAATGGGTTAAGAAAGCAGTAGCTAGCGCATTAAAATTATTAAAAGATCCACGTGGTAACTCAATTTACCATTTGGCAGCTAGACCAATGAGAGTTCTCTGGAAAAGACGTAATCGAATCGAATCATCGACTAGTGAATTGGATGTGCACCAGAAGTGATAAGTCATAACGTGATTAGATGGGTCCTCTCCTAACTTACCTTCAAATTTTGGAATATCACTGGGCAACTTGTTAGGCATTGACAACCAATATGGAAGATAAAAAATGGGATCGTTCGTAAGGCGCGATAGATTCGGTAAATCTAAAGTTGCTATGAATGGTAACCGATCGCTAGGGTCTTGATAACCTTGAGTGATCAAACTAGTGCCAGGAGGAGGATAGCCAAGATACCCTGGAATTGGATGTGCATTTGGAATCGTGAAACCTCCTGGGTAACCAGGATTAACCGGACCATATTGGTTTTGTTGAGGTATTTGATAAGTATACCCAGGGTACGGCTGATACTGATACGCTGGATTTTGTGTAGTATGACCAAATTGATACTGTCCCTGGTACGGTTGATAAGTAAATTGTGGTTGAATAGAGACAATCGTACTGGCACCAGCTTGTCCCGTAGGCATCTAGACCATAGTCTGAATTGTAGGTCCTGACTATGGCACAGAGGATTGAGCAATTTGCACTGATGCAGGGATAAGAGAAACCGGAGCTACAAATACTCTAGAAAAAGGTGTAGTAGGTTGAACATAAATTGCAGTAGTTGCAGCAGTTTGAGGCGGAGTATGAGGTGTACTAGGCCTAGGCTACTGAACAGAACCAGGTGCAGGGACTTGAACAGTAGGTTGGACTAGAAACTAAAGGTTTTCTAGGTTGATTAGGTAACTGCACATTAGGTTGCATAGTCTGTTGAATTTGGGATGGATTCCACACCATGTTCATTTCGGGGTATTGACCCGTAGAAGGTTGTACATATGAAGGACCATAGCCTGGTTGAACGTAGGGTTGATAATTAAGTGGTAAATTTCTAGCTCCTTGTAAAAATGATTGACCGGAAGATGGTTGGAAACCTTGAGTTGGGTATTGACCTTGAGGTTGATAACCTTGAGGCACGTACTAAATCTGGGGTTGATAAGGACCCTGAGGAATATACTGAGTCTAGGGTTGACCTTGGGGTATATACTATCCTTGAGGTTGATAATGTTGAGGTATGTATTGTCCTTGAGGTTGTTCCCCAGGTAAATAATACTGTCCTACAGTTTGTCTTGGTGAAAAATTACCTTGGAATTTCCCCCCAGGCAGTAACTGACTACCTTGAGGTTGACCCCCAGGCGGTAACTGACTAACTTGAGGTTTCCCCCCAGGCGGTAACTGACTACCTTGAGGTTGCCCCCCAGGTGGTAACTGACTACCTTGGGGTTGCCCCCCAGGCAGTAACTGACTAACTTGAGGTTGAGGATTTGGAATATTACCAGACATTATAAAAATTTTCTCTGCTTTCAACGTTTCAGTTTTAGTTCCATTAATACCAGTTGATAACACTTGTTCAGTTAGTCGAAGAGTTTCTCCTGAGAAAGTACTAGAGAGTGATTGGTATCCCGAAGGAACATAAGGACCACCGTATAAAAATGTTTCTGGTGATTGGGAAAACATAGATGACTCACCTAACATAATTGATGAAGCATAATAACCTCTTGGTGTAGGATGAAAAGGAATTCAGGGTGGTGAAAAACTAAGACCCGGGTTTTCTAAAAAATCTGTCAATGATAAATACCAAGCATCACTTCTAAAAGGACTGTAGAATATTGATTCATGCTCCTAAGATTCAAAGTCTGTTGGGTTTCGGGAAGAGTTACGTCTTCGTCTGGAACGAAAAGTTCTTCAATAAATATGAGGTCAGAAGGAAGATTTTCAGTAATGATATGTCTTACCCTAGGTGAACCAGGATCACTAGAAGTCGGAGTAAAAAATCCTGAAGATGGTTCCAATACAGGAGGTTCAGTGTCAGGCTCAGAAATTTCAGGTTCTTCAGCTAATTCACTGGAAGGAGAAATACTACCAGTAACTTTGGAAACTGAAATTGGCTCTTGAATATGCTCTATTGTTTGTAATTGATAATCAAGATGAACAACTATAGATGACTCTCCTGCTTCTGTTGATCTAATTATACTGTCACTAGGCGATACTAGAGCTTATAGCCCTTTAAGTTAGCTTGGTGTATACTCAGGGGGCTTCCCTTGGAGTCTATGTGATTGTCTTGGTAATTCAGCCACGATTAAAAATTATTAATCACACACAATCAAATAAAATTTCAAATGAAAACTCCTAGAGTGACTAAGGAAACAAACAAATGAGTCACACGCCTAAAAATCTAGGAGATCAAACCACACACAAACAATAACTTCCCACACTAAAAACACTAGTTGGTGATGAAATCCAACATCGTATTATTTAATGTAGAAAGGGCGGTTGGAACAGTTACCCCGACAACCTGCTTAATGAAACAAACCGGTGCAAGTTTCTCCACTTAAACCATCTCGAGTGAAGATAACCCTCCGGAGAGTCCAAGTGAGTCTAGTCAACGTCTGCTCCAGGTACAGTGGGATATTTCCTCCATTGTCACCTTAGGAAAAACCGTAAGATTATGGTCACTATGGTTACCAACATGAACTAATATACCTGGGGGAACAGTCTACGGTCCGACATATGCACAAGGGCAGAGTAACAAAATTCAATCCCCTTGAAGGCTCCTTGACATAATCCAAGGTATACCGACAAGTGAACCTAGGCTCCTCGACAATGGTCTATTCGAGGTTTACCGTTGTTAATACGCGCATATCTTCTATCATTCCCAATGAGATAGAATTGATTATCCCACTGGTTCAGATATGACCTCGTGCTTGACTCCTTTAAGAGGAGCTTCCTAGAGCATATAAGCGACTATTGGATTTTTTCCTACCGCAAGATCAACTAGTTGTTTGTTTTAATTGTCTTGGAGAGTTAATTACTCCCTATTCCAAGACACTAGCCTAAGCTATATTGGTGAAAAGAGCCCTAGAAATATAAAAATTACTAGATTTATTTTAATTTAAGCGTTGATTTTAAAAAGCTGTTTCTTAGGACAATAGGTGCGAAAGTGAAACTGATGATATGTAGTGACCCGACTCAAAACACACTAAAAAATGCATCTATTATGAGAAACAATCTGTTTTCTTTCAATGAATTCTATCTGAAGGAAAAGTTGAGAAATGCAATCTTTTAAAAACAAATCTTTCCTTCAAACAAGAATAAATGAAAAGAAATCTAATTTCAACGAGAACTCAAAATGATCTAATGCTCAACAAGAAATCCATTTTATTCAAGATCGTAACTACAAACGAATTTTTTCTTCAAAAGACACTACAATTTCTAGAAATAACACTCAAAGCTAAAAACAATAATTTTTGAGATCTAAAAATTCTAAGACTAAATCTGAATTAAAACTTCAAATATTTTGAGGATGGCTTGCTCAGCTTGTTATCTAACTAAGAAATTCTTTTCTTGGATCAACAAGAACTCAAAAAACATCCAATTTTGGTTTTTAAGTGAAATTCCAAACTTATTAACAAATTTTTTTAAAGATTTGCAAATGAGAAAAATGGGATCTAAATCTCATAAAACAAATTCTGCTATGATGTCAGACTCAGCAAGAAAGCAAGGAAATACCAGTGATCTAAAGGCATACCAAGGTTTCTAATCTTTGAGCGGGATACAAGACAAAGCAAAAATCATTATACCATGTAGATCTTTCAGAAGATCATTCAAAACTAAAAATTCTGAAATAAACTCTTAACCAAGGCTTTCTGATAGAAGATACAGGTCTGGGTATCCACTGAGAATCTAACAAACTAATCTAGAAAAGAGGATTTTAAGATTTTTCAAAACTTTTACAGGGATAAACCACTCAAGCCAGTATCAATCAATCAAAATCAGAAAAAAAGAAATTCACAAGTCATAAAATAAATCAAAGTTCAAGATTTATTTCCCTAGCGGAGTCGCCATTTTGTTAGACATATAAGTCGTTCTTGTGGACAAGACAGACCTCCCAAGTGTCCTATGGACAGTTAGCAACAAATGAACAAATAAAACTATCTTTCTCTAGATATATTGCGATTCATAATTAAATGCTATAAAGGTTTAACGATCTTACCTTTGATCCAACGCTTGTTTGTAGTAGTAATCCTTCAGTCGCCCGAAAGAGTTGCCTTCGAAGATCTGCAATCATAACAAACAAACATCAAATAGCACCTGCATAGCACATATTCATAAATCATATCTATTATGGTGATCAAGGAATCCATAAAATAAACCAATCAATTGACAGCTTATTGAGAAAAACGTATTTATTTGTATTAACTTAAATAAGGAAGAGCTTTACAACCGTGTCCGCCTTGATGTCATACAGGCCTTCCTGGGGTCCGGAATAGGCGTTTCCTTTACTTCGACCAGCCTTGCACTCTTCCAACCGAGATACATATAGGTATGTAATCTTTCCCAAATGAAATCTCAGCTAAAAGGGTCTAAGTTTCAACAGCACTTCGCCTCCAACAATACTAAAACTTCAACTCATCCATTGTAACCCTTTGAGGCTACCCTATGCCTCTTTTTATAGTGAAATAGAGGAAGTTACAGATCCATACAAGAAAGGATAGAATCCTCCTTCAAAGGGATTAGTTCCTTACATCAAGGGGTTAGATCCTTAATGGATAGGATGCATGAACTTGAAAAGAGCAGACTTTCCACCACAGGAATGTTTCTAGCAGCTTCCAAAAATGACTTAAACTGAGCTTCTAGATTTTACTTGTGCCTTTTCTTATATTTTACAAGGGTCCGCACTTTTAATAAACAGAAAGTGCGTTTGGCTATGCATGATTTATAGCCAAAAGGTGCGAGACC
The DNA here is from genome assembly GCA_034641835.2 of Pinus albicaulis. Lineage (NCBI taxonomy): Eukaryota > Viridiplantae > Streptophyta > Pinopsida > Pinales > Pinaceae > Pinus > Pinus albicaulis. The sequence continues at coordinate 89,958,003 of CM076573.1, forward strand.
ACAGGCAATACTAAGAGAAAATGCGGTACTAGAATTTGAAGACTTTTATGAGATTTTCTCTTAATTTCAAGGCTTGACTTTAGGAACTTTGATATTGTAGACTTCTAAGGGAGTAATAAAATGTCATGGTGACAAATTTCAGTGTAACACTCACGTAAACCTTCTAGTGAATGCTCCATATTTATGGGGTGCTTGAGTAACTTGGCCTCCAAAAAGAGTTAAAAGGAACACCTCATCCTATCAACCATATACTCCAATTATTTAATATAACCCAAGAGTGCTTGAGCCACATCCAATAGTCATCAACATGTTGGCATTAACATTCTCTGGAGGAGTCAAATTATTTTATATATTTGAAAAAACCTAACACCCAACGAATTAACACTCTGTTAAGAATTCTCCTCGCTTTTAGACCAACATGAATTGAAGGATCTTGGATAAATTGGGAGGCCGAGTGATTCAATAAATAGGTAGAATTGATGCCTTGCCATGGGCCAAACTGCACTAAGATTTCCAAATACATCATAAAGACCTCCACGGGATAGAGAATATATGGTTGAGGGATATCATAGGACGAAAAAATTAATTCCATCCCACTTCACAATAAATTGAACTATGTTTCCAAGGAGATCCTTAAAAAATCCCACCAGGAACAAATTAAATAGATAATATTCCCATCATTGGAGAAGGTTAATAATGCACGCTAGTTGTAAATAACATTAAGACACTAGGAAGGATCCTTAAGGATCTATGGATGGAAAAGGAAAGGTTTTTGGATCACGAGGCCCTTCTACTTTTGGATATGAGTCGAGGGAGAGAGTGTGCTAGAGGGAGATGACCACATAGCAATTTGATGAATTTTCTCAATGATGATTGAATTAATTGGGAAATAATTTCTCCTTTGGATTCCAAACATGGATAAGGAATGGAGAAAATGAAAAAAAACTAAGGCTCACTTCCAATTTATCTTAATTGATCCTTGGTAATCCAATCATAACTAAGGAATTGGGAAATTTCTAAGAATGTGATCCATTTCTAATATTCCTTGACCAAGAGAGGAACCATTTCCAGCCAAAGCGTCTGGTACAACTTCAAATGATTGTAAACGTGGTAGATATCCAATTTATCAAAATAAGAGGTGAAGATGAGGATCCTCTGAAGCAAGGGAGAATAATATGATCATATTTCATTATTAACCTTGGCCATTTGTCAAATAACAAGAATTGAATCTAAAAAAAAAATAGACTAGTAATTTTCTGATGCAGGAGCATCATGGTTCCAAATTTTGTACATGTAGTAGAATCTAGGGGGGTCTTATATTTTCAAGGGAGTTGGTTTCCTAAGTATTTAATTAATGTAATTTTCAATATTTTGAGTGGATTTTATGTGAGACATTTAGAATAGGATTTAATTAAATATTGTGATAGTGCAAAATTGAATAGTGCAAAAAATTAAGATCTTGCTTATACTTGATAGTGCAAAATTGAATACTTGAATCAGGTGTATGTGTTTTAACTGTTTAAAGGCTTTATGGGTGAGGAATTAAACATTTGTTTTTTCTGATTGAAAACATGTACAACAAGAATAAATTTCAACAAAATAATCATCAACACATAACAAAAAAATTAATAAAGGAGTTCACCCGTATGTCTTGGGCTACATCTTCTTGAGCCTGTGTCAATTGACTTGGCTCTTTGGGATTAAGATGGAAAATTTCTTTTACAAGTAACTACTCAACTCCAGTATTTTATTGAACTGTACCAATGGGTTTAGAATACCATCATACCTCTGGATTGACTGCTAACTCCTTGGAAATGGACCTAAGCTCCCTTTGACTTGACCTCTTATGTCGGTGTCCTTAAGCTTCCCTGAGCTTATCTGTAGTAAAAAATACCTTAGAAGTCATTTTTTGTCATTGAAAAATTTTCTACTATCTCCAACACATTTCAATTATCCAAAATAGGTTGTTCATTTGCTCAAAATGAGCTTTGGCTCCCCAATCTAGGCCTCCCATACCTGGTGGCCCTGGGCTCCTTGAAAATTCCATGTGGCTTCTTCGGCTCTAGAAGTCTCCAAATGCTTCTAAAAATCCTTCCATTGGATTAATAACGTACAATATAGTCATAAATGACTATTCACTTGCTAAAATTGGCATTTGGTTGCTCTGGTTACACCTCCAACACCTTGTGGCACCCTGTGGCTCTAGGCTCACTGAAAACTTATCTGTAGCATCTCATCCTTCAAAAGTCTCCAAATTCTTATGAAAATCCTTCCATTGGATTTAAAAGGTTCAACATAGTCATAATAGACTATTGGTTTGCTGAGAATGGTCACTGGCTGCCCTGGCTAGGCCTCATTCTCCTGTTGGCTCCTGGTGGCCCTTAGAACTTATTTGAAGAAAAATCACACTCAGAAGTCCTTTGTTGGCTCTTAAAACCTCACAAATAGCTCCATAATGCTCCAATTAGCTAATAATGACTCTTCATTCACTCTAAATGGTCGAAAATTGAGTCTCCTACTCATTTTCCCAGTTTCACCTAGGAAAACTCTACTAAAAGTGGAGAACTCCACTCAACTGGAGTTAATTTAGCACTTCCTGCCATAGATGGCGCTCTTGCCAAATTTCCACTGAATTTAACCATGTAATTAAATTTTAGTTTTTGGGGCGGTTGGGCACATGCCACCCCAAACCCCGCGGTCTTCACCATAACTATCGGCGGGAACTCCAGACATAACTGTGGTTGGGTGGTTGGAAAAATCTAGTTTAACGTTGTGTTAGCGCTAATCAAGTGGAAGAAATAACTATTTGAAACAATCGTTGCATGTGACATCTATTGACTGCTGGCGGGATGTTGAATGGTCGAAGTTTTAACATTTATGGTTGGAGTTTTTATGTTAAAACATGTGAACGCCAACGGGGGACCGTTGGCGGGTTGGGACCGTCAGTAGTCCCCAACCCCCAAACGTCGAAATATTAAACTATAAATATGAACCATCACACAATAAAGTTAAGAAACAATCGTAGTGCGGATGATAGAGCTTGTATACACCCGATAGGAGGTCAGACCTAACCAAAATTTTAAAACATGGTTTCAGGGCCATGTGGTGGCCTTCGGGCTGGCCACGTGGCACCTCCTGATTGGCTCCTCCAAACCTTATGCCCAATAAAACCCTGCCACTTTTCAAGATCAGATTTCCCTAGAAGGAATTTTCTAGGGGAATATTCCTTTTTGCTGATTATTCAAATGCCCAGTCAACCCTGGTCAATTGTCGAAATTTGCAGTTTACTGGGATTTTCAAATCATGATAACTTCTTCATACGATGTCGGCTTTTCAAACCGTTCATGGTGCCGGAATCAGGAAGACAAGATCTATCCAGTCGCTCAGGTTTGGCACTCATTTGAACACTTTGAAATTTGAGCTATCACTTAGGTCCTGATCCATATCTGATCATATTGTGAGGCATATTTGTAAATGTTCTCGAATGTAGGATAACATGAGAGATTTAGGCTAGTTGAGATTTCATAGGGATTGTGAATCCTAGACTTAGGAATTAGTTGATGATTTTGTGGATTTAGAGGATTCTTAGGATTTAGTTGAGAAGATTGAGGAACTGAACCTGAATTGGTTGCAGAACCTTTTGTATATATTTGTAAGCCTTGAAGGCATTAGGGGACCATATTCTTAGATAGGTAATAGAGGAGATTCGATATTAAGCCTACAGGCGTAGAGAGAGAGAGAGAGAGAGAGAGAGAGAGAGAGAGAGAGAGAGAGAGAGAGTAGAATGGAGAGGCCAATCAAATAGAAAATCAGGTTGGGAGGAGATTCATTATTATGTAAATATTTTTTTGTGAATAGAAAACTCAATTCCGAGTTTATGTGGAGTGTAGGGTGTTAATGAATTATAATATTGTGTGCGCTTCATATAACGTAAGTATTGCAGGTGATTCTAAGGAAGATCGGAGTGAAAACAACATGTAAAGGTGGTTGCATTAGTCAGGACCATTTTGAATAATAAAGCTTAGGAGGGATTAACACACTGAACCCGACTGTATATCAAGACACAGTAGGGATCGAGTGGAAGAAACCAAAGGAATATGCACAAGAAATTCAAGTGAAATTACATGGAAGAAAGAAAAAGTACCGTCGAATCACATATTGATCAACGATGGATGTGAATTGAGAATTCATGGGATGCATCAGACAAAGATCAAGATGGATGGTTGAGATCGTATCGCAGATATGAAGTGAAGATGAATGGTTGAGATCGTATCATAGATTAAATTGTGAAAGTGCTGAAGTGGACACGTGTCGGGCGAGGGTCCATGCGCATATCGCACATTTCATGTGATATGGTATAACAGTTAACGACGAAAACTTAAATTTGAGAAAAGTTGATTTGCGATGAAGCCTTAAGTTGTGAAGAGTCGAAATGAGATAAGTTAAGTTTCGCGATATGTGAAATCTTATGTTTTTTTATTTGTGAAATTGGTAAATTTGCGATACTACGCTATGTTTCGAGAATTGCGCTATAGTGTATGCACTATATAAGTAGAATTGCGAAGGATATATGCGCAATATGGGATTGGCGATGCCATGGAGGAGTAGTTGAAGCCACATGTTGAGAGGTTCATTGGGTGACATGATGTGGTCATAGATAAAATGCTAAAGGTAAGAGCTTTGATATTGAGAAAGGCGATAAGGTAAGTTTAAGCGTTAATTTTAAAGTGCATATGCATAAAACGTTAATATTTAATAATAAAGTGGGTTCTATTTTAAAGAGTTTAAGAATAAAACTCATGGAGAAGTAGAGAAAACCACGCGATGGGTGAACAATGGAGGAACCATGACTCCATAATGTTGATTTGGGTTATATATATATATATATATATATATATATATATATATATATATATATATATATATATATATATATATATATATATATTCTTTGCAATATATATTTCCAAACCTTTCCACAAGGCGATATACTCAGCTTGATTTTTGGTCACTAGGCCAAGTCCCCATGCATATTGTGATAAAATGTTTCCGTAGGGACTAAATAAAGCTCCTCCCACTCCTGCCTCCCCTGGATTTATTCTCGTAGCCTAGTAAAAAAAAAAAAAAGATAATCGAGACTTTTCCAATCTCCACTTAGAGAAATTTGGCTAACAAATCCTGATACAGGGGACCACATTACTAATAAGCTGAAGCGTAAATTTGTTAGCAGGGGTGAAATCCTTTCCCACCTTTATCTAATTGCATTCCTCTTGATTCAAATCCTTGATTTCTTTAGAATTGAAACCTCTAGTGGAGATAGCTTCAAAGAGCATGGTTGATGATTTAAAGGTGACCAACTAAGGGGACAATATCTCATTTTTAAAAATATATTTGTTCCTAGTGATCTAGATAGACCAACACAAGAACTTAGGCAGGGCTTCCCAACATCTTATAGGTAAGGAGGAGGATTTACGTCTCCAAGGATATATACATCTCCATTTTTCAAACATTTCCACCCACGATCCCAAAATAGAGGCTCTAGGAAACACTAGATCCAATGCCAATTTCCAAGCCTCCAGAGAGAATGGATAGTGCTAAAATAAGTGTGGGATGTTTTCCTCAAAATTTAGACATAAAACACATCTTGTCAGGCCATGAACGTTCCTTTTTCTGAGATTTTCTACTATGATAATTTTTTGGTGAAAGAGAGACCAATAGAAGGTATTTAATTTTGGTATACCATTTATGCTCCAAATTTTTTACCACACTCTCAACAAAGGAGGATGAGTAATTCACTTAAAATTTTTAGAATATCTAATATTAATTGAATATTTATGTTGATGGCTTAAGTTCCATGTACGAAGATCCTAAAAAGAGACAGATATAGGAGCGAAACCTTTTAAATTTCAAATCTAACTGTCCCATTGGAGCCCAAGATGAGAGGGAAGCTCTGACTTGAGCCAACCTTGCCAGTGACCCTAGTCATCCCAATTGAATATATCTTTCAATTTGGAGAACCAATTTTGTTTCATCTAGGAAAACCGATCTATGAATTATTCACTAACTCCTAGAGGACCATTTGGGGAATTTTTTTTTCCAAATATTAATATGCACACCATTCCCAGAATTCCAACTGAAGTGGTCAATGATAAGAGGAGAAAATTTCTTGTAGAACTTCCATATTTTGGAGCCAAAACTTGACCAATTAACTGTCTCCGCCTTAATAAGCAATATTTGTTAAAATATTTTCACGTGAATGGAATTTTCCACCATTCCTTTGAATCTGAAATGAGCCACTAGATGATTTTGTCTCCAAGAGCGAGATTCATATAAAAAGGATCTTTCACAGCTAAGCTTCCATTTGCATCTAGGAGGAGAAATTTTTTTCAGTGAACCAAATGGAATTTATTTTTGTCGTTTTCCATCCTTACCATAAAAAAATTTGGATCAAGGCGCTCATTTGTGCGATCACAAATTTTGGAGCTAAAATACTAAAGAAAAGATATAAGGGGAGATATGATAAGACATATTTTACAAGGATCACTCGACTAGCAGTAGTTATCCATTGAGATCCCTAGGCTTGAATTTTCTTCTTAAATTTGTTCAAGGTATCAATCTAGTTGTGCACACAGAGATATAGGGATTGCAAGATATTTAAAATACTACTACCCAGACTCTAGAGGAAATTCAAGGACCTTCGAGATATCTTGAAGGGATGAGACATGGTTATTCCATCAAAATAACTGACTCTTACTTTTGTTGACAAGAACCCCATAGAGATACAAATATTGATCGAGGATCTATTTAAACCTTATTGCGATTTTCTTTGAGGCACACCCCAAGAGGAGCATGTCATCATCAGACTAAAATTATTTACCTCTTTGATATCCCTGGATATGCTCAAACCCTTTAACCTTTTGCCAATCCCAACAAGCTCCAAATTTATACTAAGACATTCTGCCACTAAAATGTATAGAAGAGGGGAGAGGGGGAATCCTTACCTCGAGCCCCTTAAGGCTGAAAAGAAATTTCAAGGGCGACCATTTATTAATGGAAAAATCTAGGGGTTGCCAACAAGTGCTCTTATCCATTTGATGAACTCTCCACAAAAACCCATATTTTCCATGATAGACAACAAGAAGGAATGAAAAACTCTATCAAAGGTGTTCACCATCTCCAACTTAATAACCATGCTCGGTTTATCGCTTTGCTTGCTAAAATGGATAGCCTATTGGATAAGAATAACATTCTCCAAGATTTTCCTATGTTTCATAAATCCTCCCTGGGTTTTCGAGATTATTGCAGATAAAATATTCCTTAATTTGTTAGCAATCACTTTAGTCAAAATCTTCTAAGTTGCACAAGGATATAGATATAAAATGAGAAAAGGAGACATGTTTTGACTCTTAGAATAAGGGCGAGGAAGGAGGAGTTCATATTCATTTTCTCTTAGATTGTCCATTTTATCCTAACATTCAATTTAATTTTCAAAATATTTCTCACTCTACCAAAATTTTTGAGCTTTTAAGCCAACAAAAATATTGTGATCTTGGAATGTTTCTTAAATTTTCTAGCATAAAAATAAAATGCTAAATTTTTTAAAGTAATTAAATATTTTAATTAATTTATCATATCTATACATATCAAAACAAAAAGGAAAAAAATGATGATTATAACTAGTTTATGAATTATTATACACATGCACATATATATTCATTACGATTAATTTCAAATTTCCCACATTTTTATTTAGTGATTATATATTTTATTCTTTCATATATATATATATATATATATATATATATATATATATATATATATATAGTCTATTAGGTAATGTGTGTCCTGATAGATAATGTGAGTCCTGAGATCATTGACATACCTAACCTATGACTTGATTAACCATGTTCCGGGGCATATAAACCATCAAAATCAGTAGGGGATTACATTTGACATGGGCTACACCAACCCTTAGATGACTATATTTTTTCCTACGAGTTTGGAAGCGGTGATCTTGTCACCAAGGAGGTTCTTAATAGAGCACCCTATTACTGTCTATTCTAAGCTCCATGGGCTTATTTTTCATATTTTTTATCTAGACATTAGTGACAATATTTATATAAAAAAACATAAAAATATAAAAAATATATCTTGATTGTAGATTTTAAATTATTTGCTAACTAGCATAGTCATATAAATTAAATGGTTGATAAACACGGTGTTACCCTTTAAATAATTTTATGTTGATTGTAGATTTTAAATTACTTGTATAAAGAATAAAAATTTTAGAAGGAAGGATTTCAAAATAGACCACAAATATCTACATAGTTAAATTATTTAACTTCACCCATGTTAATCAAATTTCCAAAATATTCTAAAATCCATAATCAAATTACACTCCAATACTTGTAGTAGATATCACAAGAGAAACCACAATTAGCTCAAATTTATTAAATTTGAATATTAAGCCACACATAATTTCCATTGGAAACAAACACTGAAATAGAAAAAGTTACCAGAATTTCCAACTAATCAAATAATAACATACATGTTAAAGGATATTAGCTCAAGTGGTTTGGTGAACAATTTGTTTCCCCAACAGCATAGTTTTATATTTGGGGAGACATGTGGTTTGGTGAACAATTTCTTTCCCCGACTAAATAGATTCAAATTTCCCAAAACATATTGTAATATTGTAATTGACCGATTAATAATATTTATGAATTAATCATATCTTATGTAATAATAAAAACAGATTTAATAAAATTTACCCATTCTCTAAACAAATTCTCATTCCTATTAAAAAAAAAAATATATAAATTCCTGCATGAATCAAGGCAACCTGCCATAGATTATTTTAAATGATCCTACAATCCATGCTTCAAAATCCTATTACTGTATCCAAGCTAAAGGGGTGCACTATGTTATGACATAGGCTACAAAAAGTCTACATTATTTGTTTGTTTCCTTCCTATTTTTTTCTCTCTGGTTTGTACTTCAAATGTGGAAAGATTGACTTGGTGATTCTTTCTCCTGATCTTCGAATATGTGGCCGAGCGTCCACGTGGGAAGATCAGGTGGAGAGGTCGTGATTTGGGATCCACGTCGGGCCACTCTGCAATCTTTTGGTTTTTTTTGTGGGATTATTTTGACGAGTTTTCTGAGAGGTTTCCAACATTAGGTACACCTGATAAACATATATGCCCCTTACTATGACAAAATGAGATTTTGAAACCAAATGGAAGGTTGTGGCATCTTGATGCTAGACCGGATGATCATAACTGGAGATTTTAATTGTTCCTTGCATGATAGGGAAATTTGGGGTCATAAAGGTTAGAGTGACCCTCTAGCAGGTTTCCTTTGTGAAATGTTTCACTCTTCTCATTTATGTGATATAAATTTGGAACATAATTTCCCTACCTGGTATAATGGTAGGATGGGATCAAAATTCATCGGAAAAAGAATTGACAGGATTATCGTGAAGGCTAATCTTTTATCTCATATGGGGGAATTGAACGCTCAGGCTGAAGCGATAGCCATTTCTGACCATAGGCCTATCACCCTGGAGTGGAAATTTGAAAAAAAGCTTGGTGGTGTTCCCTTAAAATTTCATAGGGTCTGGTTAGAGGATCAAGAATTCAATAATCTGGTACGAGAGTACATGATGTCTCACCGAAGGGCCGTCAACACTTCGGCAATGGAACACTTGAATTATAATCTTAGAGGGTTAAAAAATATTGTCCATAAATGGGAAAAATTAAAAAATAACCAGCTGACTTACAATTTAAAGAAATTTTCCATTGAAACAACCCTAATTATGAAGGAAATGGAGGAGGGAACTCTATCCAATTATAATTGGAAAAGGCTCAGAGAAATCGAAAATGAAAAAAGGAAGTTTCTGTTAATTATGGAACAGACTTGGAGATTGAAAAGTCGTGCCAAATGGTTAAAAGAGGGTGAAAAAAACACTAAATACTTTCACGCATTTTCTTTTGGGAGAAAAAATGCAAATGCAATATGGTGCATTTATGTTGATGGTGACTCTTTCTTCATTACAGATAAAATCTAGGATGAGGCGGTCAAATACTTAGAGTGTTTATTTTTGGCTCGAAGGGATACAGTGCATGAGGAAAAATTGTGGGATGTGGAGGAGTTCCCATTCATGTTTGACGATGGGACTATTCAGAATTTGAAGAGGACTGTTAGCACTGCAGAGGTTACGACTGTTTTAAAGTCCTTCACAGCTGATAAGAGTATGGGGCCATATAGGTGGACCCCAGACTTCTTTTTACATTTATCTGAATATTTTATTAGTGATATTACATAAATGGTTGATGAAACAAAAAGATCGGGTATGATGAGTGGGGATTTAAACTCTAGTTTTCTTGCACTTATTCCATAGAAAAAATGTGCTTCTACTTTTGATGAATTTACACCTATTTCACTGTGCAACACTCTATATAAGGTAATATCAAAGATCATTGCAGAGAGAATGAAGGTGGTTCTATCGAGGTACATCACTCTAGAACAATCTGTTTTTTTGAAAAACAAAAGCATTCATGATGCTGTGGCATCGACACAAGAAATAATTCACTCCATTCACACAAGGAAGCTAGATGCTGGGGTGATGAAGGTTGATCTCAGTAAAGCCTATGACAGGGTTAACTGGAGCTTTCTTAGAATTGTGTTATATAATATTGGCTTAGATAGAACATCAGTAAACTGGATCATGGGGTGTGTCAGCACTACTGCCATGGCTGTCATTATAAATGGGGTGGCTTATAGGTTTTTCAAACTGGGTAGAGGACTGTGCCAAGGTTGTGCCTTATCCCCTTTACTTTTTATATTGATTATGGATACTTTTAGCTTAAAAATCAACAAAGCGGTGGATGAAGGTACAATTAGGGGTATTAAGGTCATCCACAGGAGGGAGATTACTCATAATCTCTTTTTTGACGATGTATTAATGTTCGGGATGCTTATTAAAAATGTATGGCTGGCCATTCTTGGAATTTTCTCTATGTTCTGCACCGCTTCTGGGATGATGGAAAATGAAGGCAAGTCTTGCTTATATCATACAGAGAGAGACAAGGAATTATAAAAAGATATTGGTACGTTATTCAATTTCAGGACTGAGAGAGTCTAGATAAAGGGTTCAAATACCTCAAATTTCATATGAAGCCAAACAACTACAGAGTGGATGACTAGTCATGGCTGCTGGAAAAATACAATAGAAGGGTTCAAGGTTGGACTTTAATATGGTTGTCCAAAGGGGGTAGATTAATTCTTTCATAAGTAGTGCTTCAACAATTCACAGTATATTGGGCACATTTATACTATGTCGCAAAGAAAATTATCAATAAGATCAGATCCATGGTGGCCAACTTCATCTGGAATGGGGGAAGGGAGAGAGGAAAATATATGTAGCTAAATGGGAGTTGATCACAAAGCCAAAGGAGCTGGGGTATTTTTGATCTCGATCATTTTGGAAAGGCTCTCCCAATGAAATCACTATGGAGGGGCCTTAATTACTTTGGTATCTGGAATTATATCATAAGGTATAAGTATTCGAAAGATGTGGGTATGGAGGAATTATTTTTGAAGGGATGGAGAGATGATCAAACTGGATATATTATATGGAGAGGTTTTAAAATGATATGGGGGCACTTCTTTGAGAACCTTCGATGGCCATTTTGCAGTGGAGGGAAAATCATGATCGGCTACCCTGGCCTATGGGGCTCATTTCTTTCTTCCATGATTATCAATGCACTGATAACACACCTAAGTGGAAAAGGGGTTTTCTTCATAGGACAAGTTGTTAAGGATTATATTCAGGGCATTCCAAGATGGAAATCATCAGAATAATTTGGAATACAGAATGCTCTGAAAACAAAGTGGGATAACTATATAGATTCACTGAGAATATTGGGATTAAAAAATCAAAGACAGGGTGATTAGGTGACATGAGGAGGTTCGATCAAGAATGGGAAAATAATTGCTAGTGAAAATTATAAGATGTTGATCAATAAAAAACATCATCAGGACAAGCACTGTTGGTTTATAGAAATATGGAAAGTAAACACACAATAAAAGATGATAATCTTAACATGGCTGGTGTGGATGAACAAGAACCTAACATGGACAAACCTACAAAAGAAAGGGAAGATTGGTCCTGGCATTTGTAGATTTTGCATGAATGAAAATGAGATAATCTGCACTTATTCTACTCTTGCACATTTACACGAGACGTTCACAGCGGTATATGCAAACATTTCAAACTGCAGTAAATGGAGCATGAGAACCAAAAAGCATACATAAAATGGTGGCTAAAGAAAGGTAAGACTCTTAGAAACATTCTTGTCTTATTTCACTAGTGTATTTGGTGCTATAGAAATAAATGGATATTTTAGGAGGTGAACAGTAGCCCAGAAAAGATTTGTTATAAGATCATTAACTTATGGGAAAATTTAAAAATACAATAGAAGCCCCCCCTTGATTTATCAAAGAGATTGAGGCCATTGGAAATCCATTACCCCGCTAGATTTTTTGATGGGGCTTCACAACAATCGAGATGTGGATGCGGGGCTTGGTTGATGATTACCCCCACAGACCATTACAAAATCTATTGGTATGGAGGATTGGGAACCAATATGAGGGAAAAAACATTGGAATTGTGGGGTTTAATGTGGTTCACAGCTCAGTTATACCTAGAAATATTATGGGTATTTGGTGACTCTCAGGTTCTCCTGGATCATCTAAACAAGGGTACTTCTCTTAATCCTGGGTATCTAAATGCTTGGCTGGATAGAATTAAAGAATTCAGAATATCTTTCTCCAACATCTTCTTCCAGCACATCTACAGGGAAAAAACTCTCAGGCAGACAGGTTATAAAAAAAAGGATTGCATGGGAACTTAAGGGAGATGCACTATGAGCTTACCGACACTGCAGGAGTTGGCATGAGAGGTATGGTAAATTTTTTCTGAAAGGCCTGGCTGGAGAGGAATTTATTTTTTGATGATTTTGTTACTGACTGGTTGAAGGGAAGGTACCTCATACACTTCAACACTCTGAGACATGGCAATTTGGAAGATGATGCTAATAATGAGCTAGGGGTAAAAAATAAGGTACCAATGTAACAAGATGTTTAATATGCACTGCACAAAAAAATTCTAGTTTTTTGTATTTTTGATGATGATTTTCACACTATGGAAATCAACATATGTATTGACAAGAGGTTATGAATACTCTGATATGTTATATCCTTGAATTATTAGAAGTTTTTCACTAGTACATAATATAAACCAAGCATTTTTTCCCACTGAAAAAAAGAATATATGTTAAAATAAAAAATAAGAGGCTCCAGACCGCATTAAATATTATAACAATTCATTGAAGAACTTAACCGCTGAAATATAATAATAATTCATTGAAGAAATTCATAGCAGAAATCGTTTGAACGAATTGAGATGTTTTGAACAAGGTATATCATGACTACATAGTTGCTCTTCTATGACAATTGTATAAGATATTTTCAAATATTTAAGTTAATAAAAGTGTTTGTTTCAATTATATATATAAATTTTAATTTAATTATTAATAATTATTAAGTTGATGGTAAGTTTCCCGGATGCGGGTGATGTTGATCGCGCTGAAGTTAATGGGATGGGGGTCTAGCCTGACGGGAGGCCACCTGCCCACCCGCAAGGAGGACATCAATCAAACCTTAAATATGCTTACTCTGCGATTAATAGCATTTACTCTGGGCACTTTTCACAACCAGGTCTCCGCACCTCGATGCATCTTCGCCTGCTGTGAAATGGATCATCCTCCGGTTCATATTAATGACAATTCATTGCAGATGGTCTACAGTTGCAAGGTCGACCAGTTCAAATCCATGGACCCATCCTCTGATCCGAACTCATCTCCTTCGCCGGTGAATTGGTGGTGTAGCCCAGATGCTGGGTTTGCAAATGCCGGCACAGTCACTGGTAAGAGAAGCAGCCTAAACTGCTGCCTGGAGTTAGGTGAAAACCTCCATTTCTCGCTTACTGGTTCTTGTATGTTTGCCTCTGTCTTTCTGAACTCCCATTCGACTATGTCCTCTGTCATTTCTCCGGTTCCCTGGCTTTCTTTCCCCGTCTCCGCTGCGAACATGCCACGCCTCAGGCACAGAATGCACTGTAGGAGAGGCTCCACCAGGCGCCAAGTGCGGCGTTCTCCTTCCACCTCCAACTCGACTTCTGAGTCTTCTTCCCCCTTGGATAGCCTTCCTAGCTTTCACCGGGGTCGTCTTCTCCGTTCGGGTCGCAGGCTTGACTCTCCCTCGCCTTCATCTCTCCCGGCTCAATCTCACACTGCTCTTTTTTCTTTCGACTACACCCTCAATCAACCGAGAGTCACTGCTGCTATCACCGTCGTGTTTCTTGAGGAGCCCCAAGTCGAGAAGCACTAGAACTCTTTGGATGGGCAAGGTATAATCGGCAAAACTGGGCAGGATCAAGCGCTTCAGGACTCTGTGGGGCAGCCCAGCGGGAGTAAGGAAGCTGTGCAGGGTGTCACGGGGCATGGCCACGCGGATCAGGTGGTCCCTCCTCCCTCCAGAAAGGTGGTCCACTCTGTCAAAGACCTGTACAACGAACGCGGTGATCCGGATGATTATTGGTGCAGGGTCGACCAAGTTTCTCCTGATGAGTAGTTTCGCTTCCCAGTTATGGTTTTTTTGCTCCATTTTTGCCCTCTCTAACGGGCATGTTTTTGATTATCCTGCTGTTCCATATCATGCTTTTGTTTTTGCTAGTTACAGTCCCCAGAACTCAAAGTATCTCTCTCCCCTGCGTGGGAATTCTCTCAGTAGTTTCTTCAGACTGGTTTCCCTCCTGTAGGGCAGTCTTAAACTCTGTTTTTATATGTCTAAAATGCCTTAAATTGGGCAATGATAAGGCCTCGGCCCGATGTACACTATTTCTTCTGTTAATAGATTACTTTTACTTAGAAAAAAAGTTGATGGTAAGTTTTTGATTTTTACTAAATATTTTAAAATATTTTAGTAGTAGTCTTAAATTAAAAATTAAGATTTATTTTAAAAGTAGTTATGTTCTTGATTAAATTAAATTGATTAATTAAAAAAATTATGTCACATGAACATATGTCATATCAATTATTGTTTTCCAGACATGTAATACGAATTTTCATAGTAAAGTGACATGAATCTCTATGAGAATCTTATTACATGCTTTGTTTTCTTAAATCTATATATGTTTAATTGATATAAATTTTGTTTATAATTAATAATAATAATTTAAAATAAAGTTCCTCAAATGTCGGTGTTCAAGTGGGGATGAGAGGTATTAATGACTTTCATGGTAGCTCTTTTGCATGTTAGTTTGATTTTTTGTTGTTATATACTGATCCATGATATTCATGGAGGCCATTTGGTTTCTCATCTATGGGCAGATAGTCATCCCCAAGCTTGGCTTTACATAGTGTTAGTTCTATTAGATAGGCATTTTTGTTTGTTGAATATGCTCAATCCGAGCACTGTCTAAATTTTCATTAATCTAATGAAATCTTACTTAAAAAAATTAAAATTGAAATAAAGTTATAATTTAGTAAATTTTTATGATTTTTTTAAATCTTGATAATGTAAGATCTATCACAAGGAATGTATTTTAATGCTTATTGAAATTTGTCAACTATTAGTTTTATATAATGGTGTTAATTTTCAATAATATAAAAAATAAAATAAAATTATAATAATGATAAAGATGATGATTATAAAATACTTAAGATAATGACAAAAATAATGATAACAACTAGGAAAATGACCTTAAAAGACACTTCAAATATTTTACTTATTTGATGTATATTAAATAATGATATTAAATTGAAATAATATTTTGATTAGTTTTAGTGATGATGGTAGTTGAGGTTACTATATTGTTTATATTGTGAAAATTAATAAATATATATGTTTCAAAATTATATTTAAAGTTAATGATGGTAATATTAAATATCTGTTAAAACTAATAAAATTGGTTGAAAATTTGTTTACATTGTACGTTATATATATAGATATTGAATGTTTTTGTTATATATAGAAGTAGTCTAACTAATATATGAAATGGTTTTTTTGTTTGGAATCAGACAATACAATTTCTAGCAAAATTGTGAGTTCATATTTGTTTAAAATGCAAAAATCCCTAAGATCTCATACTTTGCATATTAAAAAACTCAAAACTTATGATTCTTTAAAATATTTATCCAATTTTAAGCAAAATTTACTAGACAAAGTGTCCATCGGGTCTTGGATAGATGGTGATCGGGTGCTCTGTTAAGGCACTCCTTGAAGTGAAGTCACCGCTTTAATTCCCCTCCAGATCAGTGTGATATATCAGACATTTTGAAGATGAATTCCTACCAAGCTTACAAAAAATATATATATTTTTCCCAATGGGGGTGATAAACACGGAAAAAAATCCTACGCGTGGTCGATGATGTCAAACACTTGGCCGTTGGTGCGGGGGCCAGTATCCGTGTCCTCTCACGAAGTTCTAATTACTAAAGGTGTTAATGCAACATGTGAACTTCCCATCATCATCGTTGAGAGCCTGAGTAGGCGAGCGTTACTGGTATATGAAGGGTGGCGCTCTTCTGGTATGACATGCAATTTGGTTTTTATGGCGTTCTAATGGGCGTTGGTTGAGTTCTAGTAGAATTGTTAAACTTTGCAGTTGACACCTTGTCTAGGAATGGTGGAAATTTTGTAATTGATGCCCCCTCCCCAACATCAGAGTCATTTAAATGGATGATTTCTTTTCTCGTGTGTGGTCTCTAACTTTTTTTGAGCAGGATAAGGGTTCGGCATATGGTTATTGGCTCGACTCGGGAGCCCTGTTGTGGGTGGTTGGGTATCTTTGCTCTTGGTTTTCCTCTATGTTTATGGGGTAGAAAGTTTACCCTTCCAAGCGGCTTTCCTTTGGGGTTATGCATTCTTAAGTGACTTACGTGGCAGAGGCGTGTATGTCCTCAAGTCTTTTAGTCAATGCTCTTTCAACGAGGGGTTGGGTTTTGTGAGTCGATGGTTAAATGTATTTCCATAGGATTGGTATCTTGGCTTCCTGTAGTTCTCCTGGTCAAGCTGGTAAGTGACTTCCTGGCGTGGTTGGGGAGTCCCTCTATAGTCATAGTTCTGGTATGTGTTGATGATTGTTGGCTCGTTCCGCTTTTACTTGACACAACTGGTTTTAATACAATGTGCCATGAGCCGCATAACGCTCATTCCTTTCCCCCGTCTAAGCGAATTTTAGCAATTCAGGGGGGTTGGGAGTCACACTTGTAGGTGGGAATGGCAGCATAGGTGCCTCCAAGTTATGGTTGGGGTGATCGAACTGTCGACAACTTGTGTCGGTCAGATTCTGGGGCTTGTGGTGGTCGTGGTTGTTCGTTGGTTGGTTTTGGGGGAAGAACCTCGTGGACTATAAATAGGGGTGGAGCGACATGTTGAGGTGGCACAAGTAAACGGGGGAAGGCAAGATGGCCTGGGCATGGAGAAACGACGGAGCGTCACTATTTTTTGGACAATTGTCGGGATTTGATCTAGTCTATACTAGACCGCCTGGAAATTTCTGAGAGGGTGTGGTAGGAAGAACATGCAGAGCTCATTGTTACACTAAACAAGATGCATTACTTTTAGTGTCATGTTCAGGAACAGGTCATGGTGGTATGGCGTGATCAAAATCTGTTATCTGATTAGGTGGATAAGCTGGAGTCATGGATGGCTCACTTCAAAGAGCATGTACAGTGCTCCTTCCATCCTCCTCCTCCTCTAGGGACTACTCTATACAATCATGCTTCTATTACTTTTGATGACTAAGCATGGTTACATGTGTTTTACTTTTTTAATGTGTTTTCTTGTGTGTTTGGCCTCCTAATTTGTGGACTCTGTCTCTAGTTGTTCTTTTCTTTCTTTTTCATATGCTGATCACAGTAGTCAACGAACCTAGTCAGGGTGAGACTACCTACATTTTTATATTGATACACTTCAGTTTTTATGAATGAATAGAACTTTGACTTTCAAAAAACAATTTTACTAGACAAAGTGCACAAAAAAGAGCCATTTCAATTTTTAGTTTGAGAGCTGATGTGTGTGTGCGTGTGTCTGAAAATAAACATTTAAAATAAAAATTATATTATTTAGTAATTTACCAAATTTATTCCTTGATGGGGGTGCGAACATTGGTAGGTAGGTAAATTTCTTGGGCAATGAACTGACTGTACACTTGTCCCATTTTGTGCATGGCATGGCAACGTGTAGGTGAAAGGGGTTGGGATTCACTCCTGATGTCCCTTCATTATAAATGTTTGTTCTTTCCTATAGAGTAGTCGAACGATTTATTATGTGTGGGAGAGGAGGTTAGGTTTTCTCCTCTACCTCTTGAACCTTGCATCGTCTTGCAGTGTATTTTGTTGCATTCTAGTTGCATGTTTTTGAGTTCAATTCTGACTGGTGGGAGCTCGTGGTATGTTAGGTTCAATTTTAGTTAATGCGACTATGGAGTCAGTGTTCTTTATCTTGTATTTGCATTCTACGGACCTTGGGCCGGTATTTGATCTGGTGGTTATTTATTCACCCTCTCCCTCTTTGTACAGTAAATATAGAGGTATTTCATATCCTTTCCCAGTTCTTGTTTGTGGTTGTTGATACCATGGACATTTCTCGGTTTGGTATTTAAGTGGAGAGAAACCTTTGTCCGTCAGTAGAAAATTGGTGCTTATTTAGGGATTTGCTTTACTCGTTCTGGTTCTTGGTCTTGGAATTTTATGGTATTGTGAATTGATTCTCTATTAGAGTCATCAAGTTCCTCATTTGTTTTTGTCTATGGTTTGGAACTATCTTAGATTTTTTGTTTTCTCGGACGAATTCTCTTATGGTCTAGAGGAGTTTTTGTCGACACCATAGTCTTGCATGGTATTGGAGTTTGTGGTACCTTATGTATTTGCAGTGTTCTGAATTCCAAAACCTCTTTGAATTGGGTCCCTGGAGTGGAGGTCGAGGGATGAGATAATTGTCTTCTTGTTTGGTTTTGAAGGGGAAGTAGTTTATCTTTTTTCCTTTTTTTTGGTCTTGGTGCTTTTTTTGGTTGTTTACATTATTCTCTTGTTGCTTCCATTATGGAACCTCACCCACGAATGGTGTGAAAACAATGTGGTGTACGAAATCGGGGTAAAAAAATATTGGCCTTTTTCTTTTGATTCAGTGGAATTTTTTTTTTTTTAAAATCCTGTACCCCTTTAAGTTCGAAAGGAAATTATGGTTTTGGAGTCTCAAGAATCGGGTGATAGGCCTTACTATTATGACTCGGAAATTAGTGGTGATGGGATAAACTGGGTGCCAACCTAGGTCGATTTTGGAAGAGAAGTCTCAATTTTCTACATTCTCTCTCCCTGCATCAACATATTGATACTTTGGTTTGTCTTATATTTAAGGGTCATAAGAAAGTTGACAATCACAATGTGTTTTTTGGTCTTGAATATATCAAGTGGATGATAATAAATTCCAGGTTTTGTCATGGAAACTTGGATTCCATTCTGAGCCGTCTGGAGAGTTTCTTAGTGTCAGAATCTGCCTCAGGGGATCTTACGGATCCTTGCAGAGATCCAATTGATCCATCTGTTAGCAATGTCAACATCTCCTCTAAGCAAGATTGACAAATGGGTAGCTCTATTTTGTCTTCCGATGGATATGTCTGTCTCAGTGATGAGCATGGTTTTCTTGCCCTCAACAGGGGGTTTTTATGGTCTTCAATGGTTATATATGTTGATTCCCTAGTTTTGCAGTTATTTTGACGAGTGTCGGGACATGAAGCTCACTGCTGTGGTGGTAGTGCTCGAAGAAACTTTGTTGCACCTTTTTTGTCCTCAGAACTCGGTGCTAATCTCTCGCAACAACTTTCTATATGACCTTTGCTTGGTGAAGTAGCCATCTTGTTCGATCTCTACGTCTTTGGGTGAAGTTACATGTGGCTGGTGCATTGTGTCATATGGGATTTGTGTCTCCTCTTTTTGGACCGCATCTGTTGTTATGTGTTTGTCTTTGGATATGAGCTTTTTGAATTATGGACGATCTCTTGGATCTATTCGTCCATAGTTACGTTTGGGTATTGACATGTTTTCAAGTGGGTTAAAGTTGTTGTTGTTATTTTTGTTTTGGCCTCCTGGAAGTTTGAAAATTGGTATATGTTTTTTGTGAAAATCTATATTCTCTTGTTAGTCAATTGGTATATGTTTTTTGTGAAAATCTATATTCTCTTGTTAGTCATGATAAACCCAAATGTATGAATGCATTGAGCATGCCTCGACTCTCTTGTGATTGAATTATATTCCTACATCAAATTGACTATGGAAATAAACAAAATGTAATTTTTTAAAATAATACAATTATACACTTAGTTACCATAATTTTTTTTTAATAAAAATTAAATATTATTCTTTGATATATATTAAAAAATTTGAAAAATTTAAACATTATTATTTGATATATATTAAAATAATATTTGTTTTTAATGATAAAGATGACCGCCCTTCAAAATGTTTTCCATATAATTTGTATTTTTAAACTGTGATTATTTTAATTATATATATGTTTTATAAATATGTTAAAAGTTAAAAATAATAATGCTAAATATATTCTAAAATCTATCAAAGGTAATGATGTTAACGGTTAAATGTTTCTAAAAAAACTATTTAATGAATAATTTCATTAAAATTTATCATTCATATTTTATATAATTTAAATGTTTTAATTGTACTTTGAAGTTAACAATGATGCTTTCTCTTAAATCCAAAAAGTTTGCTGCACAAATAAAATATAATTAAATTAAATATTACGGCAAAGTTTATTTTTAAGTCAATCCACTCATAAATGCACTTGGGAAATAAATGCTTACTATTAGATGATGTACTTGCTTTAATTTTATAGTGGGCATTTACTTCCTAAGTGTATTTATGGATAGATAGATTTAGAAATAAGCTTCGCCAAATATTACACATAATTTCATTTTTATATTTTATTTAGAGAAAATATAAATAGAAGTATGAAAGTCATTATGGGTTTTGGCTGATGATCCTTGAAAACTAGTTATGCTATGAAATTCGGGAGATTTTTGATATTATTAAATGATGTCCATGATTAACCTTCCTTGCATTATAAATTTAGTCATTGTAATTTTTTTTTGGGTTATAAAAATTATAAATTTAATCATCATAAATTATTGTTTTTTTGGTTAGTGTATCAAATAATTTGAAAGTCATAAGGGTTGGGGCTAATCTTCATTTTGTTTTTTGGATTAGTGTAATAAATAAATTTTAATTTTTATATTGTTGTTTTAAGTTTATAATGTTAGGAAAAATAGTTTTGATTTAATATTATGATAATGTAATTTGATTTTTTTTTTAAAGGTTTTAAAGATTAAATTATTTTAATTTAGGGTGTTTTGAGTATGTGGTTTTAATAAAGTACTTTGTCATTATCTATTCTAAGTTTTATGAGCTTATTGTTTATATTTTTATCTATACATTAGTGTCAATGTTTATATAAAAAAACATAAAAAATAGAAAAAAAATTACATTTAATTATAAAAAATAATTTTATGTTAATTGTAGATTTTAAATTATTTGTATAAAAAATGAAAATTTCAGAAAGATTTCTAAATAAACCACAAATATAGCCATAATTAAATGATTTAACTTCATTCATATTAATCCAATTTCCAAAATATTCTAAAATCTATAATCAAATTACATTAAAAGAAACAACAAATTTGAATATAACAGTTATTAAATTTGAATATTAAACCACAGGCTGCATAAAGTCTAGATACTTTGTTTGTTTCCTTCCTCAAAATGCACTAGATTCTCTCTGGTGATTCTTTGTCCTGATCGTCGAATCTGTGGCCGGGCGTCCACGTCAATACAATTCAAATGAATAGAATATATCTTAAAATAAAAAAGCAGAGGCCCCAGACTGCATTAAATATTATAACAATTCAATGAAGAACGTAACCGCTGAAATATAATAATAATTCAATAAAGAAATTCAGAGCTGAAATTGTTTAAACGAATTGAGATGTTTTGAACAACGTATATCATGATTACATAGTTGCGCTTCCATGACAGTTGTATAGGTTATTTTTATATATTTTTAATATTTAGGTTAATAAAAGTGTTTTTTAATATAATTTTAATTTAATAAATAATAATTATTAAATTAATGATAAGTTATTATTTTTATTTATTTTCAAAGTAGTTATGTTTTTGTATATATCACATGAATATATATAATATATTGTTTTCTAGACATGTAACATGCAATAAGGATTTTCATAGCAAAGTGATACAAATCTGTATCATTAAAAATTTTATTGTATGTTTTGTTTTTTTAAATGCATATATGTTTAATTGATATTAATTTTGTTTATAATTAATAATAATAATAATTTAAAATAAAGTTTTCAAAATGTCTGTGTTCAAGTGGGGATAAGAGGTATTGATGGCTTTCATGGTAGCTCTTTTGCATGTTAGTTTGTTTTTTTGTTGTTAAAAACTGATATTCATGGAGGTCATTTGGTTTCTCATCTATGGGCAAATGGTCATCTGCAGGCTTGACTTTACATAGTGTTAATTCTATTAGATAGGGTTTTTTGTTTTTTGAATATGCTCAAGCCAAACAGTGTCTTCCAGTAATCTAATGAGATCTTACTTAAAAAAATTAAAATTAAAATAAAGATATAATTTAGTAAATTTTTATGATTTTTTTTAATCTGGATAATGTAAAATCTATCACAAGGAAGATATTTTCATGCTTATTAATATTTGTCAACTATTAATTTTATATAATGATGTTAATTTTCAATAATATAAAAAATAAAATAAAATTATAATAGTGATAAAAATATTTAAGATAATGACAAAAATAATGATAACAACTAGGAAAATGACCTTAAAAAGACACTTCAAATATTTTACTTATTTATGTATATTAAATAATGATATTAAATTGAAATAATATTTTGATTAGTTTTAGTGACGATGGAAGTTAAAATTACTATATTGTTTATATTTTGAAAATTAATGATTATATATTAATTTTGATATTAATTTTGTTTAATTTTGAAAATTAATGATTGATATTAATTTTGTTTATAATTAATAATAATAATTTAAAATAAAGTTTTCAAAATGTCTGTGTTCAAGTGGGGATAAGAGGTATTGATGGCTTTCATGGTAGCTCTTTTGCATGTTAGTTTGTTTTTTTGTTGTTAAAAACTGATATTCATGGAGGTCATTTGGTTTCTCATCTATGGGCAAATGGTCATCTCCAGGCTTGACTTTACATAGTGTTAATTCTATTAGATAGGCTTTTTTGTTTTTTGAATATGCTCAATCCAAACAGTGTCTTCCAGTAATCTAATGAGATTTTACCTAAAAAAATTAAAATTGAAATAAAGGTATAATTTAGTAAATTTTTATGATTTTTTTTAATCTGGATAATGTAAGATCTATCACAAGGAAGATATTTTCATGCTTGTTAATATTTGTCAACTATTAATTTTATATAATGATGTTAATTTTCAATAATATAAAAAATAAAATAAAATTATAATAGTGATAAAAATATTTAAGATAATGACAAAAATAATGATAACAACTAGGAAAATGACCTTAAAAAGACACTTCAAATATTTTACTTATTTTGTATATTAAATAATGATATTAAATTGAAATAATATTTTGATTAGTTTTAGTGACGATGGAGGTTAAAATTTCTATATTGTTTATATTTTGAAAATTAATATATATATATATATATATATATATATATATATATATATATATATATATAATATATATATATATATATATATATATATATATATATATATATATGTATGTTTTAAAAGTATATTTAAATTTAGTGATAGTAGTATTAAATATCTCTTAAAACTAATAAAATTGGTTGAAAAATAGTTTACACATTATTTATATGGTATATTTTTATTTTTATTTTTTATAAATTATTATTGCATGTTTTTGTTATATATATAAGTAGTTTAAGTAATAGATGAAATGGTTTTTTTTGTTCTGAATCAGGCATTACAATTTCTAGCAAAATTGTGATTTCTGATTGTTTAAATGCAATTTTGAATACATAAATATATTTAGCACCCCAAAAATTACCTTAAGCACTCATACTTTGCAATTAAACAACTTATAATTATGATTCTTAAAAATATCTATCTAATTTTAAGAAAAATTTACTAGACAAAGTGTCCACACCGGGTCTTGGATAGATGGTGATTGGGTGCTTTGTTAAGGCACTCCTGGATGTGAAGTCACCCGTTCGATTTCCCACCCGATTAGGGTGATATATTGGACATGTTGAAGATGTAGTTTTGTCAAGCTTACAAAAAAAAAATATTTTCCCCAATGGGGGTGATAAACACGACAAACAATCCTACGCGTGGTTGATGATGTCAAACACTTGGCCGTTGGTGCAGGGACCAACCTCCTTTTCCTCTCATGACGTTCTAAGTATTGGAGGTGTTAATGAAATGCGTGTGAAATTCCCATAATCCTCCTTGCGAGTGGGATTAGGCGAGCATTGTTGGTATATGGAGGGTGGCACTCTTTTGGTATGTCATGCAGTTTGGTTTTTGTGGCGGTCTAATGGGTGTTGGTTGAGCTCTAGTAACAATGTTAAACTTCATAGTTGGCGCCTCATCTAGGAATGGTGGCGCTTCCATAGTCGACGCCTCCTCCCCAGTATCAGGGTCATTGAATTGGTTGATTTCTTTTCTCATGTGTGGTCTTTATATTTTTTGAGCGGGAGAAGGGTTCAACATATGGTTATTGGGTCGTCCAGCGAGCCCTGTTGTGGGTGGTTGGGTATCTTTGCTCTTGGTTTTCCTCTATGTCTATGGGGTAGCAGGTTTACCCTTCCAAGCGGATTTCCTCCAGGGTTATGCATTCTTAAGAGACTTCCATGGTGGAGATGTGTCTGTCCTCAGGTCTTTTAGTTAATGCTCTTTCTATGAGGGGTTGGCGTTTGTGAGTCGATGGTTCAATGTCTTGCCATATGATTGGTGTCTTGGCTTCTTGTAGTTCTCCTGGTCAGGTTGGTAAGTGATTTGCTGGCGTGGTTTGGGAGTCCCTCTGCAGTCATAGTTATGGTGTGTGTTGATAATTGTTGGCTCATTCCGGCTTTACCTGGCACTGCTGGTTTAGATACAATGCACCCTGAGCCGCACAATGTTCGTTTGCTTCCCCCGTCTAAGTGAATTTCAGCCAGTCAGGGGCATCGAGGGTGACACTTGCGGGTGGAAATGATGACAAAGGTGCCTCTAATTTATGGTTGGGGTGGTTGAACTATTGGGAGCTCGAGTCAAGCAACCTCCGGGGTTCATGGTGGTCATGGTGGTTCGTTGGTTGGTCGTGGGGGTAGAACCTCATGAACTCTGAAGGGGGGTGGAGCGATGCGTCAAGGTGGCACAGGTAGACGGGGGAAGGCGAGACTACCTGGGTGTGGAGAAACGACAGAACATCACTATTGTTTAGAAAATTGTTGAAATTTGATCTAGTCTATTCTTTACTGCCTGGAAACTTCTGAGAGGGTGTGGTGGGAAGAACATGCAGAGCTCATTGCTACGCTAAATAAGTTGCATTACTTTCAGTTTCATGTTCGGTAATGGGTCTTGGTGGTATGACATGGTCAAAATTTGTTATCTGAAAATGTGGAGAAGCTGGAGTCATGGATGGCTCACTTCGAAGAGCATGTACAGTGCACCTTCCATCCTCCTCCTCCTTCAGGGATTGCTCTAGACAATTTTGCTTCTATTACTTCTAATGACTGAGCATGGCTACATGTGTTTTACTTGTTTTATGTGTTTTCTTGTGCGTTTGGCCTCCTAAGTTGTGGATTGCGTCTCTAGTTGTTCTTTTGTTTCTTTTTCATATGTCGATCGCAATAGTCAACAAACCTAGTTGGGGTGAGACTACCTACATTTTGATATTGATGTACTTATTTTTTTATGAATGAATAGAACTTTGAATTTCAAAAAAAAAAATTTACTAGACAAAGTGCACAAAAAAGAGCCATTTCAATTTTTAGTTAGAGTGTTGGTGTGTGTGTGTGTATTAAAATAAACATTAAATTTAAAATTAAATCATATAGTAATTTTACCAAATTTATTCCCCGATGGGGGTGTGAATAGTGGTAGGTAAGTAAATTTCTTGGGAAATGAACCGACTATACACTTGTCCCATTTCGTGCATGGCGTGGCAACGTAAAGGTGAAAGGGGTCATGATTCACTCCTGATGTACCTTCATTATAAATTTTTGTTCTTTCCTTTAGAGTAGTCGAATGGTTTGTTATGTGTGGGAGCGGAGGTGAGGTTTACTCCTCTACCTCTTGCACCTTACATCGTCTTGCAATCTATTTTGTTGAATTCTGGTTACATGTTGTTGAGTTCAGGTCTGACTGGTGGGAGCTCGTGGTATGTAAGGTTCAATTTCGGTTGATGCGACTATGGAGTCGATGTTCTTCATCCTGTATTTTCATTCTACGAACCTTGAGCCGGTATTTGAACTGGTGGTTATTTATTCACCCTCCCCCTCTTTATATAATGAATATAGAGGTATTTCATATCCTTTCCGAGTTCTTGTTTGTGGTTGTTGATACCCTGGTCATTTATTGGTTTGGTATTTAAGTTGAGAGGAACCTTTGTCTGTCAGTATAAAATTGGTGCTTGTTCAGGGATTTTCTTTACTCGTTCGGGTTCTTGGTTTTGGCATTTTATGGTATTGCGAATTGGTTCTCTATTAGAGTCATCGATGATCTGATTATGAATATCAGTTTTTCTGTGCTAATTTCATTTTCAAATATAAAACTTTTTTACTGATCTTATGCTTGATGTACAGGTTTCCTTGTTGCTTATGTGTGTCAAAACAGGAAATTAAACAGAGTTTTATGAGTGAATTTGAAAGCAAAAGTATGAATTTAAAAGGCAGAACAAAAATAAAAATAAAATAACAAAAAACTATCACTATTGATCCATTAAAATAGAGTTTTGATGAAAGAGTTCACCCCTCCTGGGCTGCATCTCCTTGGTCCATCTTCCATGGCTTGGACCTCTGTATTAGCTCAATAGTGCTCAAACTGTTGTTCCCATGCATCAAATACTCTTGGAACATACTCCAATGAGTTCAAAATTTTGAAATATATCATAAATGACTATTTATTTACTCAATTTGGCCTTCATATGCTCTAGGCATGGTCTTCCCTCCTGGTGGCCCCCGGTTTAAAAATTATTCAAGGTAGAAAAAAAACTTTGTAAACTTTCTCCTTTGCCTCTAAAACTTGCTCCATTGTGTTCATAACATGCTAATTAGCCAAGAATGACTCTTTCTGAGCCTAATTTGGTCGAAAATTGGCTCAGAAAAACAAATTTCCCTCCAATTTCTCCTCCAAATTTGGAGAAGACTCCAGATAGCTCCGACATTTTTGGTGGAATCTTCCTAAAGTAAAAAATCCACTAACTGCGCCGCTAATTAACAGGAGGATTAATTAGAGTTAAGTGCACTTAACTGCAGATAAGCATGGATTAATTGTGCCCTTATCCATAAGTGTTAAACATGTTTGATTAGCCCTTAATCCTCATATTAACGCAATAGACATGGATTTGCGTTAAAATAATCTTCGTTTGAATTGGCTCCGCGCCACTGGTTAGGTGGACAGGTCATATGGGAGGGGGCTGGCCCCCTCTGAACCCTCGTTGTCGGATTTGAGAAATAATAAGTATATGTTGTGGCCTTCATACTACAATGACTATTGTGTGGCTTATTGGTAAGTCGCAGGAGTGGAGTGGAGTGGGGGAGGTCATGGGGTCGGGCCCCGACCTCGCCCCTCATACACGTTTTTGCCATATAATACGCACTCCAACTTTGTATAAACCTTTGACAAAGGGAATTTAGAATATAGTCAATGCTCCAAAATTTGATATTTGCCAACAGTTATAATGTGTATATATATATATATATATATATATATATATATATATATATATATATATATATATATACGGATTTTCACATATCACCCTCCACCGTAATATAAGTTTGCATATGCCATATATATATATATATATATGGATTTTCAAATGTGATATGTGGAATCAAAATGAAGAAGATTCCTTGAATGCTGACTGGGCTGCCATGTCATCACCCTGTACCTGTTCTACATTTTTTTTTTATAAAAATTTGCCTGTTCTGAACAACGGTCAAGAGACCATAACTTCTTCATCCGAACTCGGTTTTTGACGAAATGAGTTGCATTGGATTCATGGCGATGGTCTAGTCATGGTCATTTAGTTTGAAATCAATTCTGAGCACTTTCATTTTTGAGCTAAAATTCTAAGCCTCAGATCAATCGAGTTTCTTATTTGTTGTTGTCTATGTTTTGGAACTATATTGGCTTCTGTGTTTGTTTGAAGGAATTATCTTCTCGTCTCGAGGATTTTTTTTCGACACCATAGTCTTGCATGGTATTCGAGTTTGTGGTACCTTATGTATTTGCAGTGTTATGAATTCCAAAACTTCTTTGAATTGGGTCCCCTGGAGTGGAGGTTGGGGGATGACATAATTGTCTTCCAGTTTGGTTTTGAAGGGGTAATAGTTTATCCTTTTGCCTTCTTTTTTGGTTGTGGTGCTCTTTCTTGTTGTTTGCGTTGTTCTCTTGTTACTTCTGTTATGGCACCTCACTAACGGATGGTATGAAAACAATGTGTTGTAGGAAATTGGGGTTGACAATATCGACCTTTTTCTTTTGATTCAGTGGAAACTTTTTTTGTTCTATACCCCTTGAAGTTCGAAAGGAAATTATGGTTTTGGCTTCTCAAGAATCGGGTGATAGGCCTTGCTATTATGACTCGGAAATTAGTGGTGATGGGATAAACTGAGTGCCAAACCTATGTCGATTTTGGAAGAGAAGACCCAATTTTCTACATTCTCTCTCCCTGCATCAACAAATGGATACCTTGTTTTGTTTCATATTTAAGGATCATAAGCAAGTTGACAATTACAATGTGTTTTCTAGGCTTGAATATATCAAGCAGATGATAATAAATGCCAGGTTTTGTCGTAGCAACATGGATTCCCGTCTGAGCAGTCTGGAGAATTTCTTAGTGTCAGAATCTACCTCAGGGGATCTTACGGATCCTCGTGGAGATCCAACTGATCCACCTATTAGTAATGCCAACATGTCCTTTGATCAGGATTGAAAAATGGGTAGCTCTATTTTGTCTTTTGATGCATATGCATG
Source organism: Pinus albicaulis (assembly GCA_034641835.2). Taxonomy (NCBI): domain Eukaryota; kingdom Viridiplantae; phylum Streptophyta; class Pinopsida; order Pinales; family Pinaceae; genus Pinus; species Pinus albicaulis. Next base: position 89,987,377 of record CM076573.1, read on the forward strand.
TCTCAATGATGAGCGTGGTTTTATTTCTCTCAACAGGGGGTTTTTATGGTCTTCAATGGTTATATACATTGATTCCCTAGTTTTGCAGTTATTTTGATGAGTACAGGGACATGAAGCTCACTACTGTGGTGGTAGTGGTCGAAGAAACTTTGTTGCACCTTTTTGGTCTTGAGAACTCAGTGCTCATCTATCGCAATGACCTTCTCTACGACCTTCGCTTGCTGAAGATGCCATCTTGTTCGAGCTCTGCGTCTTTAGGTGAAGTTACATGTGGCTGGTGCATTGTGTCAAATGGTATTTGTGTCTCCTCTTTTTGGACCGCATATGTTTTTATGTTTTGTCTTTAGATATGAGCTTTTTGAATTATGGTCAATCTCTTGGATCTATTCATCCATAGTTACGTTTGGGTATTGACATGTTTGCAAGTGGGTTAAAGTTGTTGTTGCTATTTTTTTTGGCTTCTTGGAAGTTTGAAAATTAGTCTATGTTTGTTGTGAGAATCTCTGTTCTCTTATTAGTTATGATGAACTGAGATATATAAATGTATTACGCATGCCTCAACTCTCTTGTGATTAAATTATATTCCTACATCAAATTGAATATGAACAAAAACAACATGTAATCTTTTTACAATACAATTGGTTACAATTCAAAAAAATTAATAAAAAATTAATATTATTATTTAATATATTTAAAAAAATTAAATATTATTATTTAATATATATTAAAATAATCAAATTTTAAACCGTGATTATTTTAACTATATATGTTTTATAAATATGTTTAAAATTAAATATGATAATGCTAAATATATCCTAAAATCTATCAAAGTTAATGATGATAATGGTTAAATGTCTCTTAAAAAAATATTTAACAAATAATTTCGTTGAAATTTAATAATTCATATTTTATATAATTTAAATGTTTTAATCGTACTTTGAAGTTAACAATGGTGCTTTCTCCTAAATCCAAAAAGTTTGTTGCACAAATAAAATAGAATTAGATTAAATATTACACATCATTTCATTTTATATTTCATTTAAAGGTTATATAAATAAAAGTATGAAAGTCATTATGGGTTTTGGTTGATAACCCTTGAAAACTAGTTATGCTATGAAATTAGGGAAATGTTTTATATTATTAAATGATATTCATCATTAACTTTTTTTGCATTATAAATTTAATCATTGTAATTTTTGTGGGGTTATAAATATTATAAATTTAATCATTATAAATTTTTCTTTCCTTTTTTTTGTTTTGTTTTGTTTTGTTTTGTTTAGGGTTAGTGTAACAAATAATTTGAAAGTCATAAGGGCTGGTGTTATTTTTTTTGGGTTGGGTTTAGTGTAATAAATACTTGGAAAGTCATAAGGCTTGGTGCATGTATATATATATATTTTAATTTACATATGTTGGTGCATATATATATATATGTTTAATGTTAATTTGATTGTTTTTTAAGATTTTAAAGATTAAGTTATTTTAATTTAGTGTTTTTTTAAGTATGTAGTTTTAATAGAGTATTCTGTCATTGTCTATTCTAAGTTCTATGGGCTTATTGTTTAGTTTTTTTAATCTAGACATCAGTGATAATATTTATATAAAAATAATATTAAAAAATTAAGATATATATATATATATATATATATATATATATATATATATATATATATATATATATATGATTTTAAATTATTTGCTAACTAGCATAGTCATATAAATTAAATGGTTGATAAACAAGATGTCACTCTTTAATATCAATACATTAGTGAAAATATTTATATGAAAAAAATATCAGAAGAATGAAATTTCAGAAGAATTTCGAAATAGACCACAAAATCTACATAGTTAGATTATTTAACTTCACTCGTGTTAATTAAATTTCCAAAATATTCTAAAATCTATACTCAAATTACACTCCAATACTTGCAGAAGATATCACAAGAGAAACAACATTGAGCTCAAAGTTATTAAATTTGAATATTAAACCACACATAATTTCCATTGGAAACAAACACCAAAATATAAAAAGTTAGGGGCATTTCCAACTGATCAAATAATAACATACATGTCAAAGGATATTAGCTCAAGTGATTTGGTGAACAATTTGTTTTCCAACTACATAGTAAACAATTTATTTCCCCAACTACATAAATTCAAGTTTTCGGAAACATATTATAGCTAACTGATTAGTAATACTTATAAAATAATTATATATTATTAGAAATTGGAGAGAGCCATTGAACACACAATAATAATATCTATATATCATAATCAAATGAATATATTACAATTTTTATAGTGCTGCTGAGATCCAACTAATTCCACTCTTGGAGGGAGAAGTTGAGAGAATCTCCCAACATCCTCCAACACACCAAACCAATCCCTAATATGTAGTATGAATATTAAATGAGGCATTATCTCAAACACCCCACCTTAATGCCTACATTATAGAAATGGAGAACACACTAATTTAATACAAACATTTGTCTGCCCTGGTCTTCATTAACATTTGTACCCACTCTGAGATCTTATAGACAATGCTCTTTTCTCCACCATTTTCGAGCTACCATTCAACCCATTTAAAATACATTTGTTTCTGACCAGCAATACTGAATTTGTAAGATCAAAGATTCTTGACACCCCCGAAGAAGAGTCTCGACACTGAACTATCCTATGGAAATATTTCCGTCTGTGAAATAACCCCGAAGAATAAATTTCAATAGTCTATAGGAAAATATTCTGGATACAGAATATGATCAGTGATTAATCCTACAAAGTGACCTTTACACACAAGGATCTCATTGTATAACCTGTAACTGATGCTCTTGAAGCCCCGAGAAACGACAAGTTCCATCAGCATGTAACAAATTTACACAATCAAATTAGCCAATTATTCTCTTAGCACCGAAGAACGTCGAGAACAACTAATTTAAATTATGCGAAATTGTTCATAGTTGGTTCTGCACTACACAAATCTCACAACAAATGTCACATAATATATATCTAACAAATACACAAGCAGCTTTAATTTCTCCGACAGTATAACACCTTCAAAATTCCAGAGAGCACTTTTAATCCTGATTTAATATGCAAAACCTACTTCATCCAAAATCCTCAGTCCATCCATTTCACAAATAGGAACCCATAACAACATATCCCTAGCCATCACACCCTTGATGTTCTTGACCTTGTACTTCTTTATCTTGCACGTCACATTCGCCGAGACTTTGACATTAGCCATCACACCCTTGATGTTCTTGACCTTGTACTTCTCTATCTTGCACGTCACATTCGCCGAGACTTTGACATGTTTGTCGGCTTTCTTGTAGTGGTGTTTACACTCATTCTTCTGCTTTATCCAAACATGACCAGTCTCCTCCACTATTCCTGCCTCCAACACATCTTTCATTGCCATGAGGCCGCCAGGGAGGCAAAAGAATTCCATCACATCCATGACTATCTTCAAAGCTTCATCTCCTCTAACTACAATGGCATTTTCCTTCCTGATCTGAGATTCAACGAGAGCCATTGTGACAAATAAAGAATCCTCGGAGAAGAAATTGATATCACAATATTTCAACTTAGATAGAGCGACTTAGGTTGAAGGTTTTGAAGGGAAGGAGCGGGATTTATAGGAGAAAATGGGCTGTCTATGGAAATGAGCATGGCCAACTATTAGAATCTATATAGTCTTAATCGAAATAACAAGTGAATTCCTGCAATTACACTTCGTTTCCTTCTACTCCAGCCAAAATTGCAAGAGAAGACTGTGAAGGTGAATTGTGGAAGGAACTGAACCGAACACCAAAAGAAAAACATAACACCAACCCCAATTTCCTGGAAATCGGACCGGAGAACATCTGTGCTCACTTCATCGCTTGTCTTCTGAATTTACAGACGCATCTGCAACATGAGGTGCTCCACTGCAATGACCTTCGTATGTAGATGGTGCCTGATTCAGAATATGAACGAGAGGCAAGTAGACACGCAACGCTTCACCCTTAAACTTGGCAGTGATGCCATCGAAATTCAAATTCTCTGCGACGTCGATAACCTTTCTGAATCCATGCCCATATTACATATCTGTTTAATATACAAAACAATACGGAAATAACCATTTTGCCAGCACATCCAAATAGCCGAGTAAATAAAACGTCTTCACTTATAGTAGAAGGTAAAATAAAAGGCAGAACACTCAGAAAACCGAGACTCAAAATCTTGCTACCATAGTACCTATCTAATCTACTTCTGTACAAAAATTCTCTCTCAAATTATTTCATTTTCTTGGGCACTCCCGTGAGGGATTAAGCCCAATTAGGCTCTAATACCATATTAGAAATTGGAGAGAGCCATTGAACACACAATAATAATATCTATATATCATAATCAAATGAATATATTACAATTTTTATAGCGCTGCTGAGATCCAACTAATTCCACTTTTGGAGGGAGAAGTTGAGAGAATCTCTCAACATCCTCCAACACACCAAACCAATCCCTAATCTGTAATATGAATATTAAATAAGGCATCATCTCAAACATATATAATATAATAATAATAACAAATTTAATAAAAATTACCCATTTTCTAAAAATTCTCATTCTTAATTAAAATAATAATAATATACATTCCTGCATGAATCAAGACAAGATGCAGTAGATTATTTTAAATGATCCTACAACTCATGCTTCAGAATCCCGTCCCTGTCTCCAAGCTAAACGGGCCCGCTCTATTTGTTTGTTTCCTTCCCATTTTCCTCAAAATGCACGGAGATTCTCTGTGCTTTGTACTTCCAATGTGGAAAGACTGACTTGCTGATTCTTTATCCTGATCTTCGAATCTGTGGGCGGGCGTCCACGTTAATACAATTCAAATGAATAGAATATATCTTAAAGTAAAAAAGAAGAGGCCCCAGACTGCATTAAATATTATAACAATTCATTGAAGAACGTAACCGCTGAAATATAATAATAATTTATTGAAGAAATTCACAAATGAAATCGTTTGAACAAATTGAGATGTTTTGAACAAGGTATATCATGACTACATAGTTGCTCTTCCATGACACTGGTATGGGTTGTTTTTTTATATATTTTTAATATTTAGGTGAATAAAGTATTTGCTTTTTAATAAATATTAATTTAATTATTAATAATTTTTAAGTTGATGAAGTTTTTAATTTGTATTAAATATTTTAATAGTAGTTTTAAATAAAAAATTAAGATTTATTTTAAAAGTAATCATGTTTTTGTTTAAATTAAATTGATTAATTAAAAAAAATATGTTATATGAATATATGTCATATTAGTTATTGTTTTCTAGATATGTAATAAAGATTTTTATAGTAAAGTGACTTGAATCTTTATCAGTGTCTTATTACATGCTTTGTTTTCTTAAATGTATATATGTTTAATTGATATTAATTTTGCTTGTAATTAATAATAATAATTTAAAATAAAGTTTTCCATATGTCGGTTTTTAAGTGGGCATGAGAGGTATTGATGGCTTTCATGGTAGCTCTTTTGCATGTTAGTTTGATTTTTTGTTTTTATAAACTGTTTCATGATATTCATGGATGCCATTTGGTTTCTCATCTATTGGCAGATGGTCATCTCCAAGTTTGGCTTTACATAGTGTTAATTCTATTAGATAAGCTTTTTTGTTTTTTTGAATATCACTGTCTAAATTTTTAGTAATCTAATGAAATCTTAATTAAAAAAATTAAAATTGAAATAAAGTTAAAGTTTAGTATATTTTTATGATTTTTTTAATTTTGATAATATGAGATCTATCATAAGGAAGGTATTTTGATGCTTATTGACATTTGTCAACTATTAATTTTATATAATAGTGTTAATTTTCAATAATATAAAAAATAAAATAAAATTATACTAATGATAAATATGATGATAATAAAAATACTTAAGATAATGACAAAAATAATGATAACAACTAGGAAAATGACCTTAAAAGACACTTCAAATATTTTACTTATATATATTAAATAATTATATTAAATTGAAATAATATTTGGTTCAGTTTTAGTGATGATGGTTGTTAAAGTTACTATGTTGTTTATATTGTGAAAATTAATTATTATATATATGTTTTAAAAATATATTTAAAGTTAGTGATGATAATATTAAATATCTCTTAGAAACTAATAAAATTGGTTGAAAAATAGTTTATTTTGTTATCTATATATATATATATAATGTTTATATATATATATATATATATATAGAAGTAGTCTAACTAATAGATGAAATGGTTTTTTTGTTTGCAATTGGACAATTCAATTTCTAGTAAAATTGTGAGTTCTTATTGTTTAAAATGCATTTTTAATGCATAAATACATTTAGCACCCCAAAAAATCCCTTAAGCACTCATACTTTGCATATTAAACAACTCAAAACTTATGATTCTTAAAAATATCTATCCAATTTTAAGAAAAATTTACTAGACAAAGTGTCCATCGAGTCTTGGATAGACAGTGATCGGGTGCTCTTTTAAGACACTCCTTGATGTGAAGTCACCGGTTCAATTCCCCTCCCGATCAGGGTGATATATTGGATATTTTGAAGATGAAGTCTTGCCAAGCTTACAAATTTTTTTTTTCCCCAATGGGGGTGATAAACACGGAAAACAATCCTACGCATGGTCGATGATGTCAAACACTTGGCCGTTGGTGTGGGGGTCGACCTCCCTATCATCTCACGACGTTCTAAGTACTGGAGGTGTTAATGCAATGCATGTGAACTTCCCATCATTTTCGTTGGGAGCAAGAGTAGGCGAGTGTTACTGGTATATGGAGGGTGGTGCTCTTCTGGTATGGCATGCAGTTTGGTTTTTGTGGCATTCTGATGGGCATTGGTTGAGTTCTAGTAGTAGTGTTAAACTTCGTAGTTGGCACCTTGCGTAGGAATGGTGGCGCTTCCACAATCAGTGCCCCCTCCTCAACATCAAGGTCATTCAACTGAATGATTTATTTTCTCGTGTATGGTCTCTAGATTTTTCTGAGTGGGATAAGGGTTCGACATATGGTTATTGGGTCGACCTGCGAGCCTTGTTGTGGGTGGTTGGGTATCTTCGCTCTTGGTTTTCCTTTATGTCTATGGGGTAGCAGGTCTACCCTTACAAGCGACTTTCCTTCGGGGTTATGAATTCTTAAGAGACTTCCATGGTGGAGGTGTGTATGTCTTCAGGTCTTTCAGTTAGTGCTCTTTCAACGAGGGGTTGGGTTTTATGAGTCGATGGTTCAATGTAGGATTAATGTATTAGCATCTTTGTGGATCCCTCTTCCATTGAGATTGAAACAAGTGACTTCTAGTGCTTGGGGAGTCCCCTTTCCATCCATGGATACAGGTGTCAATGTTAACTTAATTGTGGCAACTTATTTTAACTGCATAGCATTGAACATTGATACAATGTGCCTTGAGCCATGCAATGCTCATTCCCTTCCCTCGTCTAAGCGAATTTCAGCTAGTTAGGGGGGCTAGGGGTCACAATTGCAGGTGGAAATGGTGGAAGAGGCACCTCCAAGTTATGGTCGGGGTGGCCGAACTATCGAAAATTCATTTCGGGCGGATTTCGGGGCTCGTGGTGGTCATGGTGGCTCATTGGTTGGTCGTGGGGGGAGAACCTCGTGGATTCCAAAGAGGGGTGGAGCGACATGTTGAGGTGGCACAAGTAGACGGGGGAAGGCGAGACAACCTGGGCGTGGAGAAACACCAGAGCGTCACTATTGTTTGGACAATTTTCGGGACTTGATCTAGTTTATACTACACCACCTGGAAACTTCTGAGAGGGTGTGGCGGGAAGAACATGCAAAGCTCATTTCTACGCTAAAAAAGATGCATTTCTTTCAATTTCATATTCAAGAATGGGTGGTTGTGGTATTATGTGGTTATAATTTGTTACCTGAGAAGGTGGATAAGTTGGAGTCATGAATGGCTCACTTCAAAGAGCATGTACAGTGCTCCTTCCATCCTCCTCCTCTAGGGACTACTCTATACAATCATGCTTCTATTACTTATGATGATTGAGCATGGTTACAAGTGTTTTACTTCTTTTATGTTAGGTACCTATATTACTAGTATAGTCCCTTATTGTTATTAATGTAACCCCCTTATTGTTAATGTTGTACCCCTGTAACCCCAATATTGTTATTATTGTGCCCTTACATTATTATTTTTAGGTCGACTAGGATTATATTGTGATCCCATGGACTCCTATATATAGAAGGAGGTTATGTCATTTGTATCATCTAAGAATTTTTCATTTATGTAATGTATTGGAGGTTTCCCCCTCGAATTGGTTGATTTATAATGCATTTATCTCTATTTTCTTCTATTTTTGGAGCTGGTTTCATAACATTTGGTATCAAAGCTTTGGATTCTAGGGTTTCGCTGCTCCAAACAGGCCATCGTGGAATTTTCGCTATAAATTTTTTTCTACGAAGTTTTAGAAGCTTATTTTTTTACAGAGCAAAGCTGAAATTCTAAGTAAAGTCTTGTAAAAATTTTGGATCTTGGTTCACAATATTTTAGGAGATATGATTTGTGGAATTTAGTGTTTTTTCAAGCTCCCGAATTTCATCTCAAAGAGGTGACTGTGGGAAAATAGTCATAAGCCTCTCTCTGAGTATCAGATTGGAATTCTGTAAAAAGTGGCTGCAAGTACACAAACTTTAGTTTCCTGTGTATCAATTTCAGAGCCGAAGGAGGAAACAATGACACATGGCATGCCGTACAAGTTCGCTCGACTGAACCAGTCCATAATTAGGTCATTGTGGGATATTGGGCATACCTTTTTCTTGAAGAATCTAAATTAGGTCATATCTGTGGCATTTGAAAGAGGCTTTAGAGAGCTACTACAGGGCCAAATTTAAAATATTGAATATTCACAATTACAGAGATAATTCAGTTCCATTATCGACCTCCTTAAAAGCAAGAAAAAGGTGTGTATTTTTTTTTTCAAATTGCATAAGTTTTGTGTGAAATTAGTTTGAATTGATTCCAAGGGAATATTGTAAAATAGATATTAGTATTGAGTTCTAAAATTCCCCCTAAAAATAATTCAACACCCATTAAGCCTTTAGAAGGCTCTACTATGACTCATGAAGGCAAAGAACTGCAACATGATATGTCAAAATTACAAGAGAAAATGCACCAAATTTCGATCTTGCAAAGAGCAACAAAAAATGAAATGGAAGTTTTGAAGAAAGGCGTGGAAGATAAGATGGATGGCCTGAATAAAGGCATGGAAGCTAAGATGGATGGCATGGAAGCTGGCATGGAAGCTAAGATGGATGACATGGAGGAAAAAATGAAAGACAACATGGAGACCATGAAGAATGATCTAAAAGTAGACATGGAAGGTTTGACAAAGTTGATACAAGAAATGTTTCCTAATGGCGAAAAGATAGTAGAGGAAACTCATGATGAGAACAAATTAAATGTTAATCATGATTTTCTAAACTCTAATGTTGGATGTGTTGTGGTCCCCTGATTTGGCAGATTGGCATACCAAATGACAAGGCAACATGGAACCAGTCTTTAGAGTTCTATGACCTAGCCTTCCTAGACTCAGAGAGCAATCTCTCTATTTGTTTGCAAGGATGCGTACTTGTTTACTTTTAAGGGTTGATTTTAGGCTAGTTATTAAGTGTGAGGTTTTGTTGTTTGTTTTGGTTGGGTATGATGATCAAAGAGCATAGATAGAATGAGGAAACCTCTAAGTCATTGGGCAATGGAATCAAATGGAAGTCATGATAAGTTCATTAAATGATCGGGGAGTATCATAGGGAAAATCTAACTTGGCCAGTGGATCTTCAAAGTTTTTAGGATAATGAGATGAACATTAAGGATAAGAATGAAAAGTAGGACAAAGGGAAATTAAGAATCCTTTATCATGTACTTTAAACAAGAGAAATATTTCAAGGTAACTGTTTGAAGCAAGCCAAAGGATAGGGTAAACCATAGGCTTCTTTGGAAAAACTTTTAATAAGCAAACCTTTCATTCAACAATCCAGCAATCAAAAGACTACTTTCAGATAAAGAAAACATATAAGATAACATTGAGAGAAACCTAAGATCAAACAGAAATAATCTAATCTGCTTTTAACTAACTCTCTAGGGATCTTCAAAGCAACCTTTTGAGGCAGTCCAGAGGATAGGACACACCATAGACTTCCCTGGTTTAGACTCTAGTAAGCATACTTTTAAAGAAGCTTCAGAGACAATTCTCAAGTTGTACTCAAAGGAGCATGGACTCACCACTAATTTCCTTGGTTTCACTCTATTGAAATCATTCCTTAAAACAACCTCTCAAGTCGTACCAATGAGTATGGACTTACCAAAAGAGAAAATCCTTGGTTATACTTGTTGAAACCTTAGTTAAACTGAGAGGGGGGGGGGGGGTGAATCAATTTAACACATTCATGGACTTTTAAAAATTTCCTTTAAACTTATTTATACCTTCATTTCATGATCAAATTATTACATGATGTAACAACAATCTTAATATGTGAGCAACAAGTATTAAGCAGATTAGATAAACCATATCAACACATAAACATCATGCACATAGACAAAAGATATAAGTGGAAACCCAAAAGGGAGAAATCCACATCTTATTATTGTTGTGATGCAAAGGAAATCTCCAACTCCCTCTCACCACTGATTTTCTGTAGGCTCCAACCTACAGGAGGCTCCTATGATCCAGGTGAAATAGGTGGGTGGCCACCAATATCCACCTGGATCAGGTGGATATTGGTGGCCACCTGCCTATTCCACCTGGATCATCCTACCTGAATTCTGCAAGCTACAACTTGCAAGGAAGCTCCAACTCCCATCTATTTTCTGCAGGCTACAACCTACAGGAGGCTCCTACCTCAGTCAGCTACAACTGACATCTATCAAGCTACAACTTGATATGGAAGAAAAAAATTCCTCACTCTTTCATAAAAAACACATGCTGATTTACCTGGATATCAGCTCTGTTATGTTCCTTCTTCACTGCTGTCCACTGACCTTCATATCTGCATTAAACCTTCTTTGAATCTTCACAGCTTCTCTATCTGCTCCTCCTTCTTCTTACCCTCTCTGCCTCATTTCTCCATTCTCTCACTTGTATATGCATATGTTGGTAACTTTATTTATGGAGTTCACCTCATGACTGTTTGTATTCCACAGGGAATTCGAAGTGAACAAATATGACTCTTTGACTTCCGTCTTCTCATTTATTTTTCCATCTCATTAAGAGGAATATAGTAGTATATACATATTTCAATATTTCAGTGGAGTTTTGTTTGCCTACGAAGACTTGCCATTACATCACAAACAATATAAAATAAATAAAACTTTACATTTTCAGTTACAATAAGTATTTCAATTCAACCCTTTCAGTTCTTGGCTCACTGTGTGTTTGTCTTTTCTGATGCTGTAGTGTAACAGTTCTGCATACTCTCCTGCTTTCTATGCATGTACAATGTATTTCCCAAATTATGTTCTAAATCTGGCAGCTTTGTCGATGCTGAAGATTTTCCATCAAAGGTTAAAAATCTCTGTTATAACTCATAATCACATTCCCAAATCTCAAAGTTGCATATAAACTGCATGCAAATTCCTGCCCAAATAAATTCACAATCTGGCAATCTTTACATACAGAAGATTTTCTTATTTCATGGTTCAAACCATAGTCAATTTCATTTCTTCAGCTCTTAATCGAAGGCTAACTTCATTTTCTGAATCTTTGAATCCTGCATGAACTTGGGCTCTCACATCCGATTATCTGAATATATATATATATATTTGGTCACAGCACTATCAACTCACATTAAACCCACTATATAATGTGCCATAACATAACAATTATCATATCAATGGTTTTTAATTTGAGGCTCACGAAACCTTTCATTTCATTTAGACCCCATTACATAATGGTCTACAGCAAATCAATTACCCAATATATACTCGCGGTTCACATCAAACATAATATTTTACCTTCCGCCCATTTTTCATGGCTCGAACCCACACATACCATTTAATTCTTCCATGCGAAAGCTTTAATTTCTTTTCTGCTTCAAGCCTATGGTTAAAACCCACATCTCATAAATTCATATTCAGACTTCTCTTTTATTGTCCATACTTGGTCTTAACCAAATCTTAGACCAATTCTAAAAATTTGATTTTCACCCCATATTGCATATCGAATTTATATTCAACAATAATCAACTCAGAAATGTATATGGTCTCTATTTAAATGTTCACAGAACATTTCAACTTACATGAACCCTTCGACTTTGGTCAATTATATATCAAAGTACTGTGCTCACTTCTTATATATATGGCCAGTTAACATTAAAACTTTCAACCGCAGACGATTACATAATTCATATGTATTATGCCAAAACTCAAATAACTCTTTGGGTCCACTTTTACTCACTGGAAAATAATGTAGGTCCCACAACACGCCTTCCATTAATCGCCTTGCAACTTCATCTATGATCCAACGATTGATCATTCGTCACACTTTATAACCGAATTAGGTGGATATCCAACAGATATCGCAAAACAAACTTGTACGTGCTTTAACCTCTCAAAATTACGCGATAAAACTGGGTCCCAACATTTAACTTACCATTCACATCCAACGGCTAATAACTTATCGCGCTCCAACCAACCAATCCGACGGTAATCACGTATTACAACTGCACTCTCTTTAACCTCTTAAAATCACGCGATATAACTGGTTTCAAAATACCACTTAACGCCACGTGTCGAGCGACGGGGTATATCGCGTTTTTTTGAGGAATTCCACTTACCATTTTAAAGGTAGCGCGATGCTACCAGTTTGCACTTCCAAACCGCCTTCACTATTTACAAATCATGGTTCCATTTATTGACTCAAGGTTCCACTTTCCTTTAACCAAAGTCCGTTCTTCTTCAAACTGCGCCTTCACTTGCCTTCTTTAATGAGATACCTCTGCATACTTAATTTTTGGTGTATTTCGACTCTTCAATGCCCAATTCTGCAAGTCGATTAACATCCCATCGCTATCTTTGGACTCTGAAATTTGTTATTTCATCAAATTTTTATTCCCTTGACCGATTCACAGCGTCACTACTTGTATCTTGAAGTTTTGGTGTTCTACGCCATCACTGCATTCACAATAGAAAATATAACAAACCCCCATGTTGTTTTATATGATGTAACTCCCTATTTTGAGATACATCCAGGCGAACTATGCTTCAATTTTGAAGTCCATTGTATCGATCCATTCTGTGATCGATACATCCAATTTCACCTTACTATTATTTTCCCTCGGTTTCAAAACACTCACCTTCAATCTGTATCATTTAGTTTACTGCGTGGAAGCCATTTCTTTATATATATCTGAGCGGCATACAAGAAGTCATTTCTTGGCTTTGTTAAACAGATTCATCGCTCCTTCCTTCTACATTTTCTTCTGCAGTTCACACAGAGTTTTAAATAAACCTCTGTGTCCTTAGTTCATTCAATCGGACTAGCGATTCCTCATTGACTTATAATTCTGCACTATCAACTTTCCAATCGATGGCATACCACTCTGCACCTTCAATTTATACCAACCACAATATTAAATAATGTATAACAATCTGATATGTAGATATCATTTTGCAATTAAATCTTCTTTTAGTGCGGATCTGAGATGAATATTGGTTAGCTATCTCCTTCAAATACATACAACCTGATGTATCAAATGATCGATTTAAAACCCATTTCTTCCTTCTAACCAATTCAATTAACAAACAAAATATCGATATTAATAATATCGATTTCTTCAACTAGGTGCAGAACCACAATTTAAACCCCTTTACACAGAGTTTTACACTGCTCACAAGCTCTGAATATTTAACTCGTAATTTCACAAATAATTCAAGCTAGCTCTCTACTTTTCCTCTTCTAATTCCTGTCTGCTACCTCTCTACTTCTTTGCTGCATCTGCTTCAATTCGTTGTCTCTGCTTCTAGTCACCTATCTGCTTCATCTGTTTCCTCTGTTTCTTGTCTAATGCTGCCTTTCTACCTTTGCTGCTTAACTATTGTTCCTTTGTGCTCCTTTGTCTTGATGATAATTCAGGTTCTACTCCTATCTTCTCCTTTGCCATCAATGACAATATTTCCAACAGTCTCCCCCTTTGGCATTGATGGCAATACTCCACCAATACTCCAATACTTCCTTCAGGACTTCCTCCCCCTTTCATTCTGAAAGGTGTGTTTTGTCTTCCTCTGCCTATCTTCTTTTGCTTGATTTTACTCCCCCTTTGACATCAATGGAAAAGGGTTGCACATCTCTCAGCGTAGATTCTATCTTTGCATTTCCTCTCTCTGAGTTGTGTTTAGGCCCTTCTTCTTTTGAATTTATACCTTGCTGCTTCAGACTGGTGTGCACAAGTTGTTGAGAGAACACTTTTGAGAATTATTGAACTTGTATATACACAGTAAGTTGATACCATCCCAAAGCACAGACTCCTTGCACTTTTATAAAGTGTAGGTGATGATATAACAACCATATATAATCAGACTTATATAATCAGAGATGCATCATTGGACCAAAACTAAAATACTGAGAATGCTTCAAATATACTTTAGTCTTTAGTATGATCTTCATCAGAAATACATATCTGTTGAGGAAGATTATAGATGGAATATGTCTTCTTCTGCAATACACATCTGCAGTACAACATCTATTCAATTTTGATGATGCCAATATATCTTTTATAGCTGTGGTTCACCTTTCCTGCCTGTTAGTGGTGATATGAGCTATGATGCTGACAAGGATATTATACTTAATAGCTGAAAGGTCCTTGTTACTGATGTGAACAATGAATCAACCCAGAGCTTACAACTTATTGTGAGATTAGATGATATCTTTCAATCTAAGAGACCAAATGAATTTACTTCTTGTACAATGTACTTTCAAAGCAAACACTTGAGGCTAGATACATTCAATGTATTAGTTAGTCTCACTTATCAACCATGCAATTTTATTTATGACATAAGGGGTTATGTATGTCAATGATCAATCTCTCTTTAAAGGTGAAATACCAACAAATCCTTTCTGCTGAAGTATGCTTTTGATGAATCAATAACAGACTTTTGAGCTTCAACTGTAAGATTAACACAACTAGTCCTTCATACTTATGATACTTTAACTGTTCTATTATGATGATCTTTAGAAAAACATCTTCAATTTGTTTAATTGAAATCTTAACAAACAGAATTCACACAGTTTTATGAATGATATTAAGAAAGAGGCCTTGAAGATATATCTGTACTGACATGAGGAAGGCATGCAGTTATATCTAGAAATAGATATTGCTTCAATGCTCAATATACTACTTCAAGTGTAACCAAGATAATGATCCTTTTTCCCTTTCATTGACGCTTTTATGCTTTAATAATGCAGATAACGCTGGGATACTACCTTGATGTACTCTTGCCATAATCCTTTGATCCTGAGGACCTATACAATACTGCTGCTCCACTGATAACACTGGGTATTCTATTGATAGGCATGCTGCTTGTACCAAATACCAATTGATACTACTTTGATAGCCATGCAGAGATTTCACTTCAGCTCGCACATGAACCCATAGTTAAGACAACCTTCATAGTTTCTACTACTGTGCTCTCCACTGTTCACACCAACAATCATCAATATACTGAATTTGATCTTGGCATCATTAACCTTTTTCTTATTCTGTCATTCTAGTTTAAAATAATGTCACAACATTTTCCTTTATAGGACTGCTCCAGAATCATTGCTGCTTTATATACAATTCAACTGTTCTAACATAATGATCTTGGGGAAGACATATTCAATTTCTTTACTTGGAATCTTCATGGGCAGACCACTCAGAGATTTGTCACTTATTTAACTTCATTCCTCCAAGGGGATTTTTCATAGATGAATGATGTAATGATATAATGATGAAAAACATTTCTCTTACTCATCCTTCTTAAATTTGATTCATTGTTAATTCTAGTAGTATGATGCACAATGTGATCATCCTTTATGGGTCTTTCCAGTTCTGTAGCTCAAAATATAATTTTTGTGATTTTAACCATTCATCACTTAGTGTGCCGTTGTCTTCTTAGCTTACATGATCTTGGCTGATGTTCTCTCTACTACCATGGATTCTTGTTGCCTTCTCTTCTTCCATCAATCTTTCAGCTATTGAATACTTTAGATAATCTTCTTCCTCTATAATTCTTTGTTAGAGGAATTTTCCTCTCCCTTCCTGACCTTTTAGCTATTTTTATTTCATGGAGCTCTTCTTAGACTACTTTTGTGGGGACTATTTATGAACTTCTCTCTCCCTGGGATGTTTCTTCTTATCTATCACTGGTTGGATATTTGCGTTGCTTCCTAAAGCAGCTCCCCCTAAGACTATGATGGGTTCATTATGTTATTGAGGTAACAGGCTCCCCCTTTCTCTTTTCCTTCCATACTTTATTGGGGTTCTTCATAATGTCTGCTCTTCTTTTTGAATCATAGTTTTGTTTGATTTGATTAGATTCCATCATTTGTCTAGAGTTCTTTAATGTATATGGCAGTTTACAGTCTTTTGCTTTGTGACCAAGCTTGAGGCATACATAACATCCTATTTTACCAAGGTACGTTTGAGTTGATGTATAATATTTTATGCTCCATTTTGCACATAATTTACATTCAAAAAATTTATGTCCAAAATTATTGCATGCATAACAATAGCCATGGAAATGATTTATGTACCTGGTGAGTGGTTTTCCTTTCCATTTGTTTGCTTGAGGTAGTCTTCTCATTTGCTGCATCTTTTGCTGGTTAAACTTGATATGCCTTGTCTTACAATGTGCTGCAATATGTCCTGGTTTATGACAAGAGAAACATGTGATATTTTTCATAGGAGGAAAGAACCTCCTTTGACATCTTCCGAATTTGTTCAATTCATCCTTAGGAGCGTATGAGCCTTTAGCAGTTGATTGTTTCATCCTCTCATTCTCTGTCCTTTCATGTTGCTACTTGTTTCTGTTTGTTTCTTTACAAATCATGTTCTTGCTGGCTTCTACTTCTGTAGGAATCTTCTGAGCTGCTTCATTATCCTTTACAACTTTTACAAAAATGATATTCCTGTTATCTTCTACCTTGGACTTACTTGTTTCTCCTTCATAGCCTATCCCAGTCTTTATGAGAGGAGACCTTTGAGCATTTAGAATTTGGTCCAACTGTCCAGAGCTTTTCATTTGTGGAATATTCATAATTAGTTCAATTTGGGCCTTTTCTAATTTCATCCTTAGGCTTACCACCTCTTCTTCCAATCTTCCACATTCCAGAATTTTCTCTCTCATTTGTTGCAACAGAGTGTCTTCTACTTTCCTTGCTTCTTCAAGTTGTGCCTTCAGGCCAACAATTTCTTCCTTATCTTCATATTCTCTCTCATCACATATTTGCACCAATGTCTTAAGGTCTTTGTTTTCATTCTTCAATCTTTCTATTTCAGTCAAGGTTGTGTCAAGTTTGGCTTTTTCCTCAACTGTAATTTCTTCATGGTACTCACATCCATTCACCCTGGCAGGTATCTCATTTGATTGACCTTTTTCCTTTTGAAAGGAATTTTTCTTCTTCTTCTGGTTTATCTTCTCCTTCTTGATAATGCAGCCCCTAGTGTCTACTTCATGCATGAAATGAAATCTATCCCAGATTTCTTTTGCAGAGGTTAGATCCATTATTAAATCAAGATCCTTGTTATGAAGATAGTTATATATCACACATTTTTCCTTGGCATTCCACTGTTGTTCTTGCAAAGAGGGAGAGTCTGTGCAGTAACCATCACATACAAGTTTCCATACCTCAGGTTCATAAGCCATTAAATCTATTTTAACCTTATCTCTCCATTCAGGAAAGTTTGTTGTATTTAACACAGGTACATTTTGATAGTCCATGACTCAACCAGATCTCCTTCAAGCTATTAGGCTTACACCAAAGGAACCCGCTCTGATACCAATTGTTGAACCCTTAGTTAAACTGAGAGGGGGGGGTGAATCAGTTTAACACATTCATGGACTTTTAAAACTTTCCTTTAAACTTATTTACACCTTCATTTCATGATCAACTTATTACATAATGTAACAACAAACTTAATATGTGAGCAGCAAGTATTAAGCAGATTAGATAAACCATATCAACACATAAACATCATGCACATAGACAACAGATATAAGTGGAAACCCAAAAAGGGAGAAAACCACATCTTATTATTGTTGTGATGCAAAGGCAAGCTCCAACTCCATCTCACCACTGATTTTCTGTAGGCTCCAACCTACAGGAGGCTCCTACCTCAATTCTGCAAGCTACAACTTGCAAGGAAGCTCCAACTCCCATCTATTTTCTGCAGGCTACAACCTACAGGAGGCTCCTACCTCAGTCAGCTACAAATGACATCTATCAAGCTACAACTTGATATGGAAGCACCAACTTCCTCACTCTTTCATAAAAAACACATGATGATTTACCTGGATATCAGCTCCATTCTGTTCCTTCTTCACTGCTGTCCACCAGCCTTCATATCTGCATTAAATATTCACTAAATCTTCACAAATTCTCTATCTGCTCCTCCTCCTTCTTACCCTCTCTACCTCATTTCTCCATTCTCTCACTTGTCTATGCATATTTTGGTAAAATTATTTATGGAGTTCACCTCATGATTGTTTGTATTCCATAGGGAATTCGAAGTGAACAACCATGACTCTTTGACTTCCGTCTTCTCATTTCTTTGTTCAGCTCATTCAGAGGAATATAGCAGTATATACATATTTCAGTATTCAGTGGAGTTTTGTTTGCCTACGGAGACTTACCATTACATCACAAACAATATAAAATAAATAAAACTTTACATTTTCAGTTACAATAAGTATTCAATTCAACCCTTTCAGTTCTTGGCTCACTGTGTGTTTGTCTTTTCTGCTACTGTAGTGTAACTGCATACTCTCCTGCTTTTTATGCATGTACAATGTATTTCCCAAATTATGTTCTAAATCTGGAAGCTTTGTCGATGCTGAAGCTTTTCCATCAAAGGTTAAAAATATTTGTTATAACGCATACTCAAATTCCCAAATCTTAAAGCTGCATATAAACTGCATGCAAATTCCTGCCCAAATAAATTCACAATCTGACAATCTTTACATACGGAAGCTTTTCTTATTTCATGGTTCAAACCATAGTCAATTTCATTTCTTCAACTCTTAATCGAAGGATAACTTCATTTTCTGATTCTTCGAATCCATTATTCCAATCCTGCATGAACTTGGGCTCTCACATATGATTATCTGAATGCATATACATATTCTGTCACAACACTATCAACTCACATTAAACCCACTATATAATGTGCCATAGCATAACAATTATCATATCAATGGTTTTTAATTTGAGGCTCACGAAACCTTTCATTTCATTTAGACCCCATTACATAATGGTCTACAGTAAATCAATTACCCAATATATACTCGCGGTTCGCATCAAACATAATATTTTACCTTCCACCTATTTTTCATGGCTCGACCCCACACATACCATTTAATTCTTCTATGCGGAAGCTTTAATTTCTTTTCTGCTTCAAGCCTATGGTTAAAACCCACATTTCATAAATTGAGATGCGGACTTGTCTTTTATTGTCCATACTTGGTCTTAACCAAATCTTAGACCAATTCTAAAACTTTGATTTTCACACCATATTGCATATTGAATTTATATTCGACATATAATCAACTCAGACATGTATATGGTCTCTATTTAAATGTTCATGGAACATTTCAACTTACATCAACCCTTCGACTTTGGTCAATTATATATCAAAGTACTGTGCTCACTTCTTATATAAATGGGCAGTTAACATTAAAATTTTCAACCGCCGACGATTACATAATTCATATGTATTATGCCAAAACTCAAATAACTCTTTGGGTCCACTTTTAATCACCGGAAAATAATGTAGGTCCCACAACACTCCTTCCATTAATCACCTTGCAACTTCATCTATGATCCAACGATTGATCATTCGTCGCACTTTATAAACGAATTAGGTGGATATTCGACGGAAGTCGTGCAACAAACTTGTTCGTGCTTTAACCTCTCAAAATTATGCGATAAAACTGGGTCCCAAAATTTAACTTACCATTCACATCCAACGACGAATAACTTATTGTGCTCCAACCAACCAATCCGACGGTAATCACGTAATACAACTCCACTCTCTTTAACCTCTTAAAATCACGAAATATAATTGGTTTCGAAATACCACTTAACGCCATGTGTCGAGCGACGGGGTATATCACATTTTTTTGAGGAATTCCACTTACCATTTGAAAGGTAGCGCGATATTACCGGTTTTCCCTTCCAAACCGCCATCACTATTTACAAATCATGGTTCCATTTATTGACTCAAGGTTCCGCTTTCCTTTAACCAAAGTCCGTTCTTCTTCAAACTGCGCCTTCACTTGCCTTCTTTAATGAGATACCTCTGCATACTTAATTTTTGGTGTATTCTGGCTCTTCAATGCCCAATTCTGCAAGTCGATTAAGATCCCATCGCTATCTCTGGACTCTGAAATTTTCTATTTCATCAAAGTTCAGTTCCCTTGATCGATTCACAATGTCACTACTTGTATCTTGAAGTTCTGGTGTTCTATGCCATCACTGCATTCACAATAGAAAATATAACAAACCCCCATGTTGTTTTATATGATGTAACTCCCTATTTTTAGATACATCCAGGCGAAATATGCTTCAATTTTGAAGTCCATTGTATCGATCCATTCTATGATCGATACATCCAATTTCACCTTACTATTATTTTCCCTCGGTTTCAAAACACTCACCTTCAAGCTATATCATTTAGTTTACTGCGTGGAAGCCATTTCTTTATATATATCTGAGTGGCATACATGAAGTCCATTCTTGGATTTGTTAAACAAATTCATCGCTTCCTCCTTCTACGTTTTCTTCTGCAGTTCACACAGAGTTTTAAATAAACCTCTGTGTCCTTAGTTCTTTCAATCAGACCAACGCTTCCTCATTGAATTATAATTCTGCACTATCGACTTGCCAATCAATGGAATACCACTCTGCACCTTCAATTTATACCAACCAAAATATTCAATAATGTATAACAATCTGATATGTTGATATCAGTTTGCAATTAACTCTTCTTTTAGTCCTGATCTGAGATGACTGTTGGTCGTCTATCTCCTTCAAATACATACAACCTGTTATATCTCTGTAATTAGCAAGATTGGCAAAGTCCAACTGCAGAGGTAACATCAAACCGCTTTGGGATTCAAGGATCTAGCCCTCCTGAATCCAGAGAGGGATCTCTCTATAAATGAGTTCAAAGATGTGATCTTTAAAGACTGAAATTATGATATTAGGCTAGTTATGAAGAGCATGGGTTTGTTTTGTTTGTTTTTGGTTGGGCGAATACATGGTGAAGGTGAAAGCAGTTCAAAATAAAGGGTGAAGATGCCTGCAAATGAAGGAATGTTTCAGTTGATAGCAAAGGACAAAGACAGCTTTAACCCATTGGGCTATGGAGTCATAGGAGGATTTAATTGGATAGCAAATTCAAGAAGGATCCATAGAGAAATTCATTTACATCAAAGGATCTCTTAAGGTGATTAATGGAGTGAAACAAATAGGAAGTGAAAGACTTAAACAAATGAAAAAATAAAGCACAGTCTAAGATCAAGTAAGTACTTTTAAACTAGCTTGCTTTCGACATGTACTTAAGGAGAAACACAAAAGTATTTATGTTGATCAGGTAAGTGCTTTTAAACTAGCCTGCATTGAAATTCTTTCCATCAGAAACATCTAAAAAATAGTTCAAACAGCTTAAGATAAGGTAAGTGCTTTTAAACCAGCCTGCTTCAGCATATTCGATAAAGAGACACAGATGATAATCACAAAGAGCAATCTAGATCAGATAAGTACTTTTAAACTACGCTGCATTGATAAACTCCAAGGATAACAAAGAGAACATTCTTCTCAAAGAGCTATCTAGATCAGGGAAGTACTTTTAAACTAACCTGCATTAATAAACTCTTCAAAGAGGACATTCAAATGAAGAAAACATAGAAAATAAAGCTTTCAGTGAGAGTAGGGTACTGTGGAGAGTATATCCTAACTCTATGTTTGCTGCTCTTTATTAGAGAAAGTGAACAGAGTGAAAACATTAAGTAAAACAACAATTGATAGTAAGGAACACATCACCATTGACATGGTTTCAGAATTCCATGAATCAGCATCTTGTATTGATGTTCAAACCAGTTACAATCAGCAAGCCCGGTGGGTCTCTACAACTTTGAACTTCTCATATCAGCTTATGTATCCTTCAATTATAGAACAGGGCATCAGTGGCTTCAAAATGACTATTACATGCGTTCAGATGTCCAGAGACCAACCCTTTGCTCATCTTCTACAAAGGTATTTATAGAAGAACGAAGCGGTGGCCCTCATGAAAGGATCTGTTTGGATCAATTAATACAGAATATGACTCTTCGATGCTTTGAGGGCCTCAATCAAGAAATATACAGGTGTTCACCAGCATTAATTGATGTACACTTACAATCAAGCTCAGTGGAAGTTTTTTTCTGTCCTTTGAAGCTCGGTGTCATGCTGGAGTAACTTTGTTTTTTCTTCTCGGGGTCTAATGATCAACAGATCAACTTCTAAACTATTCTTTAATCTTCTCGTATGGTTCCGCCGACAATTAGAGATAAGATAGCTCAATTAGTATTAATTGTTCGGCGGTCTTTGATATCGATGAGACTGCAGGTGTCTTTGGAGTTGTAGAGGGTTCAATTAGCCTCTTCTTATGGCGGTGGAGGATTTCTCAGCTCGACAGATGTCTTCGTCGTTTCCTAAAACACTTTAAGTTACTTGAGATCTGTGTTTTTGGGTCTTCAATCTCCGGTTCTGATAAATTTTTGTCTTTGGCACTGATACTCTTTAATAAATGATGATTTCTGCTTGTCTTCTGGTGCGCAGGGCAGTAGCGGGGTCGAATGGCATCAATGGGTCATGAAATCACTGATAAAATTTAAATCTAACACCCCCCAAATGATTCTTTATGAACTTAGAAGACAGAGGATCGTCATCCTCGGCCTTTGTGGTTTCTTCAAAATGGCGGAAGAATTCATTCGAAAACCTGCAAAATACAAACAATTCGTCATAAAATCCTGCGGGAATGGGTTAACTGCTTTAGAGGCATAGGGAGAGAGCAGGACTGTTGGATGGCATCATCCAATGGTGGAGATTAACTGAGAGGAGTTTTAAATGATGCGGGAGGAAGAATTAAAAAGAACTGTTGATCGTGCGATGAGCAACGGTGGGGATCGATTTTTTTTAAAAACCCTTTGCTAGAGGCGGAGGGTGATGGAGTAGTGTGGAAAGAGATCTAGGCCGTCCGATCTGGACACGTGGATGGCCCAGATTTAATCGGAGGATCGCAATCGGCAGGTCACACAAAAGCATGCGATTGAAACACTGCGATGCGATTGAGAGCTGTCCGTCCGATCAACAGGGAGATGGACGGCTAGGATTAAATCGGAGCAGTCACAATCGGGGAGCGCAGAAGAGGGGATGCGATTGAAACTTTGCGATTGGGTGATAACCGTCGGATCGGGTCTAGATCAACGGTCCAGATCCTTTGATTTTTTCACCGGCGGGACCCTTATACTTTGTGAGAAACCCATAAATTTCGATAAACACCAAGGTTTTGAGTGGATCGGGCAGAATATATATATGATAGGCTGGCGCCTGATTGCGGGGCCACTGGGTGTATGGAGTACCATGGGTCCGGGGCTTTATATAACTAGAGCTAATCGCAAATCGAAACATTCGGGCGCAGTCTTTCAATCAACCCATTTTTAACTTCTCCGATGTGATTGCACGTCGGTCTTTTTGATCAAACCATTTTTATTTATCACGTCACCTTAATTTTTTAACTTAAAAACTTCGAAAAGTGGGTTTTTGGGTTTACAAAGGAAAAAATTGATCGGAGAGGGATTTTTCAATGGTTTAGCGCCTGATTGCGGGCCTACGGGTTAAATGAAATAACCATATGATCTGCGGTTTATGACAAAGGGGCTGATCGCAATCGGCATTTTGAAATGGCTCAAAAACATGCACACTTGAATCTTTCTGATGCGATTAGTGCTTCATGGGTTTGGCGCTTGGTTTTTATGATGAGGGCATATTGGGGAAGTGGTTTGGAAACTCAGGCCAAGGGGCTTAAACCTTTAATAAAGAAATGGGTTTTTTACACAGATTTTCAGTGAATTTCAAAGGTTTCTGAGGGTTTCGACAGAGTTCGAAAGAAGTTTGGAACTCTGCAAAGGCAATTTTATATGAACAGAGGGTGAGGAAAAATGGAGAAGAAAGGAAAATGATGAAAATATGAAGGTTAGTCTCTGAGAGGAAAAAGGGGAAAAGGAGGAGGATATTGCAGCAGTCTTCTCATGGAATTTTTAGCAGAATTTTGAGTTTCTGAGAAATAACAATGAAAACCTTGAGACATGAGCATGATATCATCTACAGACTTCAAGAGATAACATTTTGGCCAGGAAAGTGTTTCTTGAAGGCTGAAAACATGTTTTGGCCACCTTTTGATAGACCAAAATTTATAGGTGGCCAACAGTGGCTCCACTTGGGGATGGTGCCTTCTTGAAGGCATCAAGAACTTCAGAACTGCATTCTCTGGGAGGCTGACCAATGCCTCGTTCTTTGGGCTGCTGTCTTTGCTGAAATGATCTTATTCTGGCTGAAAAAATGTTAGCAGCATTGAAAAACAATGAATCTTCATCAACCCAAGCTTTCTACCTACCCAATCCTACTGATCTAACATTTTTTCTTCATTAGAGTGCACTTGGATTGGCAAACTCTTTTCACAACATTTTATTCTTTTGAAAAAACAAGAAACCTAATCTAATTCTACTCCTTATTCCTCCATGGACTCAGATTAAACAGTTGAATCCATATGTTTCTCTACCTAATCTACTGTTTGTTGGGATTAAACAGTCCAACAAACTTTCATTCTCTAGATTCTAAGACAGAAATTCAAAAACAGTCAAGTCAAGATTGAACTGTTTGACTTGCTGTGATCTATGGCATAAAAACAAGCTGCACATAGATTATTATTTGCAGAAAATTAAAATCAAAACAGAAGGCTTAAGATCTGAAAGTTCCCTATCATGGCCTTCTCCTTTCTTTTCAGCTCTGTTTCGAATTTGTTTGAGTTGTTATTTCTTTCTTTCTGGTTCAGATTTTGAGTTGATTAGAACCAGATTTACAACTTTATGACTCAGAAAAATAAAACAGATTTGAGTCATCTCTTGCTTGGAAACTTTAGGTTCAGGTTTTGGGCTTGTTTGAACCTTTCTTTCTAGCCTAATCTATCTACTGATAAGCCAAGTTTAAACAGTTTGGCAAATCCAATTCACTATCCTATCAGCAGAAAAATTTAAAGCTAATTAGTCAAGATTAAACAGTTTGACTAACTAGAAGTGTGTTTTTTGAGGAGTGGCATTTGAGCTTGCACACTTTCAGATTTATTTCTCTTTTTTGGCATGGGGCTTTGCCTTTCTTGTTTTCATTTCTGCCCTCTTTTCTATCTTTTATTGTTTTTGTATTTTTTTCTTTTTCTTTTTATGAAACTAACGAAGCAATGATATTTACAATGGAAATGAAACTTGAAAATTGAACTCAGCAGTAGTAATGCTTAAGGACCCTGCCATTGACAGGACCCCCAAACAGATCTGTGCCATCTAACTCTTGCAGAAAAAAGGCATTTGGACCAATGGTGGACTGAATGATATAAGGGCCTTGCCACAAACTGTGAAATTTGCCATGTTTACCTTTTTCCTCTCTTCTAGAGTCCCATTTGAGTACCTTATCTCCAATGTTGAAGTCACAAGCCTTAGCTCTCTTTTCAAACAATTTTTTGATGTTTTCTTGCACTTTTTGAGCTCTGTTATAAACTTCTTCCCTTGTCTGCTGGAGATGTATTGTTTGATTAATCCTCCTTATCATACTGTCTCCTTCTGACTGAATTTCTTGGACTAATTTTATTACTGGTACACCTAGGCTGGTAGGAAACACTGCATCTGCTCCATAAACAAGTTGGTAGGGGGAGGTTCCAATGGATTTCTTTGTGGTCAACCTATCTGCCCACAATGCATGTACCAGCTTGTTATGCCATGACTTTTTATTCTCTTCAAGTAGCTTCTTGATGATGGTCACCAAGCTTTTATTTGATGATTCAGCTAGCCCATTACCTTGAGGGTAATAAGCAGTAGAATGACCCAATGTAATCTGATACTTGTGACAAAAATCAATCATATTTTTGGAACCAAAAGTAGCAGCATTATCAGTAATGATTTTCCTAGGGCATCCAAATCTAGAAAGGATATGGTCTTCAAGAAATTTTATAATGACAGAATCTATGGCATTCCTGGTAGGGATGGCCTCTATCCACTTTGTGAAGTAGTCAGTGGCTGTGAGAATCCATTTATGTTGGGCAGATGAAGCAGGATGGATTTCTCCTATGAAATCTAGGCCCCATTGTTGAAAAGGAGCTTCAACAATGATAGGTTGTAATGGTAAGGGAAGGAGTTTTCTTTTCCCCTCAAAAACTTGGCACTTGTGACAGGAAACTATCATCTTATGGACATCTTGGAAGAGGGTGGGCCAATAATAGCCAGCTCTAAGGATTTTTTTGGCTGTGGTTTTCCAGTAGAGATGACCTCCACACTCTCCTTCATGGAATTCATGCTTGATCCTCTCTGCATCAACTTCAGGCAAACATTTTAGCAATAAACCATTAGCATTTTTCCAGTATAAACATTCATTCAAAATGCAATAATTCTTAGCTTTCAACTTTAAAAACCTTGCCTTAGATTTTGATAAATCAGGAGGAGCATTAAGATTTGTAAGTACATATAAGATGTTGGCATACCAAGGTGAGTTTTGGAACTGCTCTTCCATAGTGGGAGGGGGTAATTCTTCCTGCTCATCCAAGGCATCTACCATGTTAATGTCTAGGGCTTGTAGATTAGATTCAGCCATTAATTGAGCCAAGCCCTGACCTTTAATGAGTCTGGTGGTTTTGATCTCCAAATCATATTCTAATATTACAGCTATCCATTTGCCTCTCTTTCCATCAGGGTCTTGTGACAAGATGTTTTTTACCACAATGCTGGGTACATAGGCAATGGTGTGGGAATGAAGAATATACACCCTGAAGTCCTTTAAGGCCTTTACCAAAGCATAGGCTTGTTTTTCCATTATGTTATATTTCAAGGGTGCATCCCTTAAAGCCTTACTGAAAAAAGCAATAGGCTGCTCCTGTCCTTCTGAGTTTTTCTGCAACAGAACTGCAGCTATTGTATGTTCTGAGGCAAAGGAAAAAATAAGAAAATCTTTTGAAAAGTCTGGGCTGATCAAGACTGGTGCTTGGGTGAGTGCATGTTGTACTAATTCAAAGGATTTTCTGGCCTCTACAGTCCATTTCACTCCTACTTCCTTTTTGAGCATATTATTCATGTTTCTAAGGAGCTCTGCTAAGTTGGGAATAAACCTCCTTAAGAAGTTAAGCTTCCCAATAAAGGACTGCAGTTATTTTATGTTCCTAGGGTGGCAATCTGTAGTATTCCCTCAACTCTTTTTGGATCTATTTTAATTCCCTTTTCTGATATAATGTGGCCAAGGAGTTTACCCTCTTGCAAGCCAAACACTGTCTTTTTGGGATTTAAAGATAGCCCAAATCTCCTGCATTTCTCAAAGACCTTTCTTAGATGTTTAAGGTGCTCTTCATCGGTTTTGGAATAGACTATTATATCATCGAGGTAAATTACAATGAAGTGTCCTATTTCCTCTGAAAATTCAATGTCCATGGCCCTTTGAAAAGTGGCCCCAGCATTCATTAGTCCAAAAGGCATTTTCACATACATGAAGGTGCCCCAAGGAGTGGTAAAAGCTGTCTTGAGTTGATCTTCTGGGAGTACTAAAAGTTGGTTATATCCTGAGAAACCATCTAACAGAGAAATTCTCTTTGAACCAACTACCTTCTGTAGGATGTGCTCCATTTTCGGTAAAGGGTAATTGTCCTTTAGGGAAGCTCTGTTAAGGTTTCTGAAATCAATGCACAGTCTGATTTCTCCTGTCCTTTTCCTCACAGCTACAAGGTTAGAAACCCAATCTGAAAACCTTACAGGCACAATGATTCCTGCCTCGTACATTTTCTTAATTTCCTTTTCGACTAGAGGCAGTTGTATTGGGTTAATTCGACGCAGTTTCTGCTTAAAAGGTTTTTGTTTTTCTCTCAAAGGGATCTTGTGCTGGATGATTTCTGTATTGTAAGCTTTTAAATCTTCATAGCTCCAGGCAAACACATCGGCAAACTCTTTAAACAAGTCAATGTATTTCTTTTTCATGTCTGGTGGCAAGGACCTAGCTAATTTAATCATTTTAGGTTGATCCTTTGTGCTTATGTTGCATTCTTCAACCTCAGACTCTGTATATTCTACTGCAGGTTTCTTAGCCACGTCATTAAAATCAAACAGGTCTTCTAACGGTGCTAGCCCCCTGGGTATGTTCTTGTCTCTCGGTGTTAATACCTCAATGTCTTCGTTTTCTGAGTCTTCATACTCTTGAGCATGAGTTTCAAGTTTTTGAGTTAACATGTTGATATCTGTAGGACTAGATGGTTGTTCTTGTTCAGGGGGCTCTTCGTTTAGACAGTTTTCATCGGATGTAGAATCTGAATTGAATGATTCAAACTCATTCTTACCGAGCAGGAAATCCTCTATCTGTTTATCATTCTCAAAGACCTGCCAATATTTTTGATTATCGGGTATGGCTGGTCTAAATTTTACCTGAACGGTGCTGTCCTCGTTTTCATATGGTGCTAAACACGTTCTAGCTGTAAAAGCTAAATTGTGAGCGGCAATATTCTGTTTTCTTGGGACAAAAATCAATTTTGGATCCTCGAAAATGTTTAAAAGGTCCAGGACGTCATTTCGGTAGGCTCTAAGTCTGGGATGATTTGCAGTGTATTGCCCATTAACTTGCCTAATGATTAATTCCGAATCGCCATATACGTGGATTCTTTTGGCTCCTATCTTTTCTAATAGATGCAAGCCCAAAATGAGAGCTTCATACTCGGCAATGTTATTAGAACATCGAAAATTCAATTTGCATGAAACACTTTCTGCATGGCCGTTTTCGGTGTTTGTTAACCAAACACTGACGCCAGCACTATTCTTAATACATGACCCATCGAAGAACATGGTCCATAGAGGATTATTTTTGGTTTCGCCTTGGTTGGTAATCTCGCTAACTAACGTGCTATCTGATTGTTGTGGCATGTCAGCACTTAGTCGAATTTGTGTCTCATTTTCAAGTTCCTCACCGTATTGGAGGTTGTTTTCCTGAGTTTCAAGTTTCGAGAGCCGTGGGCACATGACTCGTGGGTCGAGACCTTCATTTGTTTCGTTAATGTCTTCAAATGCATCAAACTGTTTTGATACTTGTGAGTTAGGTGTTTCTTGATCTTTATCGGCGATTAATCTTGTTGTAGTGACTTGCTCGCCAAATGTTTCAGCGTCATGTTCTGTTCTAAGGTCAACAAGTTGTTGTACTGGGCCTCGTTCCTTAGGACTTTCATGGAGATGAACTCGATGGGGCGTTTGTTGTTGGCCATCTTGGCCATATTCATTTTGGTTTGTCATTTCAATGCATTGTTCGAAAGTTTCCCTTTCGTTTTCATCCATGTTTAGAACTGCATTCATTTCTAGATTTGGGGCCTCTAACAGGTTATCTGCGTTACTGTCTTCTGGCTCTGACTTATTCGAAGGTTCATCATGGTAAAGGATAAACGAGTCCAGGTCAGTATGGACAGAGTAGATGGGACAGTTTTCAGGTTTTTCTGGGCTACTGACCATGAATTTCATGTGTGCCTCTCTGTATAGTTTTCTAGGCTGGTTAAAAACAGGGATAGTGGCATATGTCCCATCCATCTGCATTGTACCTTGTAGCTTGGCACCCCACGATCTAGACAACAACATGCCATACTTAGGAGGGACATCGGCCACCACTACATCCATAACTAGGCACTTGGCTGGGATTTGAGTCAAATTCACACAGAGGTCCTTAATTAAGCCAAGACATTTGACCCTGCTTGAATCAAAGGA
This sequence comes from Pinus albicaulis, assembly GCA_034641835.2. Taxonomy (NCBI): domain Eukaryota; kingdom Viridiplantae; phylum Streptophyta; class Pinopsida; order Pinales; family Pinaceae; genus Pinus; species Pinus albicaulis. The sequence goes on from CM076573.1 coordinate 90,017,650, forward strand.
ATATAAATCCTTGTAAGGTCTCGTTATTTCTAGTCCTAGTCTTTCCATTATCACCTTTGGCATAAGATTATGTGAGGCTCCGGAATCATGCATAGCATTGTGTAGAATTTTGTCATGAACATTCAGACTGACGTAGAATGGAGGTACTATCCCTTCTTGAAATTTCCCTTCAACTTTAGGACCAAGAATGAGCTCTGGCTGGTCATCATTATAATTTATTGTGTCATTCTGGTCCTCTATGTTTAAAGCCTTCAGAATTTGGGTCCTGTACACATTATGGGAAGCTAACTCAGTAAGGGGAACAGATATTTTAATCTTTGAAAGTTCTTGTTCTAGGCTGAAAGGAATTTGGTTTTTTGAAGAACTTGCCTCAGCCTTACTAGCTGCTAGTCTTTCAGCAACATCACCTTGCTGATTTGTTCTATTTACATTTGGTAAAATGGTTTTGACAGGAGTACTAGCAGAAGTGTTAGTACTGCTAAGATCTGCATCCTGCTTTTCGAAATTTGGATTGTCTTTCTCTTTACCTTTACCAGAATCAACAGCCACCGTTTTATCCTTTTGATTGACATTTTTACATTTGGTTGTGGTGCTATTTTGTGAAGATTTGTCAGAGGTTTTAGTGTTGGGAGTTTTTTGACTGGCTTTGCTTCTAAGGTTATATTCTTTGTGAGGCTCTATGATGACATTTTCCATATCTTGATAACAATGTCGATCATCATCCCTCTTGTCATCATAAGGTGTGTATAGACCTTGTTTCTTTTCATAATGAATCTCAAAGCCATCGTTATCTACCCCTAGCATGTTGATATCATTTTCCTCTGCTATCTCACCTATTTCCTCTGTCTCACTTATATAGTTTTGATGAAAGGGAGGAATGATCTGCTGATCATCTTCTCTAGGTCTATTTGGAAGTTGGTTTCTTCTTAAATTTTGATTATGGTTCTGGTTTCTATTCTGAGAAGCAGTTTGGTTTAGGCTTGCTTGTGTTCTCTTAATTATGCTCATCTCTTTCATCATCTCTTCCATCATTCTTTCCATCTTTGAGTTTGAAGTGGAAGGTGTGGATTCCTCTCTAAAAGATACTCTCTTTTCAGCTTTCATTCTTGCTCTCTTCTCTATTAGATTGACTTCGACAGAAAGAGCACCCCTTTTCATATCTTCAAGAGTTGCAAAGTCTCTCTCTCTTAGCGAATAGGTCATGTCGGAGTCAAAACCTTCAGGAAATTTGTTCAAAGCTGAGCCTTGCGGAGGTTTTAGTTCTGGGGGAAGTGCATTATAGATACTGTTAAATCTAGTACAATAAGCCTGTACACTTTCCCCTGGGTTCCTGTGGAGATTGTTGTAGTCAGCCAAGATTTTGAGAGGATTCTTCCTCACTTCCCATTTGTTTAAGAAAGATTGATGGAAACCTTGAAGGTCATTAATACTATGAGGGGCTAAGCCTTTGAACCATTTTCTTACTTCTCCTCCCAAACTTTGAGCAAATAATCTCATTTTGACAGAATCATCAGCAATCTCATTTCTGTCAAAGCAGTCATTCATCTTATCCACATGTTGCGATGCAGTAGTGGCACCACTATCATCATACAATGGAATTTTGGACAGATAGTCCTGTGGCAGATTGACTAAAGGTACAGGAAGAACTAAGGGGGCATACCATGCAGCCATGGCAGGAGGTGGAGGTGGATTAACAAGAGTGAAGGTGGGTTGGAGGGGAGTGGTTGGAACAATGGATATAGGGTGAGCAGAAATGGATGGACCAGGCATAGATTGCTGAGCGGATCTTGGATGAGAGACACCTAGATTGTGGAGGAAGTGTAAATTAGGTGGTGTAGTCTCTCTACTACCAAGATGTGTACTTGTCTCAGGAGAAGAAAGCAAAGACTCAGAATCCAACTGATCTAAATCACCAAGAGACCTAGTTCTAAAGGGATTTACTAAGTCTTCTTGTGATTGTTGTAGAGCTGAAAGATTTTCTGGGACAGAATTAGCTCTCAAGGGTGATCTGAAAACAATCGATAATTTAATCCTAGGAGACTTCCAAAGGATGCTTTCTGGGTCATCAACTATTTCAGGTGGATCCGGGTCAGGATGGGCTCTAGTGTGAATCTTTCTAGGAGCCACTATGCTGTAATTTTTTAGACCCAACTAACAAAAAAAAATAAAAAAAAAAATAAAAAAAAATAAAAAAAAATTCAACCAGGTATGACAATCTTTGAGAGGTTAACTAATCTGTTTTACACAAATTTCAATCCTACAGTCCTCTGACTGAGTTTGAAGGATAGTATAGTAATGAGGGTTCTTCCCAGTGGAGTCTTAAGGTCTGTTCAGGATTGTGGAGTCGCCAAGTGGAATTTTTTAGCTCCTTTTCAGAGGTAAGAGGTGTTATGGTCCACTACCATGTTTATTAAATACCAATCTGAAATATTTTTGGGTTTTTCTGAGTTAATTTTCAGTTAGCAAGGGATATCTGGTATCCTATGATTGTCTTCTAATCGAAGAAATACTCAGGAGCTCCCCAGCGGAGTCGCCATTATGTTATCACTCTGTAATTAGCAAGATTGGCAAAGTCCAACTGCAGAGGTAACATCAAACCGCTTTGGGATTCAAGGATCTAGCCCTCCTGAATCTAGAGAGGGATCTCTCTATAAATGAGTTCAAAGATGTGATCTTTAAAGACCGGAATTATGATATTAGGCTAGTTATGAAGAGCATGGGTTTGTTTTGTTTGTTTTTGGTTGGGCGAAGACATGTTGAAGGTGAAAGCAGTTCGAAAGGGTGAAGAGCCTGCAAATGAAGGAATGTTTCAGTTGATAGCAAAGGACAAAGACAGCTTTAACCCATTGGGCTATGGAGTCATAGGAGGATTTAATTGGATAGAAAATTCAAGAAGGATCCATGGAGCAAGTCATTTACATCAAAGGATCTCTTAAGGTGATTAATGGAGTGAAAAAAATAGGAGTGAAAGACTTAAACAAATGAAAAAACAAAGCACAGTCTAAGATCAAGTAAGTACTTTTAAACTAGCTTGCTTTCAACCTGTACTTAAGGAGAAACATAAAATATTTTTGTTGATCAGGTAAGTGCTTTTAAACTAGCCTGCATTGAAGTACTTTCCGTCAGAAACATTTAAAAAACAGTTCAAACAGCTTAAGATCAGGTAAGTGCTTTTAAACCAGCCTGCTTCAGCATATTCGATAAGGAAACACAGATGATAATCACAAAGAGCAATCTAGATCAGCTAAGTACTTTTAAACTACACTGCATTGATAAAATCCAAGGATAACAAAGAGAACATTCATCTCAAAGAGCTATCTAGATCAGGGAAGTACTTTTAAACTAACCTGCATTAATAAACTCTTCAAAGAGGACATTCAAATGAAGAAAACATAGAAAATAAAGCTTTCAGTGAGAGTAGGGTACCGTGGAGAGTATATCCTAACTCTATGTTTGCTGCTCTTTATCAGAGAAAGTGAACAGATTGAAAACATTAAGTAAAACAACAATTGACAGTAAGGAACACATCACCATTGACATAGTTTCCGAATTCCATGAATCAGCAGCTTGTATTGATGTTCAAACTAGTTACAATCAGCAAGCCCGGTGGGTCTCTACAGCTTTGAACTTCTCATATCAGCTTATGTATCCTTAAATTACAGAACAGGGCATCAGTGGCTTCATAATGACTGTTACATGCGTTCAGATGTCCAAAGACCAACCTTTTTCTCATCTTCTACAGAGGTATTTATAGAAGAATGAGGCGGTGGTAAACTATGAAAAGATCTGTTTGGATCAATTAATACAGAAGATGAATCTTCGGTGCTTTGAGGGCCTCGATCAAGAAATCTACAGGTGTTAATCTGCATTAATTGAGTTACACTTAGGATTAAAATCAGTGGGAAGTATGCTATCCTTTGAAGCTCGGTGTCATGCTGGAGTGACTTTATTTCTTCTTCCCGAGATGAAATGATCTAAATATCTGCTTCTGAACTGTTCTTTAATCTTCTCGAATGGTTCTGCCGACAATTAGAGACAAGATAGCTCAATTAGTATTAATTGTTCGGCGGTCTTTGATCTCAACGAGACAACAGGTGTCTTTGGAGCTGTAGAGGGTTCAATTAGCCTCTTCTTATAGCGGTGGGTAATTTCTCAGCTCGAAAGATGTCTTCATTGTTTCCTAAAACACTTTAAGTTACTTGAGATCTGTGTTTTTGGGTCTTCAATCTCCAGTTCTGATAAATTTTGTCTTTGGCACTGATACTCTTTAATAAATGATGATTTCTGCTTGTCTTCTGGTGCGCAGGGCAGTAGCGGGGTCGAATGGCATCAATGGGTCATGAAATCACTGATAAAACGTAAATCTAACACCCCTCGAATGATTCTTTATGAACTCAGAAGACAGAGGATCGTCACCCTCGGCCTTTGTGGTTTCTTCAGAATGGCGGAAGAATTCATTCGAAAACCTGCAAAATACAAAAAATTTGTCAAAAAATCCTGCGGGAATGGGTTAACTACTTCAGAGGCGTAGGGAGAGATCAGGACCGTTGGATGGCATCATCCAACGGTGGAGATTAACTGAGAGGAGTTTTAAATGACGCGGGAGGAAGAATTAAAGAGAACCGTTGATCGCGCGATGAGCAATGGCGGGGATCAGTTTTTTTTTTAAGAAACCTTTGCTAGAGGCGGAGGGTGATGGAGAAATGTGAAAAAAGATCTAGGCCGTCCGATCTGGACACGTGGACGGCCCAAATTTAATCGGAGGATCGCAATCGGGGAGGTCAGAAAAGGGGATGCGATTGAAACGCAGCGATGCGATTGAGCGCTGTCCGTTCGATCATCAGGGAGATGGATGGCTAGGATTAAATTAGAGCAATCACAATCGGAGAGGTCACACAAAAACATGCGATTGAAACACTGCGATTGAAACGTTGCAATTGAGCGCTGACCATCGGATCGGGTCTAGATCAACGGTCTAGATCCTTTGATTTCTTGCACCGGCGGGACCCTTATACTTTGTGAGAAACCCATAAATTTTGATAAACACCAAGGTTTTGAGTGGATCGGGCAGAAAATATATATGATAGGCTGGCGCCCGATTGCGGGGCCACTGGGTGTATGGAGTACCATGGGTCCGGGGCTTTATATAACTAGAGCTAATCGTAAATCGGAACATTCGGGCCCGGTCTTTCAATCAACCCATTTGTAACTTCTCCGATGCGATTGCGCGTCGGTCTTTTTGATCTAACCATTTGTGAATTCTCCGATCGCGATTGCGCGATCGGTCTTTTTGATCAACCCATTTTTTATTTATCACGTGACCTTAAGTATTTAACTTAAAAACTTCGGAAAGTGGGTTTTTGGGTTTACAAAGGAAAAAATTGACCGGAGAGGGATTTTTCAATGGTTTAGCGCTCGATTGCGAGCCTAAGGGTTAAATGAAATAACAATATGATCTGCGGTTTATGACAAAGGGGCTGATCGCAATCGGCATTTTGAAATGGCTCAAAAACATGCCCACTTGAATCTTTCCGATGCGATTAGCGCTTCATGGGTTTGGCGCTTGGTTTTTATGATGAGGGCGTATTGGGGAAGTGGTTTGGAAACTCAGGCCAAGGGGCTTAAACCCTTAATAGAGAAATGGGTTTTTTACACAGATTTTCAGCGATTTTCAAAGGTTTCTGAGGGTTTCGACAGAGTTCAAAAAGAATTTTGGAACTCTGCAAAGGAAATTTTTATGAAAGGAAGGTTAGGAAAATGGAAAACATAGGAAAATGATAAAAAATATGAAGGTTAGTCTCTGAGAGGAAAAAGGGGAAAAGAAGGAGGATATTTGCAGCAGTCTTCTCATGGAATTTTTAGCAGAATTTTGAGTTTCTGAAAAATAACAGTGAAAAGCTTGAGACATGAGCATGAGATCATATACAGGCTTCAAGAGATAACATTTTGGCCAGGAAAGTGTTTCTTGAAGGCTGAAAACATGTTTTGGCCACCTTCTGATAGACCAACATTTATAGGTGGCCAACACAACCTGATATATCAAATGACAGATTTAAAACCCATTTCTTCCTTCTAACCAATTCAATTAACAAATACAATATCGATATTAATTAATATCGATTTCTTCAACTAGGTGCAAAACCACAATTTAAACCCCTTTAAACAGAGTTTTACACTGCTCACAAGCTCTGAATATTTAACTCGTACTTTCACAAATAATTCAAGCTACCTCTCTGCTTGTCCTCTTCTAATTCCTGTATGCTACCTCTCTACTTCTTTGCTGCCTCTGCTTCAATTCGTTGTCTCTGCTTCTAGTCACCTATCTTCTTCATCCGTTTCCTCTGTTTCTTGTCTAATGCTGCCTTTCTACCTTTGCTGCTTAACTATTGTTCCTTTGTGCTCCTTTGTCTTGATGATAATTCAGGTGCTACTCCTGTCTTCTCCTTTGCCATCAATGAAAATATTTCCAACAATACTCTATTAACAAGCTAGATGGAGCTGGAGGGAAATTAAGAATCCTCCAATCAGACCTTGTAGAAGAAAACATTAATAAAGTGAAGAGCAAAAAGAACTAAGGTGCTTTCAAAAGACATTTATTAGCCTAAAACTTTTTCTCTACTGTAACAAATAAAGATGAAAACATAATGAAAATATGAAATAAAAATAACAGATAGAAGCACTTCACCAACAACCAAGCTCAGGGATCTAGTGATCTAGCCTCCTCCATCAACAAAAAAATCAGGGCATCCACAGGATCCAAGACATCAATTTTCCTTCAACTTTCATGAGACTATGTATTAGTTCAAAGAGTCATAAAATGCCAACAATAAAATGAGTTCAAATGCACTATTTATGCTGCAAATGAGGAGGTGAAGCTCAAGATAGGGTTTGAGTATCATTTGTTACATAGTAGTGCATTCCTAACCTTGAAAACCATGCAAGGCTTAAGGCATTAATATCTGCAGCTACTTCTTTGTTTCAATAAATCTATCTTAACTCCTAAGGAAAGTAGGTGAAATATTTGACTTTAAAGGCTTTGTAATAACTTTGCAATAAATATTGAGCTGTTTCAAAATAACTCTGACTGTGTAATAACTACCCACTGCCTTTATGGAAAGAAATAATGCTGTAGGTGGCAGTTTTGGTCTTTGGAGAAGTAAATGATTCTTTGTTGAGTTATCCGAAACTGTCTTTGGGTAAATATATCTTTTTTTAATCATAAAAATATGTATTAGACCTTTGAACCTTGGTTTAGCCTTTGTAGTCTGTCCCAATGTCTTTATCCTTTATTTCTACTTTATGACTGTTTGTTTATTTATTCTTTGTTTTTAAACCTTTGACTTTCATCCTTTAATCATTGGTTGTTTTGGCTAATCCTCTGCATTTATCCTTTGATTTAGGATTAGCCCTTTAATCCTTCTGCTTTCTTCATTTCTTCACTGCTTCTTCTGACTGTAATTGTCTTTTGTGTGCAGGGAGGCAGTCTTCTTCACGGTTGAAAGGTTGAATGCCCACCAAGGATCATGATTCTGGTGGTGTCAGGGTTTAACCTTTGCCTCTGTCCCTTTAAATTGGTTTGAAACCCCTCAGATCATCATCTGGGGATTCATTTGTCCTTTTTGGTCCATTGGAATGCATTTTTAAGCATCCCCGCCATTACAACCTGCACAAACACAAACCATAAGTTAACTTCAAAACCTACGAGGAGTGGTAAGACTACATTTTCAGGGTTTCGGGGTGGTCAGGAAGCGTATTGTAGAGAAGAAATGGAGCGAAGGGTAAGGTTCCATATGTGGAACTAGGCATAGGTTCAAATTTGGGCACGAAGGGAAAAAAGTGGTTTTTGAAAACCACGGTGGTTTATCACATGCGTTGAGGGTGATAAGTGGTATTGGGCCAATCAGACGTGATACCATAGGTTGATTGATGCATGTCCAGGCTAATACCACTTATTTCACGCGAGTTAAGATTTTAAAAATTGACGCTATTTTTTGTGCGATATAGAGTCTTGGCCATCGGATCTCAAGAGGTGAGATTGATGGTGTGGAAGGGTTTGGGGACCGACGCACATGTATGGAGGGAGGGGCCTAGAAATAGCTAGCGTAAGGTGAATGGATGGTGGAATTTGATGGAAAGCGGGCCCAGCTTGATGATGTGGGTAATTTTGTCATGTAGCACGGGGTTGTGTTATATGCGGGGTCGAGATAGGGGGTGCAACAACTGTTGGATCAGGGGAACAGATTCTGATCAATGGTGGGGACTTGGCCAAATATGACGAAAAGTGGGGGCCCATTTTTGATCTTTTAAAGGTTTACGGAGGGGGTTTTTATAATGTTTGCGGGGGTGTATAAAAAAAGTGACAGATTTTATTTGAATGGGGAAGGGGCTAAAAAACGGGCGAAAGCCGTGGTGTCATGCGTAGAAGGGGCTGGGGTTTTTAAGCAAAAGGGGCTTAAGGCCTGATTTATGCAAAAAGGGGGATTTAGCATAAAAACAAAGTTTTTAAAATGTTTTTTAAGGGTTTGATAGGTTTAAAAAGTTAGACTTAAACAATGTAAAAAGGGATTTTTACATTGTCTAAGGCTTTTTAGGGGAAAAATGATGAATGGGAGTGAAAGTGAGATGATGAAATGAGGCAAACATGCCCAATAATGAAGTCTTTTTAGAGCAGCAGGGTAAAATTTTGAGAAGGTAAAAGATGAAGCTTTTAATGAATCGGTTAAGCTTAGGATGATAAAGGCAGTGAGATTTATAGAACTCACAATGTTTCTCAAATATTGTTTCTAGAAATCTAGGATTATAAATTAGTCATCTTTTGATATCAGAAAAAATGACTGATGACTAACATTGGCTCCATTGGGAAGGGAAGCTTTATTTTTAAGGCGTCTAGAACCTCAGTTCATCAAATCTCTGAGTTTCAATAGATCAGTGCCTTATCCATTAGGCAAATTTCCCTTCTTTTTCACTTGCTGATATTCTTTTGAAGTGACAATCTTAACAATCTGCAATATATGATTTCTTTCAAATAATGTTTCTACCTACCCAATCCTACTTTTTCTAACATTTTTCTTCTTATTTGAGTGCACTTGAACTGGAAAACTCTTTGACTTTTTATTTTTTTGAAAACATAAATAAACTATCTACTTCAATCCTTATTTCTTCCAAGGGTTCAGATTTGACTAGTGAACTCTTTTTATTCTCTACCTAAAAACTATTTAACTACCAAGATTAAGCTATTTGGCAGTATTGATTCTCTAGCTATCAACATGAAATTTAAAGCATGGTTTTAAATCAGGTTTAGGTAGTCTGATTCACCATGGTTGTGGCATTGAAACAAGCTGCACACAAACATTATTTGCATAAGCAGTAAATTTAGAAAGATAAGGCTATGATTTGTCATTAGTAATGCATCCTTATCTATCTCTTTGGCTCTGTTTTGAGCATGTGGAACCAAGATCTTTATATTTCCCTAATCTATCCTTCCTGATAAGTCAAGTTTGAAATAATCTTGACAATCTTTGTTTCTACTAACTTATCAACATAAATTTAAACCATGTTCAGCCATGATTAGGCTAGATGAATGAACAAGGTATCTTTTTGAATTAGTAGTGGAATTTAGACTTGCACAATTTCAGCAGTACTATTTTTGGGTATGGGGCTATACCTCTTTTGAATCCGTCCTCTTTTCCTTTGTCTCTCTGTTTTTGTGTTTTTCATTTTTCAAAACAATATAAAACTAAAAGATGCTCAAAGGCTGAGCTTATTTGCGCCTTTCTATCCTAGTCTAACCTATACATGATATACATTCATTTTGTGAACTCCCTTTTCCAATATAACCAATCAAGTATATGATTCCATGATTGATATTGTTTCAGCTTTTTGAGAGTGTTGAAGAAATCAAAAGGCCACTTCCACCTCACTTGTGTTTGAACAGTAGTTCCTAAAATGTTCTTGAAATTCTGCACCAAACTGCTCTTGGCATATTTTAATCCCTCTTCAAATGTCTCTAACAAATCAACAAAGGGATCTTGAAATAATACCTGAATTTGAAGATTTGGAAAATAAGCTTGATCCAAGAATGCTTCTCCCTCCACTTGGCAGAGCTGAGGACTCTTTTGGGGAAGAAACTCTTCATCTTCCTCATGATCATCTGAATTAGTAGACTCATCATATATTGAAATGTTATCCTCTAGAAAACTTGATGTATTCTGATTGACAAGGCTGAAATCTATGTGAAGGCCATCATGTTGATGAGCAAGAGCACTGTTTGGCAATGAATCTTCTTGAGAAAGTAGTGTAGCAAATCTTATGTGTTTATCATTTTCTAAGTCTTCATCTGTAATTTGAACTTCAATGGAACTTGGTGGCTGGAAATCTGAAGCTAAGGAGGAATCTGTGTCATAAATGATTTCCTCATCCCTTTCAGGAGAAGGCTTCTCATTGACAACTTGCTCAATAAGTTCTTTTTCCTCTCCAATCTCAACATCAAGACTGAAAGACTATTGATTTCCAATAAGATGAAAGTTATTTCTGATGGGCTGATATGAAGTAGAAAAAAGGGTGAGAGATCCTTCACCCACTTGTAAACTTTCTAAGATTTCCTCATCAGTGTCATAGATGGTATGTATTGGATTATTAGTTTTTTGAAGTTGATGGAACTGATCTTCCTCCCATAAACCAACTATTGATTGCTCTGCAAGGTTAGCTTCTGTTTGGAGGACATCATCATCAAATTTTGGAAAATTATCAACATAAGTAACATCACCAATCAAACATATTTGATTATCAATTTTTTCTTCTTTGAATTGATCCACAAGTTTTCTTTCTGATTTATGGTAGATGGGATTAGTGGGAGAAAGGCCAGAAATGTTTTGTTCATATGAAGGTTTAGAGGTTGGCTGCATGTTTAGCATCTGATTTATTTCCTCTTCAGTCAAAAGAGGAGTCATTTTTCTCTTTCTTTGGATATAAGTACAACAATTCTCTTTCTCTTGTGAAGGCTGATTTTTAGGGTGAATGTTTTCTTGAGCCTCACTTAGAAAAGAAGGTGGATCATCACTTGTGTCTTTAGAGAGATCCTGTGAGTTTTCTTCTATTTCTTGATTGGGTTCTTCCTCAACTAACTCCCATATGATTTTATGATAGCTACCTTGAGAATGAAATTGGTGAATGGCCTCTGAGAGGTCTTCAGAATGAAAATTTTCCATATCTTCATTACTATCTATAAGGTACTATATGATATTTTGAGATTGATCACAACAATTTTCGGCTAATGATAGAGATGAACAATACCCTATATAGTGTTTACAAAATGCTTTATGGAAATCCTTCAAAGAAGATAAGCTACCAGGTTTTAGCCATTCATACCAATTTCTTGCCTTACCTTCTAACGTTACCATAAACATTTTCATGAGGTAGCCCTCGTGCCATTCAAACTTTAACCTCCATATGTGTAAATGAAATTTGATGAAATGTAACAAGGGGTCATCAAATTTTTCATCTTGAAAGATAGGTAGGTTTTTTAATCAATTTATTTCAGTCATTTTGTGTGGGAATCCAGGGATATGATCTCTACTCATTGGGGCATATCTTCATTGTATTTTTGGATTAATGTTTGTAAATTAGAAAAGGGGTCACTGTATCTTTTCAACCAATCTAGAGTTCTCTATCAGTGGAGTCTTTAGGTCTATTGAGAGTTGTGGAGTCGCCAGGTGGATGAATTCAACTTCGCTGTCCACCATCAGCTTGATTGGGATTTCTTAAGGAATTCTTTGGGGAGTTTATAAGAACTAGTGGGGTCAACATGGCTATTGAAGACCAGTGGAGTCACGAGGTGGATGATGTTTACTGTTTTAAGGATGTTCTTGTTGTCCACCATCAACAACTGAATACCAATCTAAGGATGTTTGTGAGTTTTATGAGATCTAAGGAATACTTAGTTTGTCACTAACTCAGAAGGTCCCATCGTGATCACCAGAATGTTGTTTCTGGGGCTGGGGTGACAAATAAATCACCAGATACTATCAATCAAGGGTTTCTGAATCTTTTAGGGTGTTTAAGCACAAATTTACTCAGAAAGTCCCACCATGATCTCTAGAATGTTGTGGTCTCGTGATTTGGCAACATACCAAATGACAAGGCAACATGGAACTAGTTTTTAGAGTTCTAGGACCTAGCCTTCCTAGACTCAGAGAGGGATCTCTCTATTTGTTTGCAAGGGATGCATACTTGTTTGCTTTTAAGGTTTGATTTTAGGCTAGTTATTCAGTGTGAGGTTTTGTTGTTTGTTTTGGTTGGGTATGGTGATCAAAGAGCATAGATAGAATGAGGAAATATCTAAGTCATTGGGCAATGGAGTCAAATGGAAGTCATGATAAGTTCATTAAAGGATCGGGAAGTATCATAGGGAAAATCTAACTTGGCCAGTGGATCTTCAAAATTTTTAGGATAATGAGATGAACATTAAGGATAAGAATGAAAACTAGAACAAAGGGCGATTAAGAATCCTTTATCATGTACTTTAAACAAGAGAAATATTTCAAGGTAACTATTTGAAGCAAGCCAAAGGACATGGAAAACCATAGACTTCTTTGGACAAAATTTTAAAAAGCAAACCTTTCAGACAACAATCCAGCAATCAAAAGACTACTTTCAGATAAATAAAACATATAAGATAACAATGAGAGAAGCCTAAGATCAAACATAAATAATCTAATTTTATTTTAACTAACTCTCTAGGGATCTTCAAAGCAACCTTTTGAGGCAGTCCAGAGGACAAGGCGCACCATAGACTTCCCTGGTTTAGACTCTAGTAGGCATACTTTTAAAGAAGCTTCAGAGACAATTCTCAAGTTGTACTCAAAGGAGCATGGACTCACCACTAATTTCCCTGGTTTCACTCTATTGAAATCATTCCTTAAAACAACATCTCAAGCCGTACCAATGAACATGGACCTACCAAAAGAGAAACTCCTTGGTTACTCTATTGAATTATTTCTAAAATAAAAAGCTATATGGAACTGGAGGGCAATTAAGAATCCTCCAATCAGACCTTGTAGAAGAAAACATTAAGACAATGAAGAGAAAACAGAACTAAGGTGCTTTCAAAAGACATTTATTAGCCTAAAATTTTTGCTCTACTGTAATAAAGAAATATGAAAACATAATGAAAATAGGAAATAAAAATAACAAATAGAAGCACTTCACGAACAACCAAGCTCAAGGATCCAATGATCTAGCCTCCTCCATCAACAAACAAATCAGGGCATCCACAAGATACAAGACATCAATTTTCCTTCAACTTCCAAGAGACTATGTATTAGTTCAAAGAGTCATAAAATGCCAACAATACAATGAGTTCAGATGCAGTATTTATGCTACAAATGAGGAGGTGAAGCTCAAGATAGGGTTTGAGTATCATTTATTACAGAGTAAGTGCATTCCTAACCTTGAAAACCATGCAAGGCTTAAGGCAGAAATATCTGCAGCTACTTCTTTGTTTCAATAACTCTATCTTAACTCCTAAGGAAAAATAGGTGAAATATTTGAATTTAAAGGCTTTGTAATAACTTTGCAATAACTATTGAGCTGCTTCAAAATATCTCTGACTGTGTAATAATTGCCCACTGCCTTTATGGAAAGAAATAATGATGTAGGTGGCAGTTTTGGTCTTTGGAGAAGTAAATTCTTCTTTATTGAGTTATCCGAAACTGTCTTTGGGTAAATCTATCTTTGTTTAATCATAAAACTCTGTATTAGACCTTTGAACCTTGATTTATCCTTTGTAGTCTATCCCACTATCTTTATCCTTTATTTCTGCTTTAAGACAATTTGTTTATTTATTCTTTGTTTTTAAACCTTTGAATTTCATCCTTTAATCACTGGTTGTTTTGGTTAATCCTCTGCATTTATCCCTTGATTCAGGATTAGCCCTTTAATCCTTCTACTTTCTTCATTTATTCACTACTTATTCTGACTATAATTATCTTTTGTGTACAGGGAGGTGGTGTTCTTCATGACTGAAAGGTTGAATGTCCACCAAGGATCATGATTCCGGTGGTGTCAGGGTTTAACCTTCGCCTCTGTCCCTTTAAATTGGTTTGAAACCCCTCGGATCGTCATTCGGGGCTTCATTTGTCCTTTTTTGGCCATTGGAATGCATTTTTAAGCATCCCCGCCATTACAACCTGCACAAACAAAAACCATAAGTTAACTTCAAAACCTACGAGGAGTGTGTTGGGGTTCCTGTGATTTGGTAGTTTGGCAATACCAAATGACAAGACAACATCAAACCGCTTTGGGATCTCAGGATCTAGCCCTCCCGGATCCAGAGAGGGATCTCTTTATAAAGGTAAAGAAATACATATTTTAAAATTCAATTTAAGGTGTTAGGCTAGTTATAGAGAACAAGGGCTTTTGATTTCTTGGTTTGGTTGGGAAACACTGAAAGAAGGGTTTAATGAGATGTAAAGGAATGAATAGTGAAGGATTTTAGGCAATGGGAGAATAAATCAAAGAGAATACAAGTTCATTGGGAAATGGGGTCATAAAAGGGTTTACTTTCAATCCAAATATCCAAGGCTTTCAAAGGGCTAGTCATCTAAAGCAGAGGATCTCTTAAGATGATCATATGGGATGAAACAATAAGGAAATGAATGGGAATAACAAGGAAATCATTCCAAGGTGACAACTTCGGAGTAATTCAAGGGACAGGGCACACCTTATACCTCTATGATCAATACTCCTGATGAGGCTAACTTCAAAGACAACAATCCAACAATCCTCCTGACTACTTTCAGATAGTAGAAAACACTTAAGTTCAAACACAGAGTGAAGTATAAGATCATAGAAAGACTTTTAACCTTCTCTGCTTTTGACATTCGACTCAAAGGGATCTTAGAAAAGCTAACTGCTGGAAAGGGAACCTAGGGGACATGACTAACACTAAATCTCCCTATTTCCTGATTCTTTCAGTTGAACCAGACAAGAAAATCTAAGAAACAAACTCTAAATTGATACATCAGTAAGCATGGGCAAACCAACTCTTCAACTGGTTAAATTATATTGAATTTGTTCTAAGATACACAAAAGGCAGAAAAAATTAAAAATAAGAAAGTGCAGGAAGCATTAGGGTACTTGCAGCAGTATATCCTAAGCTAAAATTAATGGTTTCTTATCAGAGAAAATGAACATGATGTAAAAAAAGGGGAAAAAAATAACAAATAAAGGGCACATCACCAATGGTTTAGATCAGGATCTAGTGAACATGCTTGTCATATTAGTAGAGCAAAACCAGTCACATACATTCTTGTCCAATAGCTCGATACAATCTAGAATTCATCTCCCAGCCTATTTACAACAACTACTCAGAGAACTCTAACTCAATAAACAACTTACAATCAGTTAGTTTCCAACAACCTTTACAATGTATTTTCGATGAGTTCTTATAGGTGAATGAGTGATAGTGGTGGTAGACGCAGACTTAAAGGCTTTATTAAGGCAAAGGGGAAGAAGTACTCGAAAGCCAACTCTGCTTAATGGTTTTACATTAATTGCTAGTACCCTTAGGACGACTTAGGAGTCTTTGTCAGGTTGAAAATAACTTCTAGGGTATGTTCCTTGAAGTACTTTTCTGGCTGTAGTGTTCTGTATAATCCTCTGTGACAAGTAAGGTGAATATTTTGTCTTTCTGGTCTTTCATACTTTGCAATCACTATACTGAAATTCTAGGAATTTCTGTCAGAGTAATAACTGTTATGGGGCTTGATAAAAAATGGAGTAGGCCATGGGGATTAGTCCTTCTTAGGAAAGAACGTTCTGCTTGTTAGGTCTCATTTATTGCTTTAATCATTGATATCTACATTTAATCTATGCTTCGAGCTTTATTAAGCTCCCTTGATTATCTTCGGGGTCCTTGAACTTTCTGATCTGAAGGGTCTGCCGAGGATCGAGGGTAGTGATCCGCCAAATCAACATGAAATTAAATCCTCTTCTGATTCCTTTCTTTGAAATCTTTGGATACAGGATCGTCACCCTGCAACATATGTCACCTGTCTGTGACTATGGAAATCTCATGAATTAACCACCTTTCAAATCCTGCAAAATACGATAAACATGTTAGAAAAACCCGCGGGAGTTTGGATAACTGTGAAAAAGGCTTGGGGGAATGGCGGAGGAGCAGTGAGAGTGGTGAAATGCAGCGGTGGAGGAGAGAAACCCTGGTAGAGCAGCTAACCAGGTTAAAATTTGAAATGGGGCGCGAAAAACGCTTAGGTGGTAATGGAAAATAGGGAGTGGTTTTAGCATAGGGATTAGGTGGTAAGTGGTTTGTTATGTTTGGAATGCAATACTATAGAGCGGTCGACACGTGGATTTTTTAATACCATCAGTGTTGCATAAAAGTTGTGTAGCGATGGAGTAGGGGAAGAGGTTATGCGATATTGAATGGCGACCGTTGGATCTGAGATGCTAGATCCGACGGTGCAGAGGAAACACGATGAGCGGCAAGGTGCATGGGCGGAGCACGCAACGGGTCACAATGCTCAGGTAAGCAAGCTTGTCGTGGAGCGGAGAAGTCGATCGTTAGTGTCAAACGTCGGGTTAAGTGGGAGCCGTCAGATCTGAAGGACGGACAACTGCGATCGAATCGAGAAAACGCATATCAGAGGTCGCGATGGACGGGGGTCGGACACAGAAGATGTGATGGTGGAAGGGCCGTCGGATCTGAGCGAACGGACGACTGAGATGTGATCAGACTCATCGCATCGGTGGAAACAAACATAAGGTGAGAAAGTGGACGAGGGGAGCCCGTGATGCGATGAGGCCTTAAGATCTTGGTCATAACGCATGGTTTCATGAAGAATGAGGGGGCTGGGGCTCGGCCTGGGGAGGGGCTTAACACTAGAATTCTCAAATGACTGTTTTTAGGCTAAGAATAGGGTTTTAGAGGGTTTTTTGGTGTTTCGATAAGGTAAGAAAGGGCTTTTAAACCTTACAAAAGGGAATTTATGAGGTTTAAAGGGAATTTTGAGGTTATGGAGGAAAACGGAGGGTAAAACATAAGGGAAGTGAGGAAAATGGAGGCCTTTGAAAGAAATTTTCTTTCATAAACAACAGGGTTTTGGTGGAGACAACAGTGGAGATGAATTTCAAAGATAGAAAATAACACAAGGCTTCAAAGATGATAAATTTTCAAAGAAAAGATTCACTTGAAGGCTTGGTCACAAATTTAGCCACCTTTTTACTTTGTCAAATTATTATAGGTGGCTAAAAGTGGCTCCACATGGGGATGGCATCTTCTTAAAGGTGTCAAGAATCTCAGATAAAATCTTTGGAAGTAGGCCAGAGCCTTGTACTTGACCATCTTTTCCTTTCTCTGATTCAGCTATTACAGACATGATGGGTATTATATCAGCAGCAATACTTTCCCCAACAACTACCTACCCATCCTACTGTTCTAACATTTTTTCTTCAAGGTGCATTTAGACTTGCAAACCTTTCACATTATCATTTTTTATTGAAAGCAGGAAACTAATCTAAATCTAACCTTATTCCTCCATGAGTCTAGATTAGGTAGTTGGACTCACAAATTCACTACCTAAACTACTATCTGCCAGGATTAAACTGTCTGACAAATTTTCATTCCCTACATTCTAAAACAGAAATTGAAACACAGCCAAACTAGGATTAGGCTGTCTGATTTGCTGTGGGTCCATGGCATAAAGACAAGCTGCACATGGACTGAAACTTTGCAGAAATTAAAACAAAATTGGGAAGGCTTGAAGTTCTGCAAATTGAAAACAACTTCCTTCCTTTGTGACTCAGGTTTTGAGCTTTTTAGAGTCACCTTTCCTTCTTCATTTTAGCTCTGATTCTGACCTTGTTAGAGCTGTTTACTTCTGTTGCTGGTTCAATTTTTGAGCATGTTAGAACCAATCCTCTTTCTATTTTTTTCTAGCTCAGGTTTTGATCTGATTTGAGCCATTCTCGTTAGAACTTCATAAGTTCAAGATTTGAGCTTGTCTGAACCTTTCTCATTCTATTTTTTGTATATTTTTTCTTTTCTTTTCAAAGCAAAATAAAGCAATGGTATTTACAGTGGGAGTGAAAGATTTAAACTAAGTTCAGTAGAAATAATGCTTGAGCATCCTGCCATTGACAAGACCCCCAAACAAGTCTGTACCGTCCATTTCTTGCAGAAAAAATGCATTGGGACCAATGGCAAGTTGAATGATGTAAGGGCCTTGCCATAAATTGTCAAAATTTCCATGCTTACCCTTATCTTCTCTCCTAGAGTCCCATTTGAGTACCTTGTCCCCAATTTTGAAATCACAGAACTTTGTCCTTTTATCAAACAACTTTTTGATATTCTCTTGTGCTTTCTGAACTCTGTTGTAGACTCCTTCCCTTGTTTGCTGGAGATGTATGGTCTGATTTATCCTCCTCACCATGCTATCTTTCTCTGACTGTATTTCTTGGACCAAATTTATCACTGGTACTCCTAAACTGGTAGGGAAGACTGCATCTGCTCCATAAACTAGATGATAGGGAGACATTCCAATGGATTTCTTTGTTGTCAATCAGTCTGCCCATAAAGAATGCACTAGCTTATTATGCCATGACTTTTTATTATCTTCCAGCAGCTTCTTGATGATGTTCACCAAAATTTTATTTGATGATTATGACAGCCCATTACATTGAGGGTAATAATGAATGGAATGACCAAGTACAATCTGATATCTATGACAAATATCGATCATCCTTTTGGAACCAAATGCAGCAGCATTGTCAGTGATAATTTTCCTAGGGCAGCCAAATATAGATAGGATATGGTCTTCAAGGAATATTATGATAACTGAGTCTGTGGAATTCCTAGAAGGGATGGCCTCTATCCATTTAGTGAAATAATCAGTGGCTGTGAGTATCCATCTATGTTGTGCAGATGAAGCAGGGTGGATTTCTCCAATGAAGTCTAGGCCCCACTATTGAAAAGGAGCTTCAACAGTGATTGGTTGTAAAGGTAAAGGGAGGTGTTTTCTTTTGCCCTCAAATATTTGACATTTTTGGCAGGAAAATATCATTTTGTGGACATTTTGGAAGAGGGTGGGCCAGTAATAGCCAGCTCTAAGGATTTTATTGGCCGTGGTTTTCCAATAGAGGTGGCCTCCACATTCTCCTTCGTGAAACTCATGCTTGATCCTATCTGCATCAATCTCAGGAAAAAATTTAAGCAATAAACCATTGGCATTTTTCCAATATAAAAATTCATCTAAAATGCAGTAATTCATAGCTTTCAACTTTAAAAACCTTGCCTTTGTCTTGGATAAACTAGAAGGAGCATTAAGATTAACAAGCACATACAAAATATCAGCATACCAAGGTGAGTTTTGGAAATGATCTTCAACAATTGGAGCTAGTAATCCTTCCTGTTCATCTAATGCCTCTACCATATTTATGTCAAGGGCTTGCAAGTTAGATTCAACCATTAATTGTGCTAAGCCTTGACCCTTGATAAGTTTAGTGGGTTTGATTTCCAAATCATATTCTAGTATCACAACAATCCACTTTCCTCTTTTGCCATTTGGGTCTTGTGAAAAACTTTATTTTACCACTATATTAGGCACAAAGGCAATAATATGAGAATGTAAATACAAACTCTAAAATCCTTCAAGGCCTTTACCAAGGCATAGGCCTGTTTTTCCATGTATTATATTTCAGAGGTGTATCTCTTAATGCCTTGCTGAAAAATGCAATTGGCTTCTCTTGTCCTTCTGGATTTTTCTGTAATAGGACAATAGCAACAGTATGCTCTGATGCAAATGAGAATATGAGGAAATCCTTAGTAAAATCAGGGCTGATGAGAACTGGTGCTCGGGTGAGTGCATGTTTTACTAGCTCAAAGGACTTCTTGGCTTCTAGAGTCCATTTAACTCCTACCTCTTTTTTTAGCATATTTTTCATGTTTCTAAGGAGTTCTGCAAGGTTGGGTATGAACCTCCTTAAGAAATTAATCTTCCCAATGAAATATTGCAATTCCTTGATGTTTCTAGGGTGACTAATTTGCAATATACCCTCAACCCTTTTTGGGTCTATTTTAATCCCCCTTTCAGATATGATATGACCAAGAAGTTTACCTTCTTGGAGACCAAACAATGTATTTTTGGGATTTAAAGATAGCCCATACCTCCTGCATTTCTCAAAGACCTTTCTCAAATGTTTAAGGTGTTCTTCATCAGTTTTGGAATAGACTGTAATGTCATCGAGGTAAATTACAATGAAGCACCCTATTTCTTCTGAGAATGCAATGTCCGTGGCTCTTTGAAAGGTGGAACCTGCGTTCATTAACCCAAAAGGCATCTTTACATACATGAAAGTGCCCTAAGGAGTAGTGAAGGCTGTTTTCAGTTGATCTTCAGGAAAAACCAATATTTTATTATATCCTGAGAAACCATCCAGCAAGGAAATTCTCCTGGAACCAACTACCCTTTGTAGGATGTGTTCCATTTTGGGCAAGGGGTAATTGTCCTTTAATGAGGCTCTGTTTAAGTTTCTGAAATCGATACACAACCTTATTTCTCCTATCTTTTTCCTTACAGCCACAAGGTTGGATACCCAGTTTTAAAATCTCACAGGGACTATGATTCCAACATCATACATTTTCTTAATTTCTTTTTCTACCAGAGGTAACTGTACAGGGTTTATTCTACGCAGCTTTTGCCTAAAAGGTTTCTGGTTTTATTTCAATGGTATCTTATGCTGGATGGTCTCTATGTCATATGCCTTCAAATCTTCATAGCTCCAAGCAAAAACATCAGCAAACTCTTGAAATAAATCAATGTATTTTAGTTTGATATGAGCTAGCAATATTTTAGATAATTTGATCATTTTAGGCTTGTCCTTGCTGCCTATATTGCATTCTTCAATATCAGACTCAGTGGGTTCTATTGTTGGCTTCTTTTCCACATCATTAAAATCAAAGAGGTCTTTTAGAGGGGCTAGCCCTCGGGATATACCTTTGTCTTTGGACTGCAGTACCTCTAAGTCTTCCTTATCTGCGTTTATGTATTCCTCTATTTGATTTTTGAATTCTCTGGTCAGCATGTTTATATCAACAATAGGGAATGGGTTTTCTTCATCAGGGAGATTTTTATCCAAACAGTCTTCATCGGACCTAGAGTTTGAATTTGGAAATTCAAACTCAATCCTGGGAAGAAGGAAATCCTCTATCTGTTTATCACCCTCAAAGACCTGCCAATATTTCTCATTATTTGGTACTACTGGTCTGTATTTTGTTTGAACAATGAACTGTTTTTGATTATGTGGTCTTTGGCATGAGCTAGCAGCACAAGCCAAACCATTTGCAAGTATGTTTTGACTTCTAGGGACAAATACAAGCTCATATTCTACAAATGTTTTCAACAGATCCATGGCATCATTACTATATGCCCTTAATCTAGGATGTTTAGTGTACTCTCCATTTACTTGTTTGATGACCAGCTCTGAGTCTCCATGAACAACTATCCTCTTGGCTCCTAGTTTTTTCAATAGACGTAATCCTAAGAGGAGAGCTTCATACTCTGTTATGTTGTTTGTGCGTTTGAAATTTAACTTGAAAGCATGGCTTTCAACATAACTGTTTTTAGTGTTGTGAAACCATACTCCCGCTCCTGCACTCTTTTTAGTGAAAGACCCATCAAAACTCATGCTCCATAAGGGGCTATTTGTAGGTATGTTATCATTTTCATCCTTAATGTCATGTTCGTCATTATGTTGTTTCCTGAGGTCAGCACTATGTTGTGTCACGTTTTGTTCCTCAGGATTTTCATGAAGTTTACGTTGATGGGTAAGCTACTGTTTGCAGTCTTGGTTCTGTTCACTCTGGTTTTCTAATTCAACAAACTGTTCAAGTACTTCCCCCTAGTTTTCCTCTATTTCCAGAGTTGCCATTATGTTTGGATTTGTGACCCCTACTTCGCTGTTTAGATTTTTATCCTCTAGTTCTTGCTCATTAGTGAACTCATCATTGTAAAGGATAAAAGAGTCTAGGTCTGTATGGCCAGAGTAAAGAGGGGCATTCTCTAGTTTCTTTGGGCTTCTCACCATGAATTTCATGTGTGATTCCCTATAGAGTCTTCTAAGTTGGCTAAAAACAGGGATAGTGGCATATGCCATGTCCATTTGCGTTGTACCCTGCAACTTAGCACCCCATGATCTTGACAGCAACATGCCATACTTGGGAGGTACATCAGCCACTACAACATCCATTACTATGCATTTGGCTGGGATTTGGGTCAAATTCACACAGAGGTATTTGATTAAGCCTAAGAATTTTACTTTGCTAGATTCAAAAGAATATAAATCTTTATATGGCCTGGTTATCTCTAGGCCTAATCTCTCCATGATCACTTTTGGCATGAGGTTATGTGAAGCCCCTGAGTCATGCATATCATTGTGTAGGATTTTTTCATGTATATTTAAACTGACATAGAATGGAGGCACTACTCCTTCTTGAAATTTCCCTTCGATTTTTGGGCCAAACAAGAGAGCTGGTTGATCATCATTTAAGTTGACAAAGTCATTGTTTTCTCCTAAGTTTAAAGCTTTCAATATTTGACATTTATATACATCTTGGGTGACCAACTCAGTGAGAGGGACAAAAATTTTGATTTTGGCAATTTCACTTTCCAAATTGAAAGGAAACTGGTTCTTTGAAAGGTTCAATTCCATTTTGTTGGTCGCTGTTTTATTGGCAAAATCACCTTGCTGATTTTCACTATGTACATTGGTTGAAAATATTTCATCAGAGGAATTATCTATGATGCTAGTGCTGCTGGTTTCTTGACTTGGTTTATCAGTGGATTGGGCGCACTTACCCTTGCTTTTTCCAGAACTCTCAACTGCTATTCCGTTATTTTCAGCAGTCCCTTTAGCAGTATTTTCAGGCCTTTTCTTAATAGTAATTTCAGAGGTTTTTGGTTTGGGAGTTTCTGGGTTCTTTTTACTTCTAAGATCATATTTTTCATGGACCTGCATGATGGAATTCTCGAATCCTAACCTATAGTCCTCAAATTCTAACCTCTCATCTTCACAATGTGTGTATGAGGTCTGGTTGTCTTCTGTGAAAAAGATATGATCTTCATTACCCACTCCCAACATGTTTATGTTTGTTCCCTATGATTCTTCTATTATTCCCTCATCCTCATCAAGGAAATTTTCTTGAAATGGGGGTTTGATTTGTTGATCAGAACCCCTCTGTTTTATGGGCGACGTGTTTCTCCTAAAGTTTTGGTTCTGGTTTTGAGACTGATTCCTATTCTGGGCATTGGCTTGGACAACCATTTTATCCATCATTATTTCTAGCCTATCCATGTTTTTGGCTAGATGATCTAATTTTGAATCAGATGTAGAAGGTGTGGTGTCCTCCCTATAGGTTACTTTCTTTTTATTCCTCATCCTAGCTCTTTTGGCAATTAAGTTTGCCTCCACACTCACTGCCCCTTTCTGCATGTCTTCTAATGTGTTATACTCTCTTTCCCTTAGTGGGTAAGCCATATCAGGATCAAAACCATCCAAGAACTTCCTGAGGGCTAACCCTTGAGGAGGTTTCATGTGGGCTGGTAAAGCATTGTGTACCTGGCACAATATTCTTGAACCCCTTCTCCCACATTTCTCTTAATGTTATCATATTCAGACAAGGTCTGGAGAGGGTTCTTCCTGACTTCCCACTTATTTAGAAATAATTGATGAAAGGCAGGGAGGTCCTGGATGCTATGTGGAGCTAGTTTTTTAAACTATTTCCTAACTTCTCCCCCAAAACTCTGAGCAAGCAACCTAAGTTTAATGGTTTCATCAGCTATCTCATTTCTATCACAATAGTCATTCATTTTATCTATGTGCTGTGAGGCAGTGATTGGGCCCGTGGCTTCATATAATGGAATAGAGGTCTGATATAAGGCAGCTAATTGAGCAGGAAGGACTAGAGGGTCATACCATGTTGCCATCGCAGGATTCTGTGGAGGGAAGGGAGGGTTAATAACAGGTGAAAGATGATGGAGTGGATTGGTATGGATGACAGATGTGTTTGGGATAGTAGAATATTGATGAGAAAATCATGGGGTGAGAGGACCCAAAATTATGAATGATATGTATATTAGGTGGGGTAGATGGAGGGGTCCCCCTGCTGTCAGTACTTTGGCCACTATAATGTGATGAACTTTGTGGCTCAAACTCTACTTGGTCAATACCATTTAGTGACCTGGTTCTTGGTAGACCGCTTTGAAAGGTTAAGTCACCTAGAGTATCTGGAAGAACTGAAAAGTTTTCTGGGGTAGAATTAGCTCTTGTGATCTGTTTGAAAATGGTTGAATCACTGGGCTTAGGATATTTCCAGAGAATGTTCTCTAGGTTATCAACTATCTCAGGGGGGTTTGGGTTAGGGTAGGCTCTAGTATAGATGCTTCTTGAAGCCAGGATTAGACCCAACTCTTTAAGAATATTTCAAACCAGGTATGACAGTATTTAGAGGCAAACATATTTGATCAAAGAAAACTGACACTCATAGTTTCCTTTAATATGGATGATGTTGTTATGAAACTGGTCTCCCAGTGGAGTCTTGTGAAAGTAGAGATAATCAACAAGCCTACTGATCACCAATGGAGTCTTTTGGTCATTTAGGAACTGTGGAGTCACCAGGTGGAGGGTTTCTAATGTTTTGAAGTAAGATGCTGTCCACCATCAGAAATTAACTACCAAACTAACGCTATTTGATCTTTTGAGCTCTAAAAGATGTCTAGAGTGTAATATACTGAGAAGTCCCCAGTGGAGTCGCCATTATGTTGGTGATCATGGTGGGATTCTGAGTGATTAAAAACTAAGACTTCCATAAACCTTTCAAATTTTCTCCAGTGGAGTCACCATTATGTTGGGGTTCCTGTGATTTGGAAGTTTGGAAATACCAAATGACAAGACAACATCAAACCACTTTGGGATCTCAGGATCTAGCCCTCCTGGATCCAGAGAGGGATCTCTCTATAAAGGTAAAGAAATACATATTTTAAAATTCAATTTAAGGTGTTAGGCTAGTTATAGAGCACAAGGGTTTTTGATTTCTTGGTTTGGTTGGGAAACACTGAAAGAAGGGTTTAATGAAATGTAAAGGAATGAATAGTGAAGGATTTTCAGCAATGGGAGAATAAATCAAAGAGAATACAAGTTCATTGGGCAATGGGGTCATAAAATGGTTTAATTACAATCCAAATATCCAAGGCTTTCAAAGGGCTAGTCATCTAAAGCAGAGGATCTCTTAAGATGATCGTATGGGACGAAACAATAAGGAAATGAATGGGAATAACAAGGAAAGCCTTCCAAGGTGACAAATTCAGAGTAAGTCAAGGGACAGGGCACACTTTATACCTCTATGATCAATACTCCTAATGAGGCTAACTTCAAAGACAACAATCCAGCAATCCTCCTGACTAATTTCAGACAGTAGAAAAAACTTAAGTTCAAACACAAAGTGAAGTCTAAGACCAGAGAAAGACTTTTAACCTTCTCTGCTTTTGACATTCGACTCAAAGGGGTCTTAGAAAATCTAATTGTTAGAAAGGGAACCTAGGGGATAGGACTAACACTAAATCTCCCTATTTCCTGATTCTTTCAGCTGAACCAGACAAGAACGTCTAAGGAACAAACTCTAAATTCATACATCAGTAAGCATAGGCAACCAAACTCTTCAACTGGTTAAATTATATTGATTTTTTTCTAAGATACACAAAAGGCAGAAAACATTAAAAATAAGAAAGTGCAGGAAGCATTAGGGTACTTGCAACAGTATATCCTAAGCTAAAATTAATGGTTTCTTATCAGAGAAAATGAACATGATGTAAAACAAGGAGAAAACAATAAAAAAGAAAGGGCACATCACCAATGGTTTAGATCAGGATCCAGTGAACATGCTTGTCATATTAGTAGAGAAAAACCAGTCACATACATTCTTGTCCAATAGCTTGATACAATCCAAAATTCATCTCCCGGCCTATTTACAACAACTACTCAGAGAACTCTAACTCAATAAACATCTTACAATCAGTTAGTTTCGAACAACCTTGACAATGTATTTTCGATGAGTTCTTATAGGTGAATGAGTGATAGTGGTGGTAGATGCAACTTAAAGGCTTTATTAAGACAAAGGAGAAGAAGTATTCGAATGTCCACTCTGCTTAATGGTTTTACATTAACTGCTGGTACCCTTAGGACGACTTAGGAGTCTTTGTTAGGTTGACAATAACTTATAGGGTATGTTCCTTGAAGTACTTTTCTAGATGTAGTGTTTTGTCTAATATTCTGTGACAAGTAAGGTGAAGATTTTGTCTTTCTGGTATTTCATACTTTGCAATCACTGTACTAAAATTCTAGGAATTTCTGTCAGAGTAATAA
Source organism: Pinus albicaulis (assembly GCA_034641835.2). Taxonomy (NCBI): domain Eukaryota; kingdom Viridiplantae; phylum Streptophyta; class Pinopsida; order Pinales; family Pinaceae; genus Pinus; species Pinus albicaulis. The sequence goes on from CM076573.1 coordinate 90,044,083, forward strand.
CTGTTATGGGGCTTGATGAAAAATGGAGTAGGCCGTGGGGATTAGTCCTTATTAGGAAAGAACGTTCTGCTTGTCAGGTCTCCTTTGTTGCTTTAATCACTGATATCTGCATTTAATCTGTGCTTTGAGCTTTATTAAGCTCCCTTGATTATCTTCGGGGTCCTTGAACTTTCTGATCTGGAGGGTCTGTCGAGGATCGAGGGTAGTGATCCGCCGAATCAACATGAAATTAAATCCTCTTCTGATTCCTTTCTTTGCAATCTTTGGCCATATGATCATCACCCTGCAACCTATGTCACCTGTCTATGACTATGGAAATCGCATGAATTAACCACCTTTTAAATCCTACAAAATACGATAAACATGTTACAAAAACCTGTGGGATTTTGGATAACTGCGATAGAGGCTCGGGGGAATGGTAGGAGAAGTGAGAGTGGTGAAATGCAGCGGTGGAGGAGAGAAACCCTGGCAGAGCAGCTAACCAGGTTAAAATTTGAAATGGGGCACGAAAAACACTTAGGTGGTAATGGAAAACTGAGAGTGGTTTTCGCATAGGGATGAGGCGGTAAGTGGTTTGCTATGTTTGGAATGTGATACTGTAGAGCAGTCGATATGTGGCTCTTTTAATACCAGCGGTGTCGCATAAAAGTTGCGCAGCGATGGAGTAGGGGAAGAGGTTATGCGATATTGAATGGCGACCGTTGGATCTGAGATTCCAGATCTGATGGTGTGGAGGAAACGCGATGAGCAGCAAGGTGCATGGGCAGAGCACGCGGCGGGTCACAATGCTGAGGTAAGAAAGGTTGTCGTGGAGCGGAGAAGTCGATCGGTAGTGTCAAACGGTCGGGTTAAGTGGGAGCCGTTAGATTTGAAGGACAGACGACTGCGATTGAATCGGGAAAACGCATATTGGAGGTCACGATGGACAGGGGAACTTGGACACAGAGGATGCGATGGTGGAAGGGCCGTCGGATCTGAGTGAATGGATGACTGAGATGTGATCAGACTCATCGCATTGGCGGAAACAAACATAAGGTGAGAAAGTGGACGAGGGGAGCTTGCGATGCGATGAGGCCTTAAGCGCTTGGTCATAACGCATGGTTTCATGAAGAATGAGGGGGCTAGGGTTCGACCTGGAGAGGGGCTTAACACTAGAATGCTCAAATGACTGTTTTTAGGCCAAGAACAGGGTTTTAGAGGGTTTTTTGGTGTTCCTTTAAGGTAAGAAAGGGCTTTTAAACCTTACAAAAGGGAATTTATGAGGTTTAAAGGGAATTTTGAGGTTATGGAGGAAAATGAAGGGTAAAACATAAGGGAAGTGAGGAAAATGGAGGCCTTTGAAATCAACTTTCTTTCATAAACAACAGGGTTTTGGTGGATACAGCAGTGGAGATGAATTTCAATTATAAACAATAACACAAGGCTTCAGAGATGATAGATTTTCAAAGAAAAGATTCACTTGAAGGCTTGGTCACAAATTTAGCCACCTTTTTTCTTTGTCAAATTATTATAGGTGGCTAACAGAGTGGTAAGACTGCATTTTCAGGGTTTCGAGGTGGTCGGGAAGAATTTTGTAGAGAAGAAATGGATCAGAGGGTAAGGTTTCGTATGCGGAACCAGGCAGAGGATCAAATTAGGGCGTGAAGGGAAAAAAGTGGTTTTTGAAAACCACGGTGGTTTATCGCATGCGTTGAGGGAGGTAAGTGGTATTGGGCCAATCGGACGTGATACCATAGGTTGATTAACGCGTGTCTAGGCTAATACCACTTATTTCGCATGGGTTAAGGATTTTAAAACCCGACACTATTTTCTACCCGATATAGAGTCTTGGCCGTCGGATCTCAAGAGGTGAGATCGACAGTGCGGAAGGGTTTGGGGACCGACGTACAGGTATGGAGGGAGGGGCCTAGAAACAGCTGGCGCAAGGTGAATGGCTGGTGGAATTTGATGGAAGGCGGGCCCAGCTTGATGATGTTGGAAATTCTATCGTGTAGCACGGGGTTGTGTTATATGCGGGGTCGAGATAGGGGGTGCAACAACTATTGGATCAGGGGAACAGATTCTGATCAACGGTGGGGACTTGGCCAGATATGACGGAAAGTGGGGGCCCACTTTTGATCTTTTAACGGTTTATGAAGGGGGTTTTTATAATGTTTGCGGGGGCATATAAAAAAAGTGACAGATTTTATTTGAATGGGGAAGGGGCTAAAAAACGGGCGAAAGCTGTGGTGTCATGCGTAGAAGGGGCTGGGGTTTTTAAGAAAAAGGGGCTTAAGGCTTGATTTATGCAAAAAGGAGGATTTAGCATAAAAACAAAGTTTTTAAAATGTTTTTGAAGGGTCCGATAGGTTTAAAAAGTTAGACTTAAACAATGTAAAAAGGGATTTTTACATTGTTTAAGGCTTTTTAGGGGAAAAATGATGAATGGGAGTGAAAGTGAGATGATGAAATGAGGCAAACATGCCCAATAAAGAAGTCTTTTTAGAGCAGCAGGGTAAACTTTTGAGAAGGTAAAAGATGAAGCTTTTAATGAATCAGTTAAGCTTAGGATGATGAAGGCAATGAGATTTCTATAACTCACAATGTTTCTCAAATATTGCTTCTAGAAATCTAGGATTATAACTTAGTCATCTTTTGATATCAGAAAAAATTGCTGATGACTAACAGGATGGAAGAACGACCATATTCAAAAGATGGATATGATGAAGTTTGATGGCAAGGATCTCGTAACATGGATACTACAGATGGAGCAATATTTTGATCTCAATAATGTGCGAAACACACAAAAGGTACACATTGCAACTTTACATTTAGAACAAAATACATTTGTATGGTATCGATGGCTTTGCTCCCGTAAATTTTTTTCACTTGGTCAATTTTTATGGAGGAAATGATAGCACATTATGAGGATACAAAGGGAAAAACCTTCTTTAGCCAATTGATAAATCTCAAACAAAAGGGTTCAACGATGGAGCACATTGAGGACTTCCAAAAATTGAATATAAGGGTAACTAATATTCCAGAGGAACACAAGATTGATGTCTTCATAGTGATTTTAAAGGATAACATCCAACATGAATTTCATGTTTGGGAACCCGATTCATTGGAGAAGGCATTCAGATTGGCAAGAAAAATTGAATGTAAAATTATGGCGACAAGGAAGCCTACCACTCACATCTATAAAGATGGAAGTGTTGCTACTCCTAGAATTCCACAACCTACAAGGTTGACACCACAACAATTGGAAGAAAAAAGAGAAAAAGGGCTTTGCTACAGTTGTGATAGCAAATACACTAAAGGTTGTAAGTGTGACAAGAAGAAATTATTTTACATAGATTGCGAAGAGGAGGAAGAAAATGAACAAGAGAATTCAAAAGAAGAGGATATACACCATGAACCAACCCTGGAAGAAGAAGAAATGAGTCCGACCATATCGTGTAATGCATTGGCAAGTATTACCACTCCTCAAAATCTCAAGATAAAAGGACATATCGAGAAGAAAAAGGTAATAGTGTTGATTGATTTGGGTAACCCATAATTTTATTCATTGTAAGGTAGCCAAGAGTTGGCTCGAGGGGTCCTGACCCAGGTTTGGATTTAAGGTTTGCCAACAAACCCCTATACTACTGACCCTTTCGGAAATGACCTGCTTGCACAGGCCAAGGTATCACCCGAAGTAGTATGAGAGGGTGATGGAACCAGGTTTCTGCACCCTGAGAGAGAGGGTTATTTAAGGCAACCCTTTTAAGATCTATCAGTATTGCACAGAACCTTTAATAGTACACTTGCAGAATGCGCAGCCCATACACCCATAGATAGTATGTAATTATAAGTAAAGAAACTATTAATAGCCATATCTATGTAAATAACCCTTTCTTATGGCATCACATCCACGTGTGCATCAATAACAGACATAATCACAGAAATAACACAAACGCAACCAATGCGTATAACTTAGAGATAATTTCGTACTACCAGATAGTCATTTCATTCATTAGCATTCAAATTCCACTTATAGACTCAATTCCCAACCCACACACATAGCCAATGGTGTCCGCGCACAACAGGACTAAGGATCTCCGCGCACACAGCTAGCAGGAATCCTTACCCAAACACAACCCGAACATATCTCAACAGTTTGCAACCAGCATCAATCGCACTTCGCCTACCTCTAGAATCAATCTATCCATGTATTTATAGCATCATAGCCTGCGTTATCCTGTGGTCCGCAAACTGTGTTTTGCAGACTCTTGGTCTACCCTTTGACCCATTATAATACAATGGGGAATTTGACCCACCCCAAAGCTCCTGCGCTAGACTAATTATTACAAAATTTATATCAAAACCCAGCTAGGGGGCCCCATTCTAATAGGCCCCCAACACAATCATGTGACTCGTCTCGAGTCACAGTGGCCGCGGGGTCTGCATCTTCTCTTGGAGCTACTTGATGTTGACGACTAGAGGGGGAAAAAAACCTTCACTCTCAGCGGCGACATTCTATGCAATGTCAACCAAATTTTGCGAATTTGGGCCTTCGGTGGCGGCAGTAACACTTTCGAAGGTCTGATTCAACTGCTTGACCGCTACATCCAAATCCCGTGACAACTTGATGGGTTCATCTGCCATGGCTTGAGGTGGTCACTGAGGACCTGCTTCTTGTGGCGGAGCCCCTCGAGTTCATCCCTAAGCACATGAATAGATTGCAAACGTGGTAGGCGTTGTGATGGAATAAGCATGGACATCATAGCCTCCATTTTTTCAAATTCTTCTTCCTTCTAGTGCAACTCTTGAGTAAATTCGTGCAGAAGAGGATCACGCTACACCGTAGACCATAGCTTCATAGTTGTTTCAAAAAATTCGGCACCCTGGGTAATCTGCCCTGTAATGGTATTCGTAGCTTCTACGACTAACACAACTCTTTAGGCGCGCACCTTGGGAGGGGTCTCAGGTTGCAACTTAGCCTACAGTGCAGTGATCTGTTGTTCCAACTCTGCTTTAACATTCTACATTCCGGTTCGAGAGGCTCTTAGAGCTGCCACTAATCCTTCAATGTTGGCATGTGGGGTGGCAAAGGCTGGAATTTCCTCTCGCACAATTTCACAGAGTTTGTTGATAAGATGTTCCAACTCTGTCTACTGTGTTAGTCATCAGTATTTTTCACCTGTTGATGATGACTAGTTTTTAAGCCAATTTTCTAGCAGCTGATCTCAAATTTGTGAAATTTTCCAGCTAGAAAACACCCATAAACATTTTTTCCCTCCTACCTTTTAAAATCGGCCCATGATGAGATAAAACCTAATTTTCAAGCCCTATCTAGTCTCAGTCATACAAAATTTTCCATCAGCTCCAAAGAGAATACTCCAAATCTGTCCAAAAAGTCTCTCCTAAGTTAGGTAGTGGCGCTTTAGGTGATCCCCCCTTGGAAAACTATCCTAAAGCCAAAAGAACCTTTTTATAATATCAAACAGTCATAGATAACCTTCCTATTCTGCAAATAAATCTTGATACACTCTTAAGTCACGCCACTAACAAACCTTGATGTCTCAGCAGTGCATATGCCACAGGTCAAACTGATATTAGGTGGATTTATAGTGTTTCAATGTCTTTTTCAAGAGCATAAGTGTACTAGTGTTCCAGAAGACATTATTTAACTTAACATGAGAAGACAACTGCTTCTCATGTGGTTTTGAGCTTGGGATGCAAGCATTGGACAGAGAGTTATTTCAATGAGCTCCTGCAAACACAATCAAAAGGTTAGTGACTTATGAATAAAAAGTAATACTTTGCAGATATTGCTCAGGTTTATTTTGATGTCTAAAGATGCATAAAGGTATTTTAACATCAGGATTACATATCTTAGAGAAATGCCCCTCATGGAATATTGTCAATTTGTCACTTTTATTTGCTTAACTGTGAATAAGCTGTGAAAGGAAAGATGGCACTGCTTGAAAGCAGATGAAATGGCATCACTTTGTAAAACCTCCTCCAAGCATGAGCAGAGGGTTGAATGACTGAGAAATCCTCCTCCAAACATGAGTAGAGGGTTGGAAATGTGATAACGGCCTCCTTCATTTAACAAGCAGAGGGCCAGGAACAGAGGTATGGCCTCATTAAAGGGTACAAGGCTAACAATACTACAAATAGCCTTAAAAGCTTGTTTTACACCTTTTTCTCCAATGGATGAAACCACTAACATAGCAGTGGTGTCTGATAGGATTGATTATATGGTTTCACTGATTGAAAGGCAGAGTTTAAGTGCAGTAGGAAACAATTGGGTGATTATGAGTAGAAAATATTGTTAATCATATGGCAAAGTAGTGATGTTGATGTTCAAAGAAGCTTTGCTCTTCCTGTCCATGAAGATATTTTTCAAAAAAAAAAACTCATCTAAATTGACAAGAAGGTAACCTAAGCCTGGCTTCTGAAGGAGGCTTTGCAAATAGACACATAGAGACAGTATGTGTAAGAAAGGATATGGCAAGTGTTTTGAATACAAAGACAACACTCAAAGCAAATGAAACATGCCACTATCACAAACAGAGGCCTTTTCTTTATGAAAACATGTAAAAATACCCTTCTGTTGCATTTGATTGTAGGAGGGGTTTTTAAAGGATTTCCTTTTTGATAAATAGATGATTGTAAAACCTAGGTGAATGCAACTAAGTTTCACCCACAGTCAAAGAGAAATATCATTCAAAAGATACATCTACAATCATTTATATGGTTTTGAGCAAGTTTTCCTTTAAGGAGTAGAAATACGCAAACAGTGACAGGGTTGCTGACTTTGTGAAGCCTTTCCTTTAAAGAACAGAGATAGAAAGACAATGGAAAATTTTTTCCATAGCATTTAAAACCGAAAGCATGGGCATTTGCAATGTTTTGAAGAGTGTTGAAATAATATAGGTTAAGTGACTCATTTTTTGACAACACAAAAAGGGCCTTCGTAGCATCCAAAACCCTCATAAAGTAGTTTCAAAGGTTGTTGACTTTTCTGACATTAAAAGGCATACGTTGACCGTTGAAAAACCTCATTTTCAAGTTTCAAACCACAAATAAGCACTCCCTCAGTTCTTTCAACGAAGAAGCAAGTAATTTCAGCAGTTTTTTCAGAGTTTGAAGCCTTGAAATTTGCGCGGCGCGCTTGTAAAAGCGCACGATGCATTTGGGAGAGAAAATACAAAGGGCTGTAATGACCATGTGGCGCACCTCTAGCAATGTACGGCGCGCCTGTAGCGCCGGTCACCAACTGCCTGAAGGCCGACCCGAAACCCTCCACTGCGCGGCGTTTTTTCCTGTGAACGTGCCGCGCCTGTTTAAACATCCAAAACGCCTTCAAAGAGTCTTGGGACCTGCTCAATTCATCAAACAAGGGCCATAAGCCATCTTCAAGGTATTTTTCACTGCCCCTTGGTGCATTTTAAATTCTAAAAGGGTATTGATACCATGTTTTTCCAAGACTAAAACAATGATTGGAGAGTGGAGTTCTTGGTAGAAAATCAAGGTTGTTTGTTACTGTGTTGCCAAAGATTGTTACAGTAATAGGTAGGGTGTGTTTGTATCAGTTTCGAAAGGCCTAAAATTGCCTTCAAGCAAAGTGATAAACCATATACTAATGAGAGGACAGAAAACACAGTGGTAGAGGTTTCAAGTTGCTGTAAGGTGTCCTAACAATGGTAAAAAAAAAAAAACCCTTGTCTGCAAAATCTAATGTGAAAACAATGCTTATAAGGTGAAAAATATGTTTATAAGGTGAAAACAGTGCTTATAAGGTGAAAATAGTGTTTATAAGGTGAAAGCAGTGTTTATAAGCTGAAAACATGTCATTTTAAAAGTGACCTCTCTGTATGGTAAAAAAGCAGACTTTGTGCAGCCTCCATAATACAAAAATCAAAGTTTGTGATTGAAAGGTTTCTCAAGATAACTCAAGGGTGTTTTGTCTACCTTTGTATAGAAACCAGTGAGCAGCAGAAGAGTATTTTTTGGGGGAAGGCTGTTTTGTTTCTGTCAAAACACAAAATATCCTTGTCCAAACAAGAAACCACAAACATCTCTATTCAAAATACTTTGCCCAAACACAGTGATAAGATTGAGCTTGTTTCATTTGACAAATACTTGTTGCTTGGCATAAAAGAGGACAAACAGTGACTGATAAGTAGGACAGGGTGTGTTCTTGAGAAGCCATTTCAAAGACCATTTGAGACAACTTTTTTTTGTCAGTCAGCAAAGAATATTCAAAACAAAATGCCTCCCAGGCAAGACAGTAGAAGTGGCCTTCACAGGAGGTTTGAGCCTATTTCATCTGAAGAGGTAAATGCTCATCCATCAGTCCTGTTTAACTTTCATGAGGTTGGATGTCTAGAGTTTTGTCAAGGGGTGTAGGAGGTGAAAAGCTATTCCCCTTTGCCACATCTTTGTGCTTTGAGATTTCAAGGGAAACACCTTCAGCTGGCAGGCTTGGATTTCAAGTTTTCTCCTAGATCCATTTCCAAGGCCACCAAAATCCCTTATGTCAGAGAGAAGTGGTTTAAACAAAGCCACATAGAATCAGAATAGTACAAACCTTTTTTGAAGCCTGAGCATAGAGATACATGTCCATCCATTTTTCCCTTCTCATATCTATTGACTAGTTATGCCCCCCTCATGAAGATAATCATGAAATACTTCACTTGCGAGGGAAGATTCTCCCGAGTCTATTCTTACCGTGTCCTATTGCTCATGCATTTCACAAGAGCCAAATTGTTAAATCTCCCTTTCTTCCTCCATAGAAGTATTGAAAAAATGGCCTCCACTATTCAGAAAAAACCTCCTTCTCAGCAGACAGCCTGCCTCTTCCATCATTCCCTCATCAAGGTTATCATTATTCATCAGCTTGAGAAGAAGGAAGTCTCTTGGGATACTTTCATTGCACATCCAAATTTCGCCACTGTTCCTTCTTTCCATACATCTCCTTCACCTTCCACTCACCATCCTTCGCCTTCTTCAAGCAAGCCCATTCCCAAGAAGCTCAAAATTCTCATTGAACAAGATGAAGAGCATGATGAGGAAGAAGAGCTTGAGCAAGGGGAGGAAGAGCAAGATGAACAACAACATGATGAAATAGGGCAGCAAGGGGAAGAAGAGCACAGTGAGGCAGAGCAAAAAAGGGAGGAAGGGCATGACGAAGAAGAACATGATGGACAACAGCATGATGAAGAGAAGGATGAGTATGAAGAAGAGCAAGAAAAATAGGATGAAGAAGGGAAGCAAAGTGAAAAAGAGCACAGTGAGGAGCGACAACAAGGTGAAGAACATCACAGTGATAATGTGCAGCACAGTAATGAAGAGCAGCGCCATGAGGAAACTCAAAACAGTAAGGAGAGAAATGATGAGGAGATTGAGCATTTTGATGAGGACATTGGTAGCCCTCACAACACCAAAAAGGATGAAGATGAAGCCCAAAAAATTGTAGAGAAAGGGCCTCAAAGTCCTACAAACAACAAAGGAAAAAGTAAAGAGGGCAGCCCTAAAAAAGAAATGCAAGAGGAAAGTCAAGGCATCCATGAAGAAACTCAAAACAATGGCAAGAATGATGAGGCAAGTAACAAGGGAAAAGAGCCAATAGAGCATGTGCTAGCTGCCTCTCCTAGGCAAGGGGCCATGCTTTCTTCTCCAAAAGTGGCCAAGCCCCGGACATGAAGGAAAAGGGTGCCTAAAACTATAACTCCAAATTTTACTAGGGCCCTCCGAAGCAAGGGGAAATTTCCCAAGAAACCCATTGTCGAATTACCCAAGAGGAAGAAGACCAAGAAGGCTACCCAAAGCAAAGGAAAGGAGAAAGAAGAAAATAGCCATGAAAATGAGAGCGAGTTCGACATCATTCAAATACAAATTAATGATAGCGACAATGAAGCTTGAATCCTAGAGACTCTCTTGATCAATAGAGAAAAACAAATTGATGATTTGAGGACAGATCTAGAGAGGGCTAGAAACTTCAATCACTTTTTGAAAATTCAAAATAAACAGATGAGTGTCTGAATGGTGGTATATGAGACATGGGCCATCAAATACAAAAAAGAGGCCTCCAAGGCATAGGTTAGATTGGAAGAACTCATGGGTGAGTTCAATGATAGCAAAGATGAATATCAGCCTAGAAGAAAGAGGCCAAGAACCATGGGACTCAAAAGAGACCTTGAGAAACAAAAGGAGGAAGAAGCTGCCCTTCTCCAATATTTTCCTCTCTCTACTTTGTTTGCCCAAGAGATAGATAAAAATCGAGAATAATGGCTTGAGAGGGTAAATGATCACTTGGAAAAGAATTTGGATAAGGAAAATAGAGATTTGGACCTTCAACGGAGGATGACTGGGCACTATAAGAAGCTCAATCAGTTTTCCCGGCGGAAATTGAAGACCACACAGGACAAACTCAAGGAAGAACAAAGGAGGCGCACGGAACCAAAAATAAATAAAGACACCTCAAAGATCCAAATTTTGGCCTCAGCTTCACAGCATGTTTCTGAAAACCCTTGATGGTCATGCTCGCCAAATTTGGGCGAAATTCAACAAGTTTTGGTTTTTTGTCATTTTTGGGTTTTTGGCTTAAACTCATGGGCATCACTATTTATGTTTGGGGCGTCCTCAAAGGATGAAAATGGTATAATTAGATGCCATAATTTTAGGGGAATATACTCAACAATTTTCAGATCAATTGAAGATGATTTTCTCCCCCAAAATGGCGGAAAACACTCACTTTTTCCACACTTTGCCCCGTTTATCAGCAAGTTCTATTTTTTGAATTTTTACACAAAGGTCAGTTTTTGATAGACTTATATTGGTCTGTTTGGAGAAAAATAAGAATTTTCAGAAAATAGACATTCAAAGCTTTCCAATGAGCCATCACGGGCCTCGTTTAGACATCGGGAAGGCCTCCAAAAGTTGCTGGAAAGATAGAGGACTTTCTGCTGATATATTTCTTAAGTATTTTTGTAAAAAATGAACCTTTCTAAAGTGACTTTTCCTCATGTCCGTTTAGCTATTTTTGTGCATGATTAGTTATGAAAAGTCAATATATTTTCCTTTTTTATCATTTTTGAGATATTTTATTATATATTTTGTGCCTTGTTCTTTGCAAAGCCTCAAGGACAAAATCAGATATTTTGGATAGGCCATTAAGATTGCAAGTTGAACTAGGAGGTTTTCCTCACTTTGGCCTATATATTCCAAAGGATTTCATTGTAAACAAGGCTGAACTTGATGAATAGAAGCAATATATGGTTATACAAGCTTGGAAGAAACACTTGTCTCATGCATTGGATAGTTTCTTGAATGTTTTTAGATGATGAAGGAGGTCTGTTGTTGGATTCCTTGACTTGGTAAAATGGTATAGTGTCCCTCTCTGTTATGCTTCTTAGTTTTCATTCATAATTCCATGTTCTTGCTTGCTATAAGACAATAGAGAATAGATTTGAGACATGCCCTTGGAGGCACCTCAAATTTCCTGTTTCTTTATAGCTTCTATGTTTTCTTCCTTCTTAGTCATATCAAAGAATCCTTTATTTCTCTTTGATAAATAAAGAACTTGTTTTCTTGTTTCATTTATGGTTTTATGCATGCTAAGTATGATTCACGGTATGCCCTGCTTACTCATGGCTAGTCATAGTTCCACCCCTGAAACTTTTTTTTGATTGTTTGATTGTCATTTGTTGAACCAAGGAGGTCTTGTACTGATCTTGCCCTTTGCCTAAAACTATTCAATATTGCTTTCAAAGTGCCAAATAGCTTGAAATAATATGCTTAGGCATTTCCTCATAGTGATTTGAGTTGTTTGTTTGTCTTAAATATATTTCCCCAAAGTCTGATAGCCATTTCCTAAAAGTTAGAGAGTCATATATCTATATGCATGGCTTGAATGTTTATTTCTATGCATTGATCAGTTTATAGTTACATTTCTCATGATTAATGGTTAGCCCTACCATGTTTATGTCAGCTATTAAACTATTTATGTTTGAAATCCTTTGTTCTACACAAATTTAATGTCCATCTCACTCCATTTTACCCAAAGATCCATTTTACCTCGAATCAAATCAGCCCTTCAACAACCTTGTATCACCATCTGACAGATTTCTTGACCTTTTCGACCCCATAGCCCAGTTGATCTGACATCTTTTTACCTATCTTAGTCTTTGATCAGTTCATCCCTCATAACCTAAAAACCAAAAAACTACTTCATAACTAGCCTAAAATCAAGAACACAATAAGCAAACACATATATATCCCTTACACAAATAGAGAGAGCCCTCTCTGAGTCCATGGAGGCTAGGTCCTTGGGCTCCAAAGACTGGTTTGATGTTACACTATCATTTGGCTTGCTAATCAGCCAAATCACGGGACCCTAACATAATGGCGATCACGGTGGGACTCTGAGTGATAAACAAACTTAGATTCCCTAAAACATTTCAGCAGCCTTAGGAATACTATCTGATTGACTTATCCCACCGCTCACTAGCATAATGGTGATCACGGTGGGACTTTGAGTCAAAACATCCTTGGTGTCCCTTAGGATCTCTCAGAATCTCAGTCAAAATTAGAAAACTTAGGTATTGTCTGAAGAGTAGAAACTAGCTCTTTCACCATCTTAGCAAAATGTTGATTCAGTTATAGGAAACTCTTCCAAACCTCAAGGCTACATATAGGAAACTTAGAAAATCCAAAAATATATCTAGATTGGTGTTTATCAATATTGGTGGTGGACCATACACATATACTCTCAAAACAACTTGAAATCCACCTGGCGACTCCACTAGCCTCCAGTAGGCCTTACTAATTTGCTAAATTTTAGAATACTATCCGATCAGCCACCTCATCGCCACACTAACATAATGGTGATCACGGTGGGACTTTGAGTCAAAACATCCTTGGTGTCCCTTAGGATCTCTCAAAATATCAGTCAAAATTAGAAAAATTAAGTTTTGTTTGAAGAGTAGAAGCTGGCTCTTTCACCATCTTAGCAAAATGATGATTAAGTTATAGGAAACTCTTCCAAACCTCATAGGCTACACAAAAACTCAGAAAACCCCAAAACATTCCCAGATTGGCTTTTCCCTAGTTATTGGTGGTGGACCATAGCTACATCTTTACAAAAACAACCAAGTTCCACCTGGCGACTCCACTAGCCTCCAGTAGGCCTAAAAAACCCCATAAAAAACCAAAAAATTCATAAACCATACCTTTCTGTTGACTCATCCTTTCCAAAAACTTAAAACTTATGGTGAAAACTCTGTAATTAGTGACAAAATAAGTATAACTTAGCGATTCAGAAGACTTCACCTAAACATAGGATATAAACAGAAATAATATTGCAAATAGAACCATTAGCTTGTCCAAACAACCTAGCAAACTGTTGAAACCAAGTGAATCACTCTTCCTTTCAAGTCTTCATCTCAAAGTTTGCTAGAAAAATTTTTCCGAAAGAATTTTTGATAGTGTTGGTGGTGGACCATAGTTCTCACAAAAATCCACCTGGCGAATCCACTAATCCTCAATTTTGTTTTGACCATCCTTCACATTAGTAAACCCCTAGAGAGGACATCCATCCGAAACAATCACAAATACCATCCTCTCTAAACTCTAGATTCGAAATCTGGCCTCACGAAGAATCAACACCAGATCTCATCCAGACCCAAATCCCCCTATCATAGTAGATGGCCCAGAGAAGATTCTGTGGCAAGATTCTAAAACTAGAAATTTAGCTACCGATAGGTCCATCCGTAAAGCAAGATCAGTACCTGAACACCTCACAGCCTTGCAGGATTCCCCATTTGACTTAAAATCAACAAAAACCCTTTTAGAAGCAAGTCACAAAGTAAGGTAAACTTTGACAATCTTGAACCCCTAGATCTGCCACCGAGTCCTAGTAGAGAAGCCTTGCTTACTACACCTCCCTACTTTCAGCTTCTCCATCACTTTGGCTCCTACCATCCCAGATCTGCTCAAAATCAGATCACTAGTCCAAGTACATCCGCCACACCCATCCAAACCACTACTATTCAAATCACCTAAGCTCATCCTACAAGCCCTCATTTTTTACATCATCCATTAGCTCCCGCCATGGCAGCCTGGTATGCACCCTTGGTGTTGCCACACCCTTTGGCTCCCTCACAAAATGACTATCAATCCAAAATCCCGCACTTTACTGGAGTTGAGACTACCAGAACTCAACAACATGTAGATAGAATTAGCAATGCCTTTGAATACATGGAAATAGAAGATGAGACCATTAGAATGAGGATGTTCGCCTAAATCTTGGGCAGAGAACCCAAAAAATGGTTTAAGAGCTTAACTCCAAATAGAATCCACGATCTCCCAGAACTCTACCAAACCTTCATAAATAAGTGGGAAATCATAAAGAACCCCATTCAAATCCTGTCGGAATATAACAATCTAAAACGAGAAAATGGGGAAAGTGTCCAGGGATACTGCACTAGGTTCAACAGTGTTTATAACACTCTCCCGCCTCACTTCAAACCTCCACTTGGCTCAGCCTTAGAAAATTTCCCTGAAGGTTTCGACCCAGACATGACTTATCAACTGAGAGACAAAGACCCCCCAACCTTAGAGGAAATGAAAAAAGTGGCCATAAATGCAGAAGCCAACTTAGCTGAAAAGAGAGCTAGGATAAAAGCAGAGAAGAAAGTCACATACTGTGATGAAGCCACCCCTTCAGTATCTTCCTCAGATCCTAGAATAGATGGCCTAGTTAATTCCATGACAAAGATGTGGGAAAAAATGAGTGAAAAAGCACCCCTTAGGGACAACCAGCCAAACCCTCCAAACAGAAACCAGAACCAAAACTTTACGAGAGAATAGCCTCAAAACAAACTGAGGGAAACTGACCAACAAATTAGGCAATCCTTTAATAAAAACTATTTTGACGAGAATGAGAGGGATACAAAACCCATTGATGAAAATCACTTGAACCTTATAGGCTCTGATAGCGAGAGTGAGGTTTACCTCACAGAAGAAGAACAAGCTTTCTTCTCTTCGAATCAAAATGAAACCAACTATGAAGATCCTGAGGATCCTGCTATAGAGTTTCAGAATGCCATAATAGAAGCTCGTAGGCAGTATGATCTCTGGAGTAGAAAAAACCAATACAACTCCAAGAAAGGTAGCCTAGACACTGCTGTTACTAAAACCCTTGATAACATCCTTAAAAAAGAAGTGGATAGCAACATAATCGTGGTCAATAAAACTGACCAAAACAACGATAAAGCTATTCAGACAAGTTTTGGCTCAGATTCTCCTAGTACCTCCACCAAGATTCTCGAGATGGCTGTGTCGAACAAAATCCCAAACCAAAGTCAACAAATTAAGAACATAGATAAAATCATGGCTGAAAAAATTGAAACAAATCTATCCAAACTACCCCTTACTGAAGGGGAAATTGCCAAAATAAAAATAACCATACCCCTTACTGAACAAATAACTGTAGATAGGTATAGATCTCAAATATTCAAAGTTTTTAACATAGGAAATGAGACAGACACTTTAAATCTGACGGATGACAAACCCGAGCTTTCATTCGGTCCCGAAATAGAAGGTGAGAACCAAGAAGGAACTATTTCCCCTTTCTATGTAAGTTTGAACATCCAGGATAAGATATTACATAACACCATGTTAGATTATGGTGCCTCCCATAACCTCATGCCTAAAGCAGTCATGGAGAATCTGGGTCTAGAGGTAACTAAGCCTTACAAAGACCTGTACTCATTTGATTCAAGTCGGGTCAGATGTTCAGGCCTAATAAAGAACCTGGGTTTTACTTTAACACAGTTACCAGCAAATAACTTATTCATGGACGTAGTAGTGGCCGATATTCCTCCTAAGTATGGAATTCTGTTATCAAGATCATGGGCTGCCAAAATACAAGGTAATCTTCAAATGGATATGTCATTTGCTACCATCTTGGTTTTCAACCAAACTAGGAGGCTGTACCGAGAAACTCACATGAAATACATGGTTAGCAACCGGGATAGGCCAAACAACACTCCCATTTATTCTATTCACTCCAATTTGGATTCTTTTATCTTATACAATGAAATTCATATAAGTGAGCAGATAAAAGAAAATGAAGAGGATCTCAAACCATCACAACAACACTTCCCATCCCCAAATGAAGAAACCAATGACCAAAGCTCCAAGAAACCTGAAAAATAGCTTAGTATCATGTATGAAAAAGAGACTCTTTGGAGTGTAAGCTTTGACGGTTCTTGTGGAAAAACTGGTTCGAGGGCCGGTATCTGGATACACAATACTAATGAAGGTTGTTCTTTCATATTAGAATTCCAATGTACTAATAAAATTGCGGAATATGAAGCCCTTCTCCTTGGCTTGCACATACTTAAGGACTTAGGCGCTAAGAAAATATCAGCCCAAGGAGATTCAGAACTTGTAATTAGAAAAATCAAAGGTGAATATTCGACAAAAAACCCAAGACTAAGAGAATACAGGAATGCAACTTTAGACATCCTCAAAACCTTCGAAAAATATGAACTCACTTATATTCCTAGGGTTCAAAATAACCTAGCCAATGAGCTCGCCCTCTTTGCAAGCAATGGCCAAATACCATGTCTAAACAAGAAATACAGTATTCAGGTCAAACATCGCCCTACAGTACCAGATAATATTTACCACTAGAAAATATTCAAAGATGACGATCAAATTGATGATTTATTACAATCTAGGAATGAATTTGAAATAACCAAAATAGACTTGGAAAATGAAGAAAATAATCTTGGCAAAAATCAAGATCAAGAGCCAAATTTACCTTCTTGGACAGATGTAAACTTGGTAAATCATTCATATGAAGCTGAGATAGGAGAGGACATAGACCAAAGGGAACTTGAAGTCTTACACTGTGAAAATGACACCATAGCCAGAGGGCTTGCACCTTTAGAAGAATTGTTTGATTTTAACGATGTGGCCAAAAATCCAAAAATGGAATCTACCGAGGTCGATATAGAAGAATATAACATAGGAAGCCCGGAAGAACCAAGAAAGATCAAACTATCCAAAACCCTCCCTCCTCACATAAAAAAGAAGTACATCAAGTTGTTTAAAGAATTTAAATATGTGTTCGCATGGGGATACCAAGATTTGAAATCATATGACACAAGCATCATTCAACATAAGATTCCCCTTAAAGAAAACCAGAAGCCTTTCAAAAAGAGGTTAATAAGAATAAACCCAGTCTTACTACCTTTGGTTGAAAAGGAAATAAAAAAGATGTATGATGCTGGGATAATAGTGTCCCTCGGGTACTCTGAGTGGGTTTCAAATCTAGTATCAGTTAAAAAAAAACTGGTGAGATCAGACTTTGTATCAATTTCAGAAACCTGAATAGAGCCTGTTTAAAAGACAATTATCCGTTACCCAAAATGGACCACATACTTCAGAAGGTAGTAGATGCTAAAAGGATTTCATTACTTGATGGTTTTTCTGGTTACAACCAAGTACTGGTTTACCCCACTGATCAACACAAAACAACTTTCACCACACCTTGGGGCACTTTCATGTACATTAAAATGCTTTTTGGATTGATGAATGCTGGTGCCACATTCCAAAGAGCCATGGACGTAGCCTTCTCAGAAGACATAGGTTATTTCATAGTCATATATCTCGATGATATCACAGTATATTCCAAATCAGATGAAGAGCACATGATTCACTTAAGAAAGGTTTTTAACAAATGTAGAAAATATGGTTTATCCCTAAACCCCAAGAAAACACTTTTTGGTCTCCAAGAAGGAAAACTCCCAGGTCACATCATTTCGGAAGAGGGGATAAAAATAGACCCCCAGAGAATTGAAGGTATATTACAAATAAGTCACCCCAGAAACATAAAAGAGCTGCAATCCTTTATCGAAAATATTAATTTCTTGAGAAGATTCATCCCAAATCTTGCCGAACTTCTAAGAGATGTCAAAAACATGTTGAAAAAAGAGGTTTGGTTTAAATGGACTACAGAAGCCAAAAAATCTTTCAAATTAGTTAAAAAATCCCTAACTGAAACACCGGTACTGATAAGTCCTTATTTTACCAAATATTTTTACCATTTTTCATTTTCCTCAGAACACAATAGCTATTGTGTTGTTGCAAAAGAACGCAGCAGGGCAAGAACAAACCATTGCCTTTTTTAGCAAATCCCTAAGAGATGCTGCCTTGAAATATAACATCATGGAAAAACAAGCATTCTCATTGGTAAAAGCACTGAAATATTTCTAAGTTTACATCTTGCATTCCCATATCATTGCTTTTGTTCCTAATATCGTCGTCAAAGATATATTAAACCAAGATCCCGATGGTAAAAGGGGGAAATGGATCACTATCATCTTATAATATGACTTAGAAATCTGACCCACCAAACTAGTTAAAGGACAAGGACTTGCAAGACTAATGGCTGAAACTAACCTCCAAGCATTAGATATAAATTTTGTTGATACCTTAGAAGAACAAGAAGAATGCACAACCCCTCATGTTGAACAAGTGTTTTTAAATTCACCTTGGTATGCAGATATTATTTATGTATTATTTTATCTAAATGCTCCTCCAACTTTATCAAAGACAAAAGCAAGATTTCTTAAACAAAAATATTTAAAGTTTTGCATTATAGATGGAGTTCTGTATTGGAAAAATCCCACTGGTATGCTGCTTAAATGTTTGCTTGAGTCTGATGCAGAGAAAATTATGCACGAAATGCATGAAGGAGAATGTGGAGGTCATCTCTACTGGAAAAACATAGCGATCAAAATCCTTAGAGATGGTTATTATTGGCCTACCTTATTTCCTGACACTCACAAACTAGTTATGACATGCCATAAGTGCCAAATTTTTGATGGCAAGAAAAAGCTTTTACCTTTTCCCTTACATCCCATCATAGTTGAAGGACCCTTCCAGAAATGGGGTTTAGATTTTATTGGGGAAATTCACCCTTCTTCATCCGCTCAACATAAATGGATCCTTACAACCACTGATTACTTTACCAAATGGATAGAAGCCATACCCTCCAGGAACGTCACCGATTCAGTCATCATTAAGTTCCTAGAAACCAACATCCTATCTAGATTCGGCTGTCCTAGAAAGATCATTACGGATAACGCTGCTGCCTTTTCCTCCAAAAGAATGGTTGACTTCTATTAAAAATATCACATTTCATTAGGACATTCCATAGCTTATTACCCTCAAGGTAATGGTTTAGCTGAGTCCTCTAACAAAAGCCTAGTCAACATCATAAAGAAACTTCTGGAACAAAATCAAAAGGCATGGCATGGAAAACTAGTACACGCAGTATGGGCTGATAGACTAACCACCAAAAAATAAATAGGTATGTCTCCCTACCAACTAGTATATGGCATGGATGCCATTTTCCCAACATCTTTAGGGGTTCCAGTAATGAAACTATTGCAGGAAGTTCAAATAGAAGAAAATGATATGCAAAGGAGGGTAAATCAGACTATCCATTTACAACAAACAAGAGAAGAAGTTTACCAAAAGGCTCAGTTAGCGCAAGACAAAATAAAACAGATTTTTGACAGAAGGACCAAGGAAAATGATTTTCAGATTGGGGACAAAGTGTTAAAATGGGATTCTAGAAGAGAAGACAAAGGTAAACATGACAAGTTTGAAAAATTATGGAAGGGTCCTTTCATCATCAACTCAGTTAGCGGAAACAATGCATTTTTCCTGAAAGAACTTGATGGGACTGAAACTTTTGGAGGTCCTGTGAATGGTAGGACATTAAAGCATTATTTTTGTGAAGAGCTCCAATTTTAAAACATTTTCAATCATTGTATATACCATTGTTTGAAAAAAAAAAAAAAAAAAAAAAACAGAAAATTCAAAAACAATAGAAAAATAGAAAAAAAGGGCGGTTTGAAAAATATAAAGAAAGCCCCATATTCCAAAAAATAGTCATTCTAAAAGCACGCAAGTCTAAATGCCGCTACTAGTGCTCAAATGTCTTGTTCAGTTATCTAGCCTAATCATAACTGAACATGTTTTAAATTTATTTGCTGATAAGTTAGTGAGAGGAAAAGATAGTCAACATTGTGTAAGCTTGACTTATCAAAGAGAGTAGATTAGGAAAATATACTGGTTCCACATGCTCAAAACAGAACCAAAGAGGAAAGCAGGGATGAAAAACAAATTGTGTATCCTAGCCTTGTTTTTCTAGATTTCATTTTATGCAAAATAATATTTGTGTGCAGCTTGTCTTTCATGCCACAAGTACATGAAAAATCAGACTGTCTAATCCTGATTTGGTCATTTTTCAATTTCATGTTTTATATTAGAGAATAAAATCCTGTCAAACAGCTTAACCTTGACAGTCGATCTAGCATAGGTAGAGAAACGAAGGAGTTCATTAGCTTAATTTGAACTCTTAGCGGATATAAGTGTAGAATTAGATAGTATCAATTTTAAAAAATATTATGTCAAAGGGTTGCTAGCCCAAATGCACCCAAAAGAAGAAAAAATGTTAGGAAATATAGTGGAGTAGGTAGAAATATCGTTGATGCTAATCATGCTGTCAATTTTCAGAAATAGCATCAAGGAAGAAAGAAATTTGCGCCAATGGATAAAGGCACTGGTCTTCAAAGAACCGAGATCTGAAATTCTGGACACCTCCTGAAAAGGAGCTACCCTCCCCAAATGGAGCCATTGTTAGTCATCAGTATTTTTCACCTGTTGATGATGATTAGTTTTTAACGCCAACTTTTCTAGCAGCTGATCTCAAATTTGTCAAATTTTCCAGCTAGAAAACACCCATAAACATTTTTCCCTCCTACCTTTTAAAATCAACCCATGATGAGATAAAACCTAATTGTCAAGCCCTATCTAGTCTCAAACATACAAACTTGTCCATCAGCTCCAAAGAGAATACTCCAAATCTGTCCAAAAAGTCTCCCCTAAGTTAGGTAGTGGCGCTTTAGGCGATCCCCCCTTGGAAAACTATCCTAAAGCCAAAAGAACCTCTGTCTAATATCAACTAGTCATAGATAACCTTCCTATTCTGCAAATAAAGCTTGATACACTCTTAAGTCGCGCCACTAACAAACCTTGATGTCTCAGCAGTGCATATGCCATAGGTCAAACCGATATTAGGTGGATTTACAGTGTTTCAATGTATTTTTCAAGAGTAGAAGTGTACCAGTGTTCCAGAAGACATTATTAAACTTAACATGAGAAGACAACTGCTTCTCATGTGGTTTTGAGCCTAGGATGCAAGTACTGGATAGAGAGTTATTTCAATGAGCTCCTGCAAACACAGTCAAAAGGTTAGTGACTTATGAATAACAATTAATACTCTGCAGATACTGGTCAGGTTGCTTCTGATGTCTAAAGATGCATAAAGGTATTTTAACATCAGGATTACATATCTCAGAGAAATGCCCCTCATGGCATATTGTCAATTTGTCACTTTTATTTTCTTAACTATGAATAAGCTGTGAAAGGAAAGATGGCACTGCTTGAAAGCAGATGAAATGGCATCACTGTGTAAAACCTCCTCCAAGCATGAGCAGAGGGTTGAATGACTGAGAAAACCTCCTCCAAACATGAGTAGAGGGTTGGGAATGTGATAAAGGCCTCCTTCATTTAACAAGCAGAGGGCCAGGAAAAGAGGTATGGCCTCATTAAAGGGTACACGGCTAACAATACTGCAAATAGCCTTAAAAGCTTGTTTTACACCTTTTTCTCCAATGGATGAAACCACTACCACAACAGTGGTGTCTCATAGGATTGATTATATGGTTTCACTGATTGAAAGGTAGAGTTTAAGTGCAGTATGAAACAATTGTGTGATTATGAGTAGAAAATATTGTTAATCATATGGCCAAGTAGTGATGTTGATGTTCAAAGAAGCTTTGCTCTTCTTGTCCATGAAGATCTTTTTCAAAAAAAAAAAACTCATCAAAATTGACAAGAAGGTAACCTAAGCCTAGCTTCTTCTGAAGGAGGCTTTGCAAATATTGTGTGAACAAAGTATTTCTTATACAGAGATTGACAGTAGGGGCTTTTACTGGTTATTTCACCTTTACTAGAAAGGATGAAACCAGAAGCTTCTGGCCCACATACCTGCTCTGCCTAAAGAAATATAATGTAAAAAATTAAATAGATCTGATCAATGAAAGTATTTGTTTAGGTGAAAAGTATTCATTAATCAAAATTTTATGTGTGAATAAGCAAGTTCAAGTATTTTGCAAAGGAATTAATGTGGTTTGAAGTGAAACTAATGAGTTGTGTTCATTGTATAAGTCTGATTGGGAAAAGTGTACTTATGAAAAGTTACTGTTTAATGAAGAAAAATCTGAAATATAATAGCAAAAATGCACAACATAACAGTAAGCATTTGTTTAAGCAGTTCACTCCTCTCTTGGGCTACCTCTGCTGGGTCCAAAAGCCTCTAATTAGGATTTTCCCTCTTTCATTAATGCTCAAATTAAGAATTACACTGTGTAGAAAGCCTCAAAAGGAAAAATTAGCTGCAAATTCAGAAACAGAGGACTGAAATCGGTATAAATCGACTATTCATTCACCTCCAATGGATGAGTATATTCCAACACATCTGATCTTTCATTAGGCCCTCGTGGCTACACAACCAAAATCACTGGTAAAATCACTGATAGAGCACTCTGATGGCTCTGCAACCTGTCCCAACAGCTCCATAATGCTTCAATACCCCAAAATCAAAAAAACTTTCGTTCCAAATGGACTTCCCTAGCCAAAGTTATGGCTAACTGAAGTTTTGCCCAGTGTCACCTAGAAAAACTCCACTAAATGTGGAGAACTGGAGTTAACTCCAGTTAAAAATGGTGACAAATTCCAAATTTGGCGGCGCGCTCCAAATTTATCAGGCGGTTAAGTTTAATGCTATGGACGTGGTCACATGCACCACCGTCCAACCCGCCGCGATTAATGTTATAACAAACAGTTTGATTAACCATAACTTACGCCGATTCCGTTCACATGTGTAATGGTGTAATAAATGTTATCATAACCGTTTGGTTTTGCGCGCTGAGTCTAAGCCACGGTTTTGAGCGAGTGGTTATATGGAGAAGGGGGCTGGCCCCCTTTAGGGCCTCGCCCAAAACAACACAACGTTCAAATATATGTGCGTTCCGTCATATAATAAGAACCATAGCTCCGACCCAACGATTGGGTCGTTCTGTTATTATTGCGCCCACCCGGTTTCAAATCCTGCCGCGACCAAAACAAATTTTTAACGCCCATTTCATTCTACCTTGGGGCCACGTGGCGGCCTTCGGGTTGGCCACGTGGCGCCATTTCATTGGCTGCCTGCAGAATTTTTCGCAGAATATTCTATGGAATATTCCACAGAATATTCCCAGAATATTCTGTGGAATATTCTTTTTTTAATAAAAATAATTTTTTATAAAGTCAAATTTGGCCATCTTTTTTACTGAAATTGGCAAACTTCAAAGCTAAATATATTCCTCATACGATGTCAGCTTTCAGTGCCATTCACGTCTACAGGATCATTTTTCTGAGCTCTTTCCAGTCGATCTAGTTCGGACCAATTCTGAGCAACTTCATTTTTGAGAATTTTTCTACAAGACAATTGATCTCCTGATCACACCTCCAAAATGGGAAGCTTTTGGACCCCAAAAGCTCTCTGATTACTGAAACTGATGATGTGGAGACTGATTCTCCACTCTTCCACCCTTGAATAACTAAAATCTACTTGATTTCATCAAATGGAGCTTTTGAGAAAATGATAATCTGTCTCTGGAATCAACTGATCGACCATTGCTAAGATTGAAGGAGTCATGATGCAAATGATTAAAATTTGCAGAACAGAAATTGTAATCTGCAGAAAAAAAAATTTTTCTACACTGATCAAACTTCCCAGAAGGCTTAAAATAACTTTCACCTTGCAAACCGTTCCCATGGCGAATTCTACCATTCTGAAACCATCTTTGTCCCATGTTGAATTGTGTGTCCTTCTTGCTTGCACTACTTTGCTTTGACACTTCATTCACTGCATTGGCTGACCCAAAAGGTAATTTGTGCAACATAACATCATCTTATTTCAAAGACAAACTTTTATCAAACTGAGACAAATCATTAGCAACATCATAAAAAGGCGAATGCTCAAAATCTGATCGTTTCAACATTAACAAAGTTAGACTTTGACTTGCATTAACCAGTCTTTTCAATTGACTTACATGGAGTAAAGAAGATTCCAGATTCTTCTTGTGAGCTCTCACAATGTACTCTTTACCATATTTTAACAAGTGATACTTGTTTTCATGGCGATGAAAGATAGCCTTCCTGTCAAATAAATAAGGACTTCCCAAAACAATACCTGAGATATCAAGCGGCACCACATCAAGTTCAACTGTGTCAATAAAGTGTGCAGTTATTGCAAAGAGAAATATGCACTTTCGTGAAACTTGAAAATTGGCATCCTTGCATATCCATCCAAGTGGATAAGGCTTCGGATGTGGAATGGTCTCAAGTTTAAGCTGCTTGACCAAGTCTTCAGATATAAGATTTGCTTGTGACCCACTATCAAACAGTGTGTCAATTTTGGTATGTTTTGAAATTACCCTCACATGGAAAAGCTCTATCCTCCTCTTTTCTTCATGAGTATCTTTGTGACAATTCAAAGAGCTAGAACTGGGAGTTGTGTCTTGCACCACTTCTTTTCCCTTAATGTTCTTTAAAACCATGGCTATGCTTTTTGTCTCATCTTCTGAGTCAGACCCTAAGTCTTGCTCAACTGTTGCTACAGTTTTCTCCTTTTCTTTGGTCTTGTTTTTGTTCTTGTATTTTTCTGGTTTCAGTTCAGGATGAAGCTTCCAAAAATGATCTTCATCATGACTTGTATTTGAACAGTTCTTGCAAAAGAACTTTCCTTTTTCTTTTCTTGAATTTGCAACTCTCTTCTTTCCTTTGTTTTTGAAATTACTATCCTCATCAAAAGTATTCTTTCCTCTAGCTTCTAAATGTGTAGCTTGCACACAGACTTCATCTAAGCTGGTAGGATTGAACATTAGAATAGTATGTTGTAGGTAATTTTGCAAACCTCCTATGTATTTCAACAAGGTGTCTTGACTTTGTAAGTCTACTCCAAGTAGAAGTGCTCTCCTTCTAAACTCTTGGGTATAATCTTGCACATTTTGACCCTTAAGTTGCCTAAATTTTTTCCAATTCATGATTGCTTTCTGAATATGAGAAAGAGGATAAAATTGTCTCTTAATAGCTGTAATAAACTCATTCCAAGTTAGAGTTATCTTACCATGATTTTTAATTTCCTCCTTGGTCTTGGCTTCCCACCAAACCAAAGCTGCTCCATCCATTCTCAAAGAGGCTAATTGGATTTTTGTTTCATCATCATGCAAATTCTGAATCCTTAGATAGACTTCCAGCTGTCTAATCCAGTTATCCAATTTTTCTGCATTCACATCACCATTAAACATCGGCAACTCAAACTTCACATCAAGCTTTAACAAAGGATTTTTAAGAGATGTTTTTGTTTTGTGTGACTGATTAATAGACTTAGAAGAGGATGATGTGGAGGAAGAGGATGACAATGGAGATGGTGGATCACCATTTCCTCCATTCCCTTTCTTAGACTCATCTTTGTCTTTCTTTCCTCCTGAAGAATCTCCTTCTTATTTTGGTTTCTAGACCCTTCTCCAGCAATCCTATCATTTCTTTCCTGATAGAGGATCCTAACCATCTCAGTCATGTCCAAGAAATATTTTCTAAAGACTCTTTCTTCTTCCTTGGGATCCATTTCCTCATGTACTTCTCCTTCCCTAGAAGATATGTTTGTGGCTGATTCTAAGGCTAATGAGGATGAAATGGAAGGTGGATATAATGGCACTCTAGCCCTCCTTGGTTGAGGATTAACTTGTTCTCTAACCAATTGACCTTCCCCTCTTTGCAATTTCAGCCCAGTAAGCATAAAATTTTGCAGAATAACACAATCTTCTTGCACAAATTTCACAAAATCTTAAGCAAAACCTAGAGCTCTGATACCAATATGATCTGTAATTGTGTGAACAAAGTATTTCTTATACAGAGATTGACAGTAGGGGCTTTTACTGGTTATTTCACCTTTACTAGAAAGGATGAAACCAGAAGCTTCTGGCCCACATACTAGCTCTGCCTAAAGAAATATAATGTAAACACTTAAATAGATCTAATCAACGAAAGTATTTGTTTAGGTGCAAAGTATTCATTAATCAAAATTTTATGTGTGAATAAGCAAGTTCAAGTATTCTGCAAAGGAAGTAATGTGGTTTGAAGTGAAACTAATGAGTTGTGTTCATTGTATAAGTCTGATTGGGAAAAGTGTACTTATGAAAATTTACTATTTAATGAAGCAAAATCTGAAATATAACAACAAAAATGCACAGCATAACAGTAAGCATTTGTTTAAGAAGTTCACCCCTCTCTTGGGCTACCTCTGCTGGGTCCAAAAGCCTCTAATTAGGCTTTTCCCTCTTTCATTAATGCTCAAATTAAGAATTACACTGTGTAGAAAGCCTCAAAAGGAAAAATTAGCTGCAAATTCAGAAACAGAGGACTGAAATCAGTATAAATTGACTATTCATTCACCTGCAATGGATGAGTATAGTCCAACACAACTGATCTTTCATTAGGCCCTGGTGGCTACACAACCAAAATCGCTAGTAAAATCACTGATAGAGCGCCCTGATGGCTCTGCAACCTATCCCAACAGCTCCATAATGCTTCAATACCCCAAAATCAAAAAAACTTTCGTCCCAAATGGACTTCCCTAGCCAAAGTTATGGCTAACTGAAGTTTTTCCCAGTGTCACCTAGAAAAACTCCACTAAATGTGGAGAATTGGAGTTAACTCCAGTTAAAAATGGCGACAAATTCCAAATTTGGCGGCGCGCTCCAACTTTATCGGGCGGTTAAGTTTAATGCTGTGGACATGGTCACATGCACCACCGTCCAACCCACCTCGATTAATGTTATAAGAAACAGTTTGATTAACCATAACTTACGTCAATTTCGTTCACATGTGTAATGGTGTAGTAAATGTTATCATAACCGTTTGGTTTTGCGCACTGAGTCTAAGCCACGGTTCTGAGTGAGCGGTTCTATTGAGAAGGGGGCTGGCCCCCTTTCGGGCCCCACCCAAAACAACACAACGTTCAAATATATGTGCGTTTCATCATATAATAAGAACCATAGCTCCAGCCCAACGGTTGGGTCGTTCCGTTATTATTGTGCCCACCCGGTTTCCAATCTTGCTGTGACCAAAATTTTTTTTTAACGCCCATTTCATTCCACCTTGGGGCCATGTGGCGGCCTCCGGGCTGGCCACGTGGCGCCATTTCATTGGCTGCCTGCGAAATATTCCACAAAATATTCTATGTAATATTCCCAGAATATTCTGTGGAATATTCTTTTTTTAATAAAAATAATTTTTTATAAAGTCAAATTTGGCCATCTTTTTTACTGAAATTGGCAAACTTCAAAGCTGAATATCTTCCTCATACGACATCGATTTTCAGTGCTGTTTGCGTCTACAGGATCATTTTTCTGAGCTCTTTCCAGTCGATCTAGTTCGGACCAATTCTGAGCAACTTCATTTTTGAGCATTTTTCTACAAGAGATTTGATCTCTAGATCAAAATAGACACATAGAGACAATATGTGTAAGAAAGGATATGGCAAGTGTTTTGAATACAGAGACAACACTCAAAGAAAATTAAATGTGCCACTGTCACAAACAAAGGAATTTTCTTTATGAAAACATCTAAAAATACCTTGCTGTTGCATTCGATTGTAGGAGGGGTTTTTAAAGGATTTCCTTTTTGATAAACAGATGATTGTAAAACCTAGGTGAATGAAACTAAATTTCACCCACATTCAAAGAGAAATATCATTCAAAAGATACATCTATAATCATTTATATGGTTTTGAGCAAGTTTTATTTTAAAGAGCAGATATAGGCAAACCGTGACAAGGTTGCTGACTTTGTGAAGCCTTTCCTTTAAATGACAGAGATAGAGAGACAGTGGAGAATTTTGTCCACAACATTTAAAACCGAAAGCATGGGCATTTGCAATGTTTTGAAGAGTGATGAAATAATATAAGTTAAGTGACTCATTTTTTGACAACACAAAAAGGGCCTTCGTAGCATCCAAAACCCTCATAAAGTATTTTCAAAGGTTGTTGAATTTTCTGACATTAAAAGGCATAAGTTGACCATTTCAAAACCTCATTTACAAGTTTCAAACCACAAATAAGTTCTCCCTCAGTTCTTTCACCGAAGAAGCAAGCAATTTCAACAGTTTTTTCAGAGTTTGAAGCCTTGAAATTTGTGCGACGCGCCTGTAAAAGCGCGCGGCGCGTTTGGGAGAGAAAATACAAAGGACTGTAATGACCACGTGATGCACCTGTAGCAGCATGTGGCGTGCCTGTAGCGCCGGTCACCAACTTCCCGAAGGCCGACCCGACGCCCCTCCATTGCGCGGCGTTTTTTCCTGTGAATGTGCCGCGCCTGTTTAAACATCCAAAACACCTTCAAAGAGTCTTGGGACCTGCTCAATTCATCAAACAAGGGCCATAAGCCATCTTCAAGGTATTTTTCATTGCCCCTTGGTGCATTTGAAATTCTAAAAGGGTATTGATACCATGTTTTTCAAAGACTAAAATAGTGATTGGAGAGTGGAGTTCTTGGTAGAAAATCAAGGTTGTTTGTTACTGTGTTGCCAAAGATTGTTACAGTAATAGGTAGGGTGTGTTTGTATCAGTTTCAAAAGGCTTAAAACTTCCTTCAAGCAAAGTGATAAACCATATACTAATGACAAGATAGAAAACATAGTGGTAGAGGTTTCAAGTTGCTGTAAGGTGTCCTAACAGTGGTAAAACAAAAATAACCCCTATCTGCAAAATCTAAGGTGAAAACATTGCTTATAAGGTGAAAACAATGCTTATAAGGTGAAAACAGTGTTTATAAGGTGAAAGCAGTGTTTATAAGGTGAAAACTTGTCATTTTAAAAGTGACCTCTCTGTATGGTAAAAAAGAAGACTTTGTGCAGCGTCCATAATCCAAAAATCAAAGTCTGTGATTGAAAGGTTTCTCAAGATAACTCAAGAGTGTTTTGTCTACCTTTATATAGAAACGAGTGAGCAGCAGAAGAGTATTATTTGGGGGAAGGATGTTTTGTTTCTGTCAAAACACAAAATATCATTGTTCAAACAAGAAACTACAAACATCTCTTTTCAAAAGACTTTGCCCAAACATAGTGATAAGATTGAGTTTGTTTCATTTGACAAATACTTGTTGTTTGGCATAAAAGATGACAAACAGTGACTGAAAAGGAGGAAAAGGTGTGTTCTTGAGAAGCCTTTTCAAAGACCATTTGAGACAACTTGTTTTTGTCAGTTAGCAAAGAATATTCAAAACAAAATGCCTCCCAGGCAAGACAGTAGAAGTGGCCTTCACAGGAGGTTTGAGCCTATTTCATATGAAGAGGTAAATGCTCATCCATCAGTCCTGTTTAACTTTCATGAGGTTGAATGTCTAGAGTTTTTTCAAAGGGTGCAGGAGGTGAAAAGCTATTCCCCTTTGACACATCTTTGTGCTTTGAGATTTCAAGGGAAACACTTTCAGCTGACAGGCTTGGATTTCAAGTTTTCTCCTAGATCCATTTCCCAGGCCACGAAAATACCTTATGTCAGAGAGAAGTGGTTTAACAAAGCCACCTAGACTCAGAACAATACAAACCTTTTCTGAAGCCTGAGCATAGAGATACATGTCCATCCATTTTTCCCTTCTCATATCTGTTGACTAGTTATGCCCCCCTCATGAAGATAATCATGAAATAATTCACTTGCGAAGGAAGATTTTCCTGAGTCTATGCTTACCATGTCTGATTGCTCATGCATTTCACAAGAGCCAAATTGTTAAATATCCCTTTCTTCGTCCATATAAGTATTGAAAAAATGGCCTCCACTGTTCAGAAAAAACATCCTTCTCAGCAGACAGCCTGCCTCTTCCATCATTCCCTCATGAAGGTTATAATTCTTCATCAGCTTGAGAAGAAGGAAGTCTCTTGGGATACTTTCATTGCACATCCAGATTTCGCCACTGTTTGTTCTTTCCATACATCTCCTTCACCTTCCACTCACCATACTTTTCCTTCTTCAAGCAAGCCCATTCCCAAGAAGCTCAAATTTACCATTGAACAAGAAGAAGAGCATGACGAGGAAGAAGAGCATGAGCAAGGGGAGGACGAGCAAGATGAACAACAGCATGATGAAACATGGTAACAAGGGGAAGAAGAGAAAAGTGAGGCAGAGCAGAAAAGGGAAGAAGGGCATCATGAAGAAGAACATGATGAACAGCAACATGATGAAGAGGAGGAACAATAGGATGAAGAAGGGCAGCAAAGTGAAAAAGAGCACAGTGAGGAGGGACAGCAAGGTGAAGAAGATCATAGTGATAATGTGCAACACAATAATGAAAAGCAGCACCATGAGGAAACTCAAAACATTAAGGAGAGAAATGATGAGGAGATTGAGCATTTTGATGAGGACATTGGTAGCCCTCACAACAACAAAAAGGATGAAGATGAAGCCCAAAACATTGTAGAGACAAGGCCTCAAAGTCATAAAAACAGCAAAGGCAAAAGTAAAGAGGGAAGCCCTCAAAAAGAAATGCAAGAGGATAGTCAAGGCATCCATGAAGAAACTCAAAACAATGGCAAGAATGATGAGGCAAGTAACAAGGGCAAAGAGCCAATAGAGCATGTGCTAGTTGCCTCTCCTAGGCAAGGGGCCATGCTTTCTTTTCCAAAAGTGGCCAAGCCCCGGACATCAAGGAAAAGGGTGCCTAAAGTTGTAACTCCAAATGTCACTAGGGCCCTCCGAAGCAATGGGAAATTTCCCAAGAAGCCCATTATCGAATTACCCAAGAGGAGGAAGACCAAGAAGGCTACCCAAAGTAAAGAAAAGGAGAAAGAAGAAAGCAACCATGAAAATGAGAGAGACTTCGACATCAATCAAATCCAAAGTGATGATAGCGACAATGAGGCCCGAATCCTAGAGACTCTCTTGATCAATAGAGAAAAACAAATTAATGCTTTGAGGACAGATCTAGAGAGGGCCAGAAACTTCAATCACTTTTTGCAAATTCAAAATAAACAGATGAGTATCCACATGGTGATATATGAGACACGGGCCATAAAATACAAAAAGGAGGCCTCCAAGGCACAATTTATATTGGAAGAACTCATGGGTGAGTTCAATGAGAGTGAAGATGAAGATCAGTCGAGGAGAAAGAGGCCAAGAACCATCAGACTCAAAAGATCCCTTGAGAAACAAAAGGAGGAAGAAGATGCCCTTCTCCAATCTTTTCCTCTCTCTACTTTGTTCGCCCAAGAGATAGAGAACAATCGAGAAGCATGGCTTGAGAGGGTAAATGATCACTTGGAAAAGAAGTTGGAGAAGGAAAATAGAGGTTTGGACCTTCAACGGAGGATGACCAGGCACTATAAGAAGCTCAATCAGTTTGCCCGGCGGAAATTGAAGGCCACACAGGAAAAACTCAAGGAAGCACAAAGGAGGCGCCCGACACCAAAAATGAAAAAAGACACCTCAAAGCTACAAATTTTGGCCTCAGATTCACATCATGTTTTTTAAAACCCTTGAGGGTCATGCTCACCAAAATTGGGCGAAATTCAACAAGTTTTGGTTTTTTGTCATATTTTGGGTTGTTGGCTAAAACTCATGGGCATCGCCACTTCTGTTTGGGGCATCCTCAAAGCATGAAAATGGTATCATTGGATGCCATAATTTCAAGGGCATATACTCAGCAATTTTTAGATCAATTGAAGATGATTTGCTTCTCGAAAATGACAGAAAACACTCACTTTTTCCACACTCTGCCCCGTTTATCAGCAAGGTCTATTTTTTGGGTTTTTACACACAGGTAAGTTTTTTATGGACTTATAGTGGTGATTTTGGAGAAAACTAAGAATTTTCAGAAAATAGACATTCATAGCTTTCCAACGAGCCATCACGGGCCTCGTTTTGACATCGGGAAGTCTCCAAACTTTTCCGATAAGACAGAGGACTTTCCGCTGATATATTTCTTAAGTATTTTTGTAAAAAATGAACCTTTCTAAAGTGACTTTTCCTCATGTGCGTTTAGCTATTTTTGGGCATGATTAGTTATGAAAAGTCAATATATTTTCCTTTTTTAGCATTTTTGAGATATTTTATTAGATATTTTGTGCCTTGGGCTTTGCAAAGCTGCAAGGACAAAATCAGATATTTTGGATAGGCCAATGAGATTGCAAGTTGAACTAGGAGGTTTTCCTCACTTTGGCCTATATATTCCAAAGGCTTTCATTGTAAAAAAAGGTTGAACTTGATGAATAGAAGAAATATATGGTTATACAAGCTTGGAAGAAACACTTGTCTCATGCATTTGGATAGTTTCTTGAATGTTTTTGGATGATGAAAGAGGTCTGTTGTTGGATTCCTTTACTTGGTAAAATGGTATAGTGTCCCTCTCTGTTATGATTCTTAGTTTTCATTCATAATTCCATGTTCTTGCTTTCTATAAGACAGTAGAGAATAGATTTGAGACATGCCCTTGGAGGCACCTCAAATTTCCTGTTTCTTTATAGCTTCTATGTTTTCTTCCTTCTTAGTCATATCAAAGAATCCTTGATTGCTCTTTGATAATTGAAGAAATTGTTTGCTTGTTTCATTTATGGTTTTATGCATGCTAAGTATGATTCACGATATGCCCTGCTTACTCATGGCTAGTCATAGCTCCACCTCTGAAACCTTTCTTTGATTGTTTGATTGTCATTTGTTGAACCAAGGAGGTCTTGTACTAATCTTGCCCTTTGCCTAAAACTATGCAATCTTGCTTTCAAAGTGCCCAATAGCTTGAAATACTATGCTTAGGCGTTCCTTCATAGTGATTTAAGTTGTTTGTTTGTCTTAAATGTATTTCCCCAAAGTCTGATAGCCATTTCCTAAAGTTAGAGAGTCATATATCTCTATGCATGGCTTGAATGTTTATTTCTATGCATTGATCAGTTTATAGTTACATTTCTCATGATTAATGGTTAGCCCTACCATGTTTATGTCAACTATTAAACTATTTATGTTTGAAATCCTTTGTTCTTCACAAATTTAATGTCCATCTCACTCCATTTTACCCAAAGATCCATTTTACCTCGAATCAAATCGGCCCTTCAACAACCTTGTATCACCATCTGACAGCTTTCTTGACCTTTTCGACCCCATAGCCCAGTTGATCTGACATATTTTTACCTATCTTAGTCTTTGATCAGTTCATCCCTCACAACCTAAAAACCAAAAACCTACTTCATAACTAGCCTAAAATCAAGAACACAATAAGCAAACACACAGTATCCCTTACACAAATAGAGAGAGCCCTCTCTAATTCCAGGAAGGCTAGGTCCTTGGGCTCCAAAGACTGGTTTGATGTTACACTATCATTTGGCATGCCAATCAGCCAAATCATGGGATGCTAACATGCTGCAAAGCGACAATGATGCATGCGGCCTGGGCTTGGGTAGCTTCAGTAGTCTTAGCCATGATGGTCTGCTCCGCCTCACTCTGCTGCTGCTGCGAACGCTTGTCTATGTGCTAGATCTCCTCAAAGAGGGACATATGGAGAGTGTACAAGGAATATCCCTTGAGCCAGGCTAGGTCAAGATGAACTTCAATGCAGGTATGGAATTTCTCGCACAAGCTGGGTGGAATCAGAGTGAATAATGCACCTGGCAGGGGGCAGAGTCGGCTTTCAGTTGTGGAGATCAATTCTGTTCTTGTGGTGGGCTGGCTCACTTGATGCTGCCTTTCTTGACCCATGATTTCTTGCTGGGTATCGAATTTTGGTTGGAGGGCGTGTAGTGACCGCATCCACAATATGCTCTAAATATTCCTCAGTTAGTGTGACCTCTTTCTCCTGACTGGGCCTAGTAGTCCGACGTTTCGTTTGCCGGCCCTTGGGGGTATCAGTTGCCCATTTTGTGCCACGCAGGGACCCTGCACTCTGTACATAAAGTCCTTCAGCCTCCATATCCTGCTGCGATTCCTTCTCCATGCCCTGGGTCGTATCTGTTGAGACGTCTGTCCTAGTGGTGCCTTCCATGACGCGCACCTCTGACTCCTTGGTCGTATCAGCCGGGGCAATTTATTTTGGAGCTGCACTCATACCATCAGTGCCTATAGTGGCAGGGCCAGCTGTCTCGAATCCTAATCTCCAGTGTGGCGGCCAAGTGGCAATGAGCCAATCAATTTCCTCATCCATGACCATGTATGGGAGCTGTTATCATAAAATTGCACTTGATTGGCTGCTAATCAGACAACTTCATGTAACTATTTCAAACCAACATGTAACTGAAGCTTAGCCTCTTCAGTCTAAGAGGGATCTCTCAAAAGGGTTAATGATATTTGATAATGATGAAACTAGATGGATAACTCTACTTGGAAAATAACTTGATTGTGATGTGTGTAGGTTGAAAAGAATACAAGTATGCAATCATTGGGCTTATGAAGTCAAAAAATTCAGTATTTCACTAGTAAGTTCTCTTGACATGGAAGTTGAGGCAGGTAAGATTTTTTAGCAGAGGTAAATCACACATGAAACATGAAATAACACATCCATTTCATAAATAAAGGAAGTCAGGTAAAACCACTGCATGGTACACATAGAAAGTATAGATCAGAGAAGCACTAAAAACTCCATGAGAATCTCAGGTTGGTCAAAAAAAAGTTCTCTGTATTACTGATATGAGTCAAATTACATAAAGCTACAATATATCCAAAAAATCGCCAACCCTTTACAAATTCGAATATCTGCCCTTTAATAGACCTTGTTACATGAGAGATGATTTGCCTCTTGGCTAGATTCATCGAAGTTTTCCTAATGACACCTTGCATAAGAAGAAAACATGTACTTTAATGAGAAAATGAAAACTATTCTATTAAACAGTCCTTTTCCTAATAGAATTCAAAAAACTAATTATTACATCAACTACCTTATCTCTTGAAACAATTATACATATGAAAACTAATGATTCACATGTTCGAATGAGCTATTATAGAACTCATCACTACTTGAAATCTTGATTACCCTCCTCAAAATATGGAAACAAACCCTATTTTTCAAGAAAACAGTTTCTTATCTTCAACAAATGTTTTGGCTAATGAGTTGTTTTAATTTCTTGGTCTTCAGGTCATGGATGATTGCTGGCAAGGCCGCTTGACCATTTGAAAGTGTCCACCTGTCCAAAAATACCCAAAAACCTGTTCAGAAACCTTCAAAATAGCTCGCTATGAAAGTATGACAGTTTCGTAGCGTACAAAAGATGGCCTTTGCAATCAAATTTTCTGCTTCTTTTCTTCTGCATTGTGTTCATCATGCCCTGACACATCCTCCATATCGTTTCCTCTCCTCGGAAGCTACCCAAAGTGGTTTTAAATGCAAAAAGAAAGCTACAGGTGGTTTCGTAGCGTTTTCCTGGCTTCAAGCCTAGGAAACACTACGAAACTATGGAAAACTGTGTAAATTCCAGATTTTGCTTAGTTTAAAAAATGTACTTTCCAGTTGTATAAAATTTGTTTCCAACATTCCATTGACCTTTCAAACCGTAAACCAACTCAAACTAGGAGTCTTGAGGTGTTTCTTCTTCATTGATGATGAGTTGAGCTATTGGCTCCTCAACTGATGTCATTTTTAGACCTTT
The DNA here is from genome assembly GCA_034641835.2 of Pinus albicaulis. Lineage (NCBI taxonomy): Eukaryota > Viridiplantae > Streptophyta > Pinopsida > Pinales > Pinaceae > Pinus > Pinus albicaulis. The sequence goes on from CM076573.1 coordinate 90,079,864, forward strand.
CTTCTCCAGCTCCTCATGGATCAATTCTAGTTGTTCTTGGAGGTCTTTAACTTGATATTTCAGCTTTCTGTTGGTAGATTTTAAGTGCAGGTGTTAGTCATCAGTATTTTTCACCTATTGATGATGACTAGTTGTTAAAGCCAAGTTTTCTAGTAGCTCATCTCCAAAATGTCAAATTTGTCAGCTAGAAAACACCCATAAAAATTTTTGCCCTCCTACCTTTTCAATCAGCCCATGATGAGATAAAACCTCATTATCAAGCCCTATCTAGCCTCATCCATACAAGCTTGTCCATCAGCTCCAAAGAGAATATTCCAAATCTGTCCAAAAAGTCTCCCCTAAGTTAGGTAGTGGCGCTTTAGGGATTTCTCCCTTGGCAAACTATCCTAAAGCCAAAAGAACCTCTATCTAATATCAACCAGTCCTAGATAACCTTCCTATTCTACAAATAAAGCTTGATTACACTCTTAAGTCACGCCACTAACAAACCTTGATGACTCAGCAGTGCATATGCCCTAGGTCAAACTGATATTAGGTGGATTTACAGTGTTTTAATGGATCTTTCAAGAGCAGAAGGGTACCAGTGTTCCAAAAGACATTATTAAATTCAACATGAGAAGACAACTGCTTCTCATGTGGTTTTGAGCTTGGGATACAAGTACTGGACATAGAGTTATTTCATTAAGATCCTGCAAACACAGTCAAATGTTAGTGAATTATAAATGAAAAAAAATACTCTGCAGATACTGGCCTGGATGCTTGTGATGTCTAAAGAGGCACAAAGGTATTTGAACAGAAGAATTACATGTCTCAGAGAAATTCCCATCATGGCTTATTGTCAATTTGTCATTTTCATTTGCTTAAGTATGAATAGGCAGTGAAAGGAAAGATAACACTGTTTGAAAGCTGATGAAATGGCATCGCTGAAAACCTCCTCCATACATGAGCAGAGGGTTGAAAGACTGAGAAAACCTCCTCCATACATGAGAAGAGGGTTGAAAGACTGAGAAAACCTCCTCCATACATGAGAAGAGGGTTGAAGGACTGAGAAAAACTCCTCCATACATAAGCAGAGGGTTTGGCAATGTGATAAAGGCCTCCTTCATCTAATAAGCAGAGGGCCAGGAACAGAGGCAGGGTTTTAAGTGCAGTGGGAAAGCAACTGAAGGCTTATGGATAGAAAAATGGTGTTAAGAAACAGAGGGAAAGCTGTGGTGTTTTAAAAGGTGCTTACATGAGTTTCACTGTTAAAACACAGAATTGAAATACAGTGTGAAGCTAATTGGATGATTATGAATGAAGAAATGTTGTTAAGAAAATGGCCAAGGAAGTAAAACAATCTTGGTTTTAAACTGACTTCTGCTAATAAGTACAAAGAAAACCACTAGCAGTTCATGGATATTCTTCATTTGGTTAAAAAAGGGGTTGAAAAGAGCCCAGGAATTTGTTAAATATAGGCCTCCTTCATAAACAAGTAGAAGGCTCACCATTGTTTGAGGATGAAGAACATTCACTTTCAGTGTGGCTTAGATTTCAAAAGAAACTACTTTCAAAAATGGTAAAATGAATGAGAAATTAATTATTCTTACAGAATTCCTTCACAAAGGAACAAAGGGACAGTTTTCCAATTTTACATTCTAACTTCAGCTCATCATCCCCTGATATACCTCCGTAAAAATTGAAGACTAGATTACTTTGGCAATCCAAACCTTGCAAGTTATTGATATAGACCAAGAATAGTTTTATTGCTGCACTTGTGAAGTTCAGGATAGGCAGCTTCTCAATATTGAAAGTTGTGTAGTTGGCACACATAAGCCTTTGTGGATGTTTTTGTTTTTTTATGCCTGAAGAGGAATGTCATTCAAAGGGTGCATTTACAGTCATTATATGGCTTTGGGAAGGGTTTTCTTCTAAAAAACAGATATGAGTAAAGGAAACAAGTTTCCTCCCTTAATAGGCAAACAGTAAAAATGAGTTTAGCCTCGGGATGACTTCTTCACATTGGGAAGGGTCATATCTATCAAAAACTGTCCAAATAGCATTCACAACACTTTATTACCAACATTAATTGAATATGGGCCCCTTTGGCGTTGTCAAAGTCATTTGATTTTCGTTATAACAAAGACATTTTTTTAAAAAAGTGTTTAAACCCTCACAAGTCAAATTCAAAGGGTTTTTGACTATAAGAGGATAAAGAACCATTGTAAAGCTCTCATATGCAAAATTAAAAGTGACCAAGCAACATCCCCCTGGATGCTCACTGACCAAACCAAGGAGATTCAAGAAAATTTTGGAGTTTTTGAGGCTTAAAGCCTACGTGGCGTGCCTGGAAAAGCACACAGCGCGTTCAGACGAAGAAATACAAAGTCTTGCAACGATAGCACGACACGCCTGTAGCACCGGTCACCACTGCTCGAAGGCCGACCCGACACCTTCTTCATTGTGCGGCGCTCTTCCATTTGAACGTGCCGCGCCTATTTGAACGACCAAAACACCTTCAAAAGGTCTTGAAACCTGCTCAACTCATCAAGCAAAGGCCACAAGCCATCCTCGAGGTATTTTTAGTTGCCCCTTGGTGCATTCAAATTTCTAAAGGGGTGATTGATGCCATGTTTTTCAAGACTAAAACAGTGATTTAAAAGTGGAGTTCTTGGTAGGAAATCAAGGTGATTTGTTACTATATTGACAAATATTGTTATAGTAAGAGGCTAGGGTGTGTTTATATTAGTTTCAAAAGGCCTAAAACTGCCTTCAAACAAAGTGATGAACCATATGCAAATGACAAGACAGAAAACACAGTGGTAAAGTTTTTCAAATTGCTTAAGGTGTCCTAACAGTGATAAAACGAAATTAACCTCTGTCTACAAATCTAAGGTGAAAATAGTGTTTATAATGGGAAACAGTGATCTTAAGGTAAAAACAGTGTTTGTAAAGTGAGACAGTGATCCTAAGGTGAACACAGTTTTTGTAAAGTGAAAACAGTGGTCATATCTGAATGCCTTGTCACTTCAAAGGTGTCTTCTTTTGAATGGTGAGACAACCAAATCTGTGCAACCTCTATAAGCCCCAAAATCAGAATGTGTGAGAGGTTTTTCAAAGTCAGTTGAGGGTTGTTTTTTCTTATCTTTGTAAGGAAACAGTGAATAACAAGAAGATTTTTGTTTGGGGAAGGGTGTCTTGCTTCTGTCAAAACACAAGGAGATGTCTGTTCTAACAAAAAGCCACAGATACGTCTTTTCAAAAACCTTGCCCAAGCACAGTAATCAAATTGACTATTTTCTTTTCATTTGACAAAAACTTGTTGATTGGCATAAAAGAGGACAAAATAGTGATTTATAAGGAGCAGAAAATTGGTGTTGGAAGACTGTCTCACAAAACATTTGAAGCAACTTGTCTTGGTCAAACAGTGACTGACAAAGAGGACAGGGTGTGTGCTTGAGAAACATTCCAAAGGCCTTTTGAGACAGCTTGGTGTTGCAAAGAACATTCAAAACAAAATGCCTCCCATGTAAGAGAATAGGAGTGGCCTTCACAGGAGGTTTGAGCATGTTTCCACTGAAGAAGTGAATGCTCATCCATCGGTCTTGTTTAACTTTCACGAGGTTGGGTGTCTAGATTTTTTTCAAAGAGTGCAAGAGGTGAAGAGTTATTCCCCTTTGACACATATTTGTTCTTTGATATTTCAAGAGAAGAATTTTCAGCTGGCAGGCCTAGATTTCAAATTCTCTCCAAGGTCCATTTCCAAGGCCACCAAAATCCCTTATGTCGGGGAGAAGTGGTTTAAACAAAGCCACCTGGACTCAGAACAATACAAGCCTTTTCTGAAGCCTAAGCATAGAGATTCATGCCCATCCATTTTTCCCTTCACATATCTATTGACTAGTTACGCCCCCCTCATGAAGATAATCATGAAATACTTCACTTGGGAGGGAAGATTCTCCCGAGTCTATGCCTATCATATCTGATTGCTCATGCATTTCACGAGGGCCAAATTGTTAAATCTCCCTTTCTTCCTACATAGAAGTATTGAGAAAATGGCCTCCACTGTTCAGAAAAAGCCTCCTTCTCAGCAGACAACCTGCCTCTTCCATCACTCCCTCATCAAGGTTATCATTCTTCATCAGCTTGAGAAGAGGGAAGTCTCTTGGGATACTTTTATTACACATCCATATTTCGCCACTGTCCCTTCATTTCATACATCTCCTTCACCTTCCACTCACCATCCTTCACCTTCTTCAAGCAAGCCTATTCCCAAGAAGCTCAAATTTACCATTGAACAAGAAAAAGAGCATGATAAGGAAGAAGAGCATGAGCAAGAGGAGGAAGATGATGATGAGAAACATCATGATGAAACAGGGTAGCAAGGGGATGATGAGGAAGATGATGATGAGAAAAATAATAGTGAAAAAGGGCAGCAAGGGGAAGAAGAACAAAGTGAGGCAGAACAGCAAGGGGAAGAGGGGCATGATGATGAACAACAGACTCCTGGGCATGATGATGAGAAACATGATGATGAATAGGTGCATCATGATGAACATATGCAGCCACATGATGATTAACAGAGGCAGCCACATGATGATGAACAACAGCCTCATGAAAAAGAAAAACAGCATGATGAAAATATGCAACACAGTGAGGAGGACAACCCTCAAAAAGAAATTCAAAAGGACAGTTAAGGCATCCATGAAGAAATCCAAGATAGTGGCAAGAATGATGAGCAAATTAGCAAGGGTAAAGAGCCAATGGAGCATGTGCTAGCTACCTCTCCTAGGAAAGGGGCCATGCTCTCTTCTCCGAAAGTGGCCAAGCCCCGGACATCAAGGAAAAGGGTACCTAGAGTTGTAACTCCAAATGTCACTTGGGCCCTCCGAAGCAAGGGGAAATTGCCCAAGAAGCCCATTGTCGAATTTCCCAAGAGGAGGAGGACTAAAAGAGTCACCCAAAGCAAAGGAAAGGAGAAAGAAGAAAGAAGTCATGAAAAGGAAAGGGAATTCGACATCATTCAAATCCAAAGTGATGATAGCAACAATGAAGCCCGGATCCTAGAAAATCTCTTGATCAATAGAGAAAACCAAATTGATGCTTTGAGGACTGATCTTGAGAGGGCTAGAAACTTCAATCACTTTTTGCAAATTCAAAACAAACAGATGAGTGTCCATATGGCGGTATATGAGACACGGGCCATAAAATACAAAAAAGAGGTCTCTAAAGCACAAGTGAGATTGGAAGAAATGATGGGTGAGTTCGATGAAAACGAAGATGAATATCATCCCAGGAGAAAGCGGCCAAGAACCATGGGGCTCAAAAGAGCTCTTGAGAAGCAAAAGGAAGAAGAAGCTGCCCTTCTCCAATCTACCCCTCTCACTACATTGTTCGCACAAGAGATAAAGAAAAATCAAGAAGCATGGCTTGAGAGGGTTAATGATCACTTGGAGAAGAAATTGGAGAAGGAAAATAGAGACTTGGACCTTCAACGGAGGATGACCAGGCATTATAAGAAACTCAATCAGTTTGCCTGGCGGAAATTGAAGGCCACTTAGGAAAAACTCAAGGAGGCTAAAAGGAAGCGCTCGGCACCAAAATTGAGGAAAGACACCTCAAAGTTCCAAATTTTGGCCTCAGCTTCACACCATGTTTCTAAAAACCCTTGAGGGTCATGCTCGCCAAATTTTGGTGAAATTCGACAAATTTTGGCTTTTTGTCATTTTTTGGGTTTTTGGCTAAAACTAATGGGCATCGCCATTTCAGTTTGGGGTATCCTCAAAGGATAAAAATTGTATCATTGGATGCCATAATTTTAGGGGCATATACTCAGCGATTTTCAGATCATTTGAAGATGATTTTCTCCCCCAAAATGGCGGAAAACACTCACTTTTTCCACACTCTGCCCTGTTTATCAACAAGGCCTATTTTTTTGGATTTTTACACACAGGTATATTTTTGAAGGACTTCTAGTGGTCAGTTTTGAGAAAACTAAGCATTTTCAAAAAATAGACACTCAGATATTTCCAACGAGCCATCACAGGCATCGTTTCGACATCGGGAAGGCATCCAAAGGTTGTCCGCAAGACAAAGGACTTTTTGCTGATGTATTTCTTGAGTATTTTTGTGAAAAATGCACTTTTCAAAAGTGACTTTTCCTCATGTGCGTTTAGCTATTTTTGTGCATGGTTAGTTAGGAAAATTCAATTTATTTTCCTTTTTTAGCATTTTTGAGATATTTTATTAGATATTTTGTGCCTTGGGCTTTGCAAAGCCTCAAGGACAAAATCAGATATTTTGGATAGGCCAATGAAATTGCAAGTTGAACTAGGAGGTTTTCCCTCATGTTGGCCTATATTCTCCAAAGGCTTTCATTGTAAACAAGGCTGAACTTGATGAATAGAAGCAATATATGGTCATACAAGCTTGGAAGAAACAATTGTATCATGCTTTTGGATAGTTTCTTGGATGTTTTTGGATGATGAAAGAGGATTGTTGTTAGATTCCATGACTTGGTAGAATGGTATAATGTCTCTCTCTCTATTTTGTTTCTTAGTTTTCATTCATAATTCCATATTCTTGCTTGCTATAAGAAAGTAGAGAACATATTTGAGACATGCCCTTGGAGGCACCTCAAATTTCCTGTTTCTTTATAGCTTCCATGTTTTCTCCATTCTTAGTCATATTAAAGAATCCTTGATTTCTCTTTAATAACTGAAGAATATTGTTTGCTTGTTTCATTTATGGTTTTATGCATGCTAAGTATGATTTATGGTATGCCTTGCTTACTCATGGCTAGCCATAGCTCCACCTATGAAACTTCTCTTTGATTGATTAGATTGTCATTTTTTGAACTAAAGAGGTCTTGTACTGATCTTGCCCTTCACCTAAAACTATGCAGTCTTGTCTTCAAAGTGCCCAGTAGCTTGAAATACTATGTTTAGGCATTCCTTCATAGTGATTTGAGTTGTTTTTTTGTCTTAAATGTATTTCCTAAAAGTCTGATAGCCATTTCCTAAAGTTAGAGAGTCATATATCTCTATGCATTGCTTGAATGTTTATTTCTATGCATTGATCAGTTTATAGTTACATTTCTCATGATTAATGGTTAGCCCTACCATGTTTATGTTAGCTATTAAACTAGTTATGTTTGAAATCCTTTGTTCTTCATAAATTTAATGTCCATCTCACTCCATTTTACCCAAAGATCCATTTTACCTCGCTCAAATCGGCCCTTCAACAGCGTTGTATCACCACCTAAAAGCTTTCTTGACCTTTTCGACCCCATAGCCCAGTTGATCTGACATATTTTTACCTATTTTATGTCTTTGATAAGTTCATCCCTCACAACCTAAAAACCAAAACAAAAAAAAAACCTATTTCATAACTAGCCTAAAATCAAGAACACAATAAGCAAGCACACAGATATCTCTTACACAAATAGAGAGAGCCCTCTCTGAGTCCAGGAAGGCTAGGTCCTTGGGCTTCAAAGATTGGTTTGATGTTACATTGTCATTTGGCTTGCCAATTAGCCAAATCACGGGACCCTAACGGCAGGTTCATTCTTCTGACATGTTTCACCTCGTTCCTCAATGGCATAGTCCATTTGATTAATTGTTGTGTGTTGTCTAGGGTCTTTGATACACTATCAACTTGTTCTTCCCAAACCTCTTTCATCTGTTCAAACTGAACCTTCTGTACATTAGGCTTCCTTGCTTCCTTCTTCATGACTGCTATTTCATGATTATCCAACTTCAATTTTTCTTCAAGGAGTTCAAACTCTGTTTTTTCAATGACTTTCTCCTTTACTTTCTTTGGTTTGCTGATTGGATCTTTTTCTACAAGTAATGAAAGATCAATAATGTCTTGTGGTGGTGAGACTGTGTGAGTGGCTAGATGAACCTATTTAATACTTTCCAACAGTTTTCTAGCATGCCTTGTCATGGGCTTCCTAGTCTGAAACATAAAACCTGCATCCTCACCTTCAAATTCTAACTTTTTCGTTGACTTAGCTTTCTTGAGTTTCTCTCCACCTTCATCTTTATCCTCAACCTGGATTATAAGAGTCTCTTCAATATCAATGGCATGTAGTATGTCTTCTAAATTGTCTTTGGCCACTGTTTGGCTCCTTGTAACCATTTACTAACTAATTTACTCATTGTGAGCTCTTGTTTTGCAGGTTTGCTCATTATTGGATTTTTTTTTGCAGGTGAAACAATGGGTGTATCAAATCTCTGCAACTGCTCTGTTTCCATCATAACTAGTTCACTTTTCTCTGCCCCTACTAGTTCATTTTGTTCTGCCACTAAAGGTGATGGTATCCCTCTAGGTTTAGGAGTTATTTTAGGGGTAATGGTATCCATTTCAAAACCACTAACAAATAGAAATGAAGACCAGTCTCTGCCTAGTATTTGTAACTCATATAAAACCAACAATTTTATTAAGCCATGATGAAAAAGTGAGGTTTCACTTCCCTCAGATTTAGCTTGAACTTTATCTGTCATTTTTGCTAAAATTATGTGTAAATATAAAAGAATATCAAGAGATATCTTACCAAAAAAGTGTAGGAGAAGCTTGAAGTGGTAAGAATAGAATTTATGATATCTTCCTTCACAAGTGAAATAATTTTGGATGATGAGTAGTAGATTTGAGAAATTGTCCTTCATGTAGCTCCTTGGAATGACATTTGTAAGGTCAAGTTCACTATTTTCTGGCTTGATAAACTATTTGCATTCCTCCATGTTGAATTTGAACCCTTTGAACCATTTTTCTTGTCCTCTTGGAATCCATGTTGCTGCTACAATGATCTCTGGTGTTATAATGAGATTCAACATTCCCACTTTTGTAGCCGTTCCATTGAAGTTTAGGGAAAATTATTTGGAAACCTGTACATGGCATCCTTGTAGTCTTTCACAAAACTGTAAACATCCTATTCTTTTGAAAACCTCTACAACTGTTGGGTCTTTATTTATATGGTTCATATCTAATGGCTCATATCTAAGACAGTGACCACCTTTATTTGTCTTCCTTTTTGCAGCCATGGTTCTTTAAAGTCTTCCTTGCCTCGATCGATAATGTCTTCTCTGCCTCCCTTGATAATGTCTTCACTGCCTCGCTAGATCAGTGATATCTACAAACCTTTGAAAATACTAGCCATAGCTTCAGCTCAATGAAATAGCTCTCCAGAGCTCAATAACACGCAAAGAAAGAATGGAGAATGAAAAATGACTTAATTTGGAAAGGTTTTGAAGTTCGATGACCACTGATAACATAATGATGACTCATACATGCTTAAAATGGTGATGATGACTTCAGCCATGAATATGTACCTTGATATTTACCCTAACTGACTCGAATGACATCTAAATTATCCTTTCAAATCATTTTCTTACACCTAACAACTAATTTGCAATGACAGAAAGGAAACCTTACTTTCATAGCATTCCTAGTGTATTTCTGGGCATTTTCGCTACGAGAGTATTAGAAATTTCGTAGCGAAAAGTGCAATTTCTCTGTGTATTTTGCTACGAAAGTGTTGTTTCTTGGCTAAAATGACAATTTTGGTGCTATAACCTTGGGAAATGAAAAATGTCAGAAAATTATGATTGATGTGACATGAGGGGATTTGAATGAGGGTGGGTTTAGACCTTAGGATAGGCTAAATAAGAAAAATTAAAAATTTTCCTCGACCAAGTAATGAAAAATGAATCCTATAACCCTACCTTTGACACATGAACCTCTAGGACTTTTTTAAATGATGCTTCATTTTATTCTGCGTGATAACAGGAGCGACATACAAGCTAGATCCTTATGGCCTTGAATCTGTACATTGTGCATTGTAACCTGAAATGCTGCGATTCCCTTATATTTCTCATACGCTGTAGGGGACAGGTGCGACCGGGAATGAATTGTTTCCGCCAGCGTGCAGTCAAAAAACACCCAAAACACCTTGTTTTCTTCAACACATTTCACATCCTTTGAATCCCATAGGTTCGCATATCGCTCTCCTTCGGACATATCTTGTTCGAGCTCGGGGAGGACTGCTCCTTCAGGGGTTTCCCACACCACCAAGGCAATTAACAACAACAGCCATGAGTAACATAATGCCTTTTCGTGGTCTTGTGCCTCACACACATTTTCCAAAAATTTAGTCAAAAGTAACTATGAATAGTTATAGCAGACCCCTTTTTCGCAACTTCCAGCGAGCTGAATTACATAGGCGGGGATAGTCGTTGCCTAGCACTTGTGCATCGTCTTGCAGGCCAGCAGCAGGGTACCCATGCGCACTCCTGGGTTAGCGATGGTTGCTACCAAGAATCCCCTTTGGTTACGCTCTGATTGATAGTCCTTCCATACTTTGTTGGCTATCTGCTGCTCATAAGTCTTGCCGACGCGCTCCATGGGATTTATCCCTTATATGGGGAGACCAATAATTCGGTGAATTAGGGAGGCATCAATTGGAATTCATTCTTGGATCCACAAGCTTCTATCATGGATCAACGCTAGCAGCTGTCTCACAACCAGGTTGGTGATAGTGTATTGACCAAAGTGGGGTATCCGCAGTAAATTTTGTTAGCCCCCCCCCTATAAATTTCTGACAAGAAAATAGGGGGGCTTAAATGTTTTTGAGCCTTCAAGGAATGCATTTTCTCTAAAAACACATCATCCTTGAAGCCTCCTCTGGTCCTTTGTCCTTTGATGAAATCCCCTCTGCTGATTTCCATCATAAAGCCTCTCTGTTTGTGAACAAATGCCCAAAGGCCTTCTTTCCCCCTTATCTCACCCTCACTTAGCCTCTTTTTTATTCCCCCTTGTCTCCCCTTCTATTTCCCTTTTTACCCTCTTAACACTCCCAAAATCCCCTTAAAATTCTACCCTTATCTTTTGTTTAGCCATTTTCCCCTTTCCTTCTCTATCGTTCCCTTCCTTGGCCTTCAAATTCCATTTAAATGGGCCAAAACCCACTCTCCGACCTTATTATAGGTCTAGCCCCTCCCCGCTAGCCCCCTTCTAACCACTTCCCCCACATGCCCTTGCGCTGGGACCAAGCGCTTAAGTCCCAAGCGCTAATCGCAATTGGAAGATCGGCGGGAGGCAAATTCCTTTGTAAAACTCTAAAGTGCCGATGCGATTGGTTTAATAAAAAAAGTCTCGCGACTCGTTCTTTACCGTTGATTTGACATAAAGATCTGACGGTGGAGCGCTAATCGCAACCCCCGTCCGATCGCAATCGCAACTTCCGTTGTGCCTCCCCTTTGCTCCCTCCGATTGCGACCTCCTGATTGCATCGCAGCCATCCGTTCCCCTCACTGATCTGACGGCTATCGCTCCTCCTGACCAATCGCAATCGCAAGTCTTAACTCCCGATCCTCGATCAATCGCAACCCTGTCTTCCGATCCCCCGATCGCACTGTCCCTCCGATGGTTTTCCCCAACGTTGATCTGGACCCGAGATCAACGGTCAGCGCTCAATCGCAACCCCTGTCCGATCGCAATCGCAACTCACAGCAGTGCCGCCCCGATTGAGATCTCCCGATTTCATCTGAGCCATCTATCCCTCCGCCAAATCTAATGACCATAATTCAATTGCATCCCCCCTCAATCGCAATTGGAACTTCCGAAATGTGTCACCCCTGCCCCTTCCGATTGCGACTCTCCAACTTAATCCTGATCGTTTGTCGGGTCTAAGATTTAACGGTCCGGATCTAATCGCCTTCTGCCCTTCCCAATCGCATCGGGAATTTTATATGCACCACTCCACCTCACTTCCGATTGCGATTGCGATTTCCATTTGGGCCCCACCTCGTACGATCATTTCCCACCGCATTTCCATTGCATTTCATCGCATTCTTTTGTATTTCCGCCTATAACCAAACCTTCACGTTTTACATTAAATTTTAATGAATCACCCTTCACCATGACCGGGTCCCACATCTATGGCTCCGATCCATTGTCTTTCCGTGTTCTCTCTTTGTAATTCGCCCAAGCGTTAACCTTTGGGCTTTGCACTGTGCGATCCTTTCTCCACCGCCTTCAATTTTTTCCACTGTTTTCACTGTTCCGCCACTGTTTCTCCGGGCCTCCACAACATTTCTCTGCCACCACTATCTGGGCTTGTAACAAGTTTATTCCATAGCACAGAGAGGTCTATGCAGCATTTTCCAATGAATTAGCAGAGATGGATTTAAGGGATTTGAGCCCGTAATTGGAGATTTAAAGTATTAATCCCGTGTTCAAAGGATTAAGGTTCAGCTTGAAGACTAATGAGCGCACCAGCAAGTCATAATTGCGCTACCTAAAAGCAGAACGTGTCTTCTCCAGAGGTACATCTTCCTACAACAGTTTCCATGCCGCCTCGAGCCCATAAGCCGTTAATTGCATTGACAGAGCTTCATTAAAGACTATCTGAGCAGCAGTTATGGAGGTGTGGAGAGGCCCACAGACTTTAAACCAGTTAACCAGATCCAGAAGGCAGCGCAGAACTCCAGACGCCGTAAGGACTTAAAGAACATATCAGAGGTCAATCTCGACCTAGCAGAGATCTCCAAACCAATCTACAAAGTACACATAGAGTTGCAGAGCCATTAAGTAGCATGGGCAGGAACTCCTCCACCATTCTGTCTTAATGAAGCTCATTTAATTATTCACCTACTTCTGTTTCTTCCTCTTCTCCTATAAGAATTCCCAAGAGTGAATTGTAAAGGGTGTGGTTGGCTGTTGCCGTTGCTGTTAGAGGGATTCATTCTGACTGTTAGAACAGTCTTGGGAGGGAATAGCAGAGTAGTTGTATGTAATAGGTTGGGATGAGAAGTCTGGACTGTGTTAGCCATTGAGCTTATTGTACATGACTGGTTTTGCATCAATTAATCAAAGCACATTTCACAGGATCCTAGTCTATTGCTATTGGTGATGTTTTTCCTAACTCTGTTTATTACATTTTCATACTGTTCCATGTTCTTCTGGTAGGCAACAGAAGTATAATATAGGATTCACCCTTGTTAGGCGCCCTATGTTCTTGCTCTCCCTACCTTTAATGTTTTCTGCTTTATGTACTCTCTGAGAATTGTTTTCAGTTGATTTAACCAGTGTAGTGGATGATATTGCCTACTCTATGATGTATGAATTAAATGAATTAGTTCTTAGATGTTCTTGTTGGGTTCAAGCTGGAAGATTTGGGAACATTGGGGATCAGAGTTATCCCTATCCACTAGGATCCTTGTGCAACCAGCTGACCCTCCTAAGATCCCTTTGTTAATCTTATCTCTGTTTTCCCTTGGAGCATGCTAAAGCTGACCTGGAGTTAAATGACCTCTGGTCCGATCTATAAGCTGCCCCTTCGTCCCTCTTTGAGAGCTGCCTTTGAGTATGTCCAAGTAGGTCTGGAGTTAAATGACCTCTGACCTGATCTATAGACAGAAATTTCGTTGTCTCTCCTTCTCTCATTTTCCTTCCTTAATGTTCCATCCCACCATCTAATCTAAAAGATCCTTTAGTATTAGATGACTTTCCCTTTGGAATCCTTGGCTAGTGGATGCAAGTAATTTCCTTTCATGACTCCATAGCCCAATGGAAGGCACTTTCTTGACCTATTCCCCTTCGCTGAAACATCCTGCTGCTTTGTTCTTTCTCCCATTTCTTTCTCAGTCTATGATCTCATGAATCAACCCAGCAACCCACCAACCAAATTATTTTAAACCTCCTTTTCTCTTCATACCTAGCCTAATATCTCAATTTGAGCTTAAAATATATACATTCTTTGTTCTACGGAGAGATCCCTCTCCGGATCCAGGAGGGCTAGATCCTAGGATCCAAAAGTGGTTCTGATGTTGTCTCATCTTTTGGTCTTGCCAATCTGGCCAAAACATGGGAACTCCAACATAATGGCGACTCCACTGGGGATTAGACCACTTTGCCTTTAGATTGGATTTTCATTGCTGATGGTGGATATCAGCCTGCTTCAAATAGTTAAATTCATCCACTTGGCGACTCCACACTCGCTATGATCCAAAGACCTAATGACTCCACTGGTGAAGGACACTGAACTGGTTGAGAAGAAGCAGTAACCTTCTTTGCAAAAGCATGGATCCAAACATGGACTGGGATGCAAAGTATGACGCTTTGTGCGATCAATTAATTGAATTGACAGAAACGTTGGGTGAAGTGCTAAAGATGTACATTACTAATATGAATGCAGATGATGATCATTTCGAGTAGCCCATGCATTTCTCAGAGCAAGAACAAACTCAAGACCAAGACGATGAGCAAGACATGTATGATGCTCAAGAATCTGTAGAAGATGAAGAGGAAAGTGATCAGGAGCTGCCTGAGTGTGTACCTATGCCTTGTGTTACGCTGACCAGAGAATATCAGAACCTAATAGCGAAAGCTAATAGGGAACGCTGTCTTGAGGAGACAAGAGGCCACATAGAGGAGGCAGAATCTGATGAAGAAGAAGAGGCTCAAGAAAATATCCCTCCTCCAAATCATCTAATACAAGAGAAGGAGGACTGTTGTGCTTCTGTCCGTGATGAAAGGGACACCCCTCTTTTGACAGAAGAAGAGATTGAACAGATATTAAATCAGCAGTCCACCTCTGAGGTCTTCTGTAGAACACACGCTCCTGCTCATTCATTTTATGAGTTTGATGATTCAGATCCGGAAGACTCCTCTGTGGATCAAGACGAAGAAAGACCTGCTGAGCGCCCAGAATGGTTGACTTGGTCAAGTCCGCCTATTTATGACACTGATGGCGAGGGCCACAAAAGTATTATAGCAGATGAAGATTCTTTGAATCTTCATTCTGCTCTACCACAGATCATCAGTGAGACTGGAAATTAGTGGCCTTATTTTTCAAAAAATGAGGAGGAAAGCAAAGAAGAAATTTGTGAGCAGGATGAAAGCAAAGAGCCTTCCCTTAAAAAAGAGGAGGTAACAGAAGATATCCCTGCTCATAAATGCGTAGATCTTTTCACGGAGCTAGGTCTAGTAGCGCAAGACATGTTAGAGCTCCAGGAGGACTCGGCTGCAATATACGATGAGTCCTCTAGTTCAGAAGATGAAGGAGACACTCTACTCCAAGAGAGTCTCATTCTTGATCCAGTGGAAGAAGAAGAAAGCCTGGTTGGAGCCTGCCTTCCAGATATTCATAGCCAGGTATCATTTCATGATCCTTATGCACATTTCCTGCAAACACATGAAGAAGGATCAAGGGTCTGGTTGAGAAGCATGTTGCAAACATAGAGAAAATTTTTCAAAGCTGCTGTTATTGAGCAAAAAGAGTGGGAGCTGCCCTGCCTATCTAGCATGCTCAAGGAGTCGAGCAAAAAGGACCAGCCATTGGATCACTTGATGGACTGGTTACATTGGAAGACAACATTTGTAAGCTAAACTGTAAATATTTCAGTTAGAGTAGGGTAGGTAGGAAAATCTCAATAAAGCTCAGTGCATGAGCAAGTAGATTAGTTGTTTCAATTTCTGTCTTAGAATGTAGAGAAGAAACCTGCTAGACAGTCTAATCCTAGCAGGTAGTAGTGTAGGTAGAGAAACATATGAGGCCAACAGTCTAATCTGGTCTCATGGAGTAATAAGAGTAGAAGTAGAATAGGTTTATTTTTCCTGTTGCTAAAAAATTGATGATGTAAAGGGTTTGAAAGTCCAAATGCACCCAGAAGAAAAATGTTAGGACTGTAGTTTGGGTAGGTAGATGGCTGAGAAAAGTTTTTTCTGTTCATGTCTTCACAGTTTGTGGCATCTCAAATCAAAGAAGGAGGGATGTGCCAAGCAACAGGCATCTAGCCTACACCAAAAGATCATTTTCTGAATTCTTGACTCCTTCAAGAAGAAGCCATCCCCATGTGGAGCCACTGTTAGCCCCCCCCCTATAAATTTCTGACAAGCAAATAGTGGGGCTTAAATGTTTTTGAGCCTTCAAGGAATGCATTTTCTCTAAAAACACATCATCCTTGAAGCCTCCTCTGGTCCTTTGTCCTTTGATGAAATCCCCTCTGCTGATTTCCATCATAAAGCCTCTGTGTTTGTGAACAAATGCCCAAAGGCCTCCTTTCCCCCTTATATCACCCTCTCTTAGCCTCTTTTTTATTCCCCCTTGTCTCCCCTTCTATTTCCCTTTTTACCCTCTTAACCCTCCCAAAATCCCCTTAAAATTCTACCCTTACCTTTTGTTTAGCCATTTTCCCCTTTCCCTCTCTATCGTTCCCTTCCTTGGCCTTCAAATTCCATTTAAATGGGCCAAAACCCACTCTCAGACCTTATTATAGGCATAGCCCCTCCCTGCTAGCCCCCTTCTAACCACTTCCCCCACATGCCCTTGCGCTGGGACCAAGCGCTTAAGTCCCAAGCGCTAATCGCAATCGGAAGATCGGCGGGAGGAAAATTCCTTTGTAAAACTCTAAAGTGACGATGCGATTGGTTTAATAAACAAAGTCCCGCGACTCGTTCTTTACCGTTGATCTGACATAAAGATCTGACGGTGGAGCACTAATCGCAACCCCCGTCCGATCGCAATCGCAACTTCCATCGCGCCTCCCCTTTGCTCCCTCCGATTGCGACCTCTCGATTGCATCGCAGCCATCCGTTCCCCTCACTGATCTAACGGCTATCGCTCCTCCCGACCAATCGCAATCGCAAGTCTTAACTCCCGATCCCCGATCAATCACAACCCTGTCTTCCGATCCCCCGATCGCACTTCCCCTCCGATGGTTTTCCCCACCGTTGATCTGGACACGAGATCAACGGTCAGCGCTCAATTTCAACCCCTGTCCGATCTCAATCACAACTCACAGCGGTGTCACCCCGATTGAGATCTCCCGATTTCATCCGAGCCGTCCATCCCTCCGCCAAATATAACGACCATAATTCAATCTCATCCCGCCCTCAATCGCAATCGAAACTTCCGAAATGTGTCACCCCTGCTCCTTCCGATTGCGACTCTCCGACTTAATCCTGATCGTCCGTCGGGTCTAAGATTTAACGGTCCGAATCTAATCGCCTTCCGCCCTTCCCAATCACATTGGGAATTTTATATGCACCACTCCACCTCACTTCCGATTGCGATTGTGATTGCGATTTCCATTTGGGCCCCACCTCGTACGATCATTTCCCACCACATTTCCATTGCATTTCCATGCATTCTTTTGTATTTCCGCCTATAACCAAACCTTCGCATTTTACATTAAATTTTAATGAATCACCCTTCGCCATGACCAGGTCCCACATCCGTGGCTCCGCTCCATTTTCTTTCCGTGTTATCTCTTTGTAATTCGCCCAAACGTTAACCTTTGGGCTTTGCACTGTGCGATCCTTTCTCCGCCGCCTTCATTGTTTCCGCTGTTTTCACTGTTCCGCCACTGTTTCTCTGGGCCTCCACAACATTTCTCTGCCACCACTATCTGGGCTTGTAGCAATTTTATTCCATAGCACAGAGAGGTCTATTCAGCATTTTCCAGTGAATTAGCAGAGATGGATTTAAGGGATTTGAGCCTGTAATTGGAGATTTAAAGTATTAATCCTGTGTTCAAAGGATTAAGGTTCAGCTTGAAGACTAATGAGCGCACTAGCAAGTCATAACTGTGCTACCTAACAGCAGAACGTGTCTTCTCCAGAGGTATGCCTTCCTACAGTAGTTTCCATGCCGCCTCGAGCCCATAAGCAGTTAATTGCATTGACAGAGCTTCATTAAAGACTGTCTGAGCAGCAGTTACGGAGGTGTGGAGAGGCCTGCAGACTTTAAACCAGTTAACCAGATCCAGAAGGCAGCGTAGAACTCCAGATGCCATAAGGACTTAAGAACATATCAGAGGTCAATCTCAACCTAGCAGAGATCTCCAAACCAATCTACAAAGTACACACAGAGTTGCAGAGCCATTAAGCAGCATGGGCAGGAACTCCTCCACCATTCTGTCTTAATGAAGCTCATTTAATTATTCACCTACTTCTGTTTCTTCCTCTTCTCCTATAAGAATTCGCAAGAGCGAATTGTAAAGGGTGTGGTTCGCTGTTGCCGTTGCTGTTAGAGGGATTCATTCTGACTGTTAGAACAATCTTGGGAGGGAATAGCAGAGTCGTTGTATGTAATAGGCTGGGAGGAGAAGTCTGGACTGTATTAGCCATTGAGCTTATTGTACATGACTGGTTTTGCATCAATTAATCAAAGCACATTTCACAGGATCCTGGTCTATTACTATTGGTGATGTTTTTCATAACTCTGTTTATTACATTTTCATACTGTTCCATGTTCTTCTGGTAGGCAATAGAAGTATAATATAGGATTCACCCTTGTTAGGCGCCCTATGTTCCTGCTCTCCCTACCTTTAATGTTTTCTGCTTTATGTACTCTCTGAGAATTGTTTTCAGTTGATTTAACCAGTGTAGTGGATGATATTGCCTACTCTCTGATGTATGAATTAAATGAATCAGTTCTTAGATTTTCTTGTTGGGTTCAAGCTGGAAGATTTGGGAACACTGGGGATCAGAGTTAGCCCTATCCACTAGGACCTTGTGCAACCAGCTGACCCTCCTAAGATCCCTTTGTTAATCTTATCTCTGTTTTCCCTTGGAGCATGCTAAAGCTGACCTGGAGTTAAATGACCTCTGGTCCGATCTATAAGCTGCCCCTTCGTCCCTCTTTGAGAGCTGCCTTTGAGTATGTCCAAGCAGGTCTGGAGTTAAATGACCTCTGACCTGATCTATAGACATAAATTTGGTTGTCTCTCCTTCTCTCATTTTCCTTCCTTAATGTTCCATCCCACCATCTAATCTAAAAGATCCTTTAGTATTAGATGACTTGCCCTTTGGAAGCCTTGGCTAGTGGATGCAAGTAATTTCCTTTCATGACTCCATAGCCCAATGGAAGGCACTTTCTTGACCTATTCCCCTTCGCTGAAACATCCTGCTGCTTTGTTCTTTCTCCCATTTCTTTGTCAGTCTATGATCTCATGACTCAACCCAGAAACCCACCAACCAAATTATTTTAAACCTCCTTTGTGCTTCATACCTAGCCTAATATCTCAATTTGAGCTTCAAAGATATACATTCTTTGTTCTACGGAGAGATCCCTCTCTGGATCCAGGAGGGCTAGATCCTAGGATCCAAAAGTGGTTCTGATGTTGTCTCATCTTTGGGTCTTGCCAATCTGGCCAAAACATGGGAACTCCAACAAGTTAAATAGCCCCGAACCTACTAACCCGCATGCCCATGGAATTGGAACCACCTTCAGCATAGTATCATACAATACCCTTTCAAGATATAACTCAGGCACCAATTCTGGGAAGGCCTCAATGTTGGCGAGGTCATGATCATCGAACTTAATGGATGGGAGACTTCCAAACATATCTCCAATTATGGGAACTTCATCTGGAACCAAAAAAATTTGTAGATAGGAGTGAACAACATCAATATTCTTCAGTGTGCGCACCATAGGTCTCCTTGGTCGAACATAAGGTGGTAGCCAAGTTAGCGGGGCCGCCAGCAGAGCATCTTCCTGAGCAGTCAGAGGATGCTTCACAGGTTAGGTGAGCGTTCCTTAGACACCCCCTAAGGGGTTTACACAATATGAGGGGCTGTGCACCTTCACCGAAATCCACTTCGCAGCTCTCCCCTTCTCCTGACCTGTTTCCCTTTTCTTCTCCTTTCCCGTCTTTTTCCCCTTGGTCGGCGTGGACACTACCTCCTCAAATTCGGGAGTTACTTCCAATAATTCGTCAGATAACATCTCAGTAGAGGCCGTGGCATGTGATGATTCAATGGGATTGGACACAGTCATTCTTGCTCGGAAGACGAACTTAGGGTTGCTGCTATCAGAGGGGGTAGCATGCCCAGACATGAAGATGGCGATATTACACAAAGTAAAGATTTCAACAGAAATCACAGGGCACAAGAGTTTTGAAAAGAAAAGAACCCAATTCTGATATACGCCCCTCCTTTTGTAGCTTTTGATGGGTAACGACGGTTGGATGAAACTTAGCTGTAACTTACCATCAAGTAAACAGTAAAAAATCCTCCCAAATTTCCGCATTAATTGCCAACTGCCTGCTCCATTCAATGGTAAAATTGGATTTTTACCTAGTTTTACTATTCCAACAGCTAGTTTTCGTAGCTATATACTACCCCTGTGATCCCATCGCACCCTTCCGCACTTCCTTACCTGCGAACGACCCCTGCGCGCACGCTAGGCCCGCCTTCATCTTCCCCATGCGTGCCCACAACCATCCTTATACAGTTACTCCGGCCATATAGTCATTTTTTAGGTGCCAGGTTGGCCCTGTATGGTTTTAGGCAACTTCCATTAATGTACCCTGGCTGGGGGTCTCCGCGCAGCATAATCAATCTATCTGAACCGCCATTGGTAATTTCTGTTACAACATAAGGACCCAACCAATGTTGTCGAAATTTTCCTGGGTGGCGCGCAAACTGGCTGTCATATAGTAATAATAGCTCATCTTCCTTACACAACTTTTGTCGGATATGTCTATCATGCCAGGCTTTTTCTCAAGCCTTTTGAACTTGCTGATGAAAGTTAGTAATGAACCGATCCTCTTCCAAGGAAACTAGTTGTGCTAAGCGTTCCTCCATGATTTATGGTTCTACCATGTTTTTAAAAGCCACAATGCGCAGGCTAGGGATGATGTACTCCATGGGAATAATTCCCTCCTTCCCATAAACCATCCGAAAAGGCATTTTCCCAATCAATTTCTTGCACGTGGTCCGATAGGCTTAGAGTACTAAAGGGATGCACATGTCCCAATCACTTTTATTAGCATTACAAACCTTGGTAAGCGCTTATTCCAAAATTTTATTAAAAGCTTCCACCGTTCCATTTGCCTGAGGGTCATACGGGGTACTCTTCGCATGGTGGATCCAGAATTCTTCAGTAAAAGATTGAATAGTTTCATTAATGAAATGCATACCTCTATCGCTCATCAAGATCTTTGGACAACCGAGCCTGGTTAAAATGTGCTAAAAAATAAAGTGTGCAACGATATCTGTAGTGCAATCCTTCTCATCTTGTGCTTTTTCCCATCTGGTTACATAATCAGTTGCGGTGATGATCTATCAGGCACCTGTCCTCTTACCTGGTGGGTTTATGGGCCCGACAAAGTCTATAGCCCATTTATCAAATGCCTACAGGGCCATTTGGGGTTGCAAGGGAATCTCATCCCTGCGCGAAGGTCTTCCTGTCCGTTGGCATGCATCGCATGCTTTACAATATGCATGAGAGTCGCTATGCAGTGTGGGCCACCACAACCCAGCTCTTAGTACCTTCTTCCCTGTTGCTTTTCCTTCATAGTGACCTCCCGCTACTCCTCTGTGGGCTTCTGCTAAAATGGCTTGTATTTCATTCTCTAGTACATATCTTTGCAACACCTCATTAGCTCCTAGCTTGTATAATTGGCCCGCAATGATGGTAAAATCTACTACGCGAGTTACCAATTATTTTTTGTTGTTGTACTAATTAATATACAGGTGCCATCCCCGTAGTTAAGAAATGAATAATATATGCAAAGTTCTCATCAATCACCTTAATTGAAAAAAATTGCGCATCAGGCAACCCTTCTTCTAGGTTAGTTGGCTCTTCACCATTCTCGATTCAGGACAAGTGGTCCAGTCCTACATTTAGTCACCCGGGCTTCACAATTATTTCTAAATCATATTCTTGAAACAACATCAACCATCGACAAATCTTCCCTCCCCAACACAAGATTATTGAATGATCTGTGAAAATCTTGAAGTGCCCTCCCAACAGATAGTGCCGGTATTTTTGCAGGACATACACCATTGCTAATCCTTCGTGTTCAATAGTAGAGTAGTTACGTTCTGCGCTATAAATTTTCCTGCTAGCAAACACAACCGGGTGGTCAATGTCCCCTTCCTCGGGCTACATGAGGACAACTCCTAGGGCAATCCCTGACGCATCGACATGGACATGAAAGATGTTCACCCAGTCAGGAAATATGAGGATAGGCGCAGTGACCATCTTTTCCTTGAGCAACTCAAAGCTCTTCTGACACTTCTCATACCAGAAAAAGGACACGTACTTCTTTACCAACTTCTCCATTGGTGTCATGATCAGCACGTACCCTTGAATAAACTTCCTATAATAGTTAGTGTGCCCGAGTGTTATCACCAAATTGATCTTGATTGGCTACTCATCAATCAACTCAATGTAAATCTTTCAAACCACTTCTAATTGAAGATTAGCCTCTTCAGTTTGAGAGGGCTCTCTCAAAATGGGGTTTATGATTTTGAATAAAGATAATACTAGATGGCTAACTCTATGAATTGTGACTTGGTTTGAAAAATGAAGGCTTGCTACCATTGGGCTCTAGGGTCAATATCAATACTCTTAGTGACAGTGGGTCTTCACATGGAAGCTGAGGCGGAAAGAGGTTTTTAACAAATATAATTCATACACATAACATAAGGAAACATAATAATTTCACCCCTAAAGGAAGTCAAAGCATAATATTTGTTGATCAGCGGTTGTCATTGATGTAAACCCAAGCAGCACCAAGGGTTACCCCAATATTGCATGGGAATTTTGACCTACCAAATTAATATATTCTGGGTCAAGAATTCTTTAGATGGTTTCTACTTGTCGAGATGTTTCCGTTGATATATGGCACGCCATGTAATTCTTCACGGTTTGAGAGATATTCATGTTTAAAGTTTGTAACCTCAGTTAGTGGGCTAAAACCCCATGGGGTTGTGGCATGGGTCATTGAAAAGTCATAATTTATAGTTTTTAAGCTCCTAAAATCCCTCCCACATTCAATTATTGAAGCCCCTCTCAACCTAAGCATTTATATAAATTGTGATCCTCATATCCTCCTTATGCAAGGGATTTCACCATCTGAAATAGGTCATCGTGGAATTTTCGCTATAACTTTTTTTCTATGAAGGTTCAGAAGAAAATTTTCTTAGGAGGTGAAGCCAAAATCCCTAGAATTCTCCAATGAAAATTTTAGATCAAGGTAAGCAATATTTTCGGAGATATGATTTGTGGAAGTCAGTGTTTTTGCAGGCTCCTGAAATTCATCTCAAAGAAGTGACCTTGGGAAAATCATCATAACTCTCTCTCTGAGTATCAGATTGGAATTTTGTAAATAATGGAAGATAGTGCATGGAATTTTGTTTTTTCTCTATCAATTTCAGATCCAAATGAAGAAACTTCGACACGTGGCATGCCATACAAGTTTTCTCTACTGAAACAGTAAATAATTAGAGCATTGTGAGAAATTGGGCATAACTCTCTCTTGAAGAATCTAAATTAGGTTAGACCTGTGGAATTGGAAAGAAGACTTAGAGGACTATTACAAAACCAAAAATCAGATATTGGGGATCCGAAATAATAGAGATACACTAGATTCAATATTGAGCTCTTAGAAGGTAAGAAAAAGCTAGATCATGTGTTTTCAAGGGCTGTAAAGGACCAAAATTTCTAGGGAAGCAAAGCAAAGCAAGGTGCATTAGAGGGTAGCATGACAAGAGAAGCAACCAAGGTGCATAACAGCAGCAAGAAGTTCATCACATGAAGTCTTCAAGTAGGCAACACTGCATACAGTCACTGTAAAGGAATACTGATTCACCTCCCCTCTCAGTATTTCCAACAATATTATGAATTCTGAGTAATTAGTGATAAAATAAATTGCAAGTGATTATAAATAAAGATACAAAGCAATAACACATCAAAAACCTCATGAGAATCTCAGGTTTGGAAGTAGAATTTCACCGTATATTACTGATAATGGACAAAAACATACAAGCAACAATTTGGTGCAATATTCTCCAACCCTTTGCTCTTCGATGTTTAGTCTATAAATGAACATTCTTTACAATGTAGATGATCTACCTAGCTGGCTAGATCTTCGAATTATACTCTGACACCTATCATAACTGAAACCACTAACTTGAAACAGAAAAATGACAACTATCCTTTAAAGAAAAAAAACTCCTAATAGGACTCTATCTCCTATTTATTACATTCATTTATTCTATCAGTGAAACAGTTACATAATGAATGTCACATGCTCAAAGGAAAATCACCATAATTCACCACCACTTTATATCTTCAAAACACCCCTAGATCTGTGGAACATAATCCTACTTTTTAGGGATGGATGACCTTCACCTTAAGCACTGTTTTTGCTGATGAGATGGCTGTGTGGCACTCCTTTTGAGCCATGAATCTCTGCTGGTATGGTCCACTGACATGCTAGAGGTCTCTAGCTGGAAAATGTGCTGTTGAGATGCTCAAAATTCTTCAAAATCTCCTTGCTACGAAACAGGGCAGTTTAGGCAGTTTCGTAGCGAGTTTTAGTAGCGTATGAAAACTTTCTTTTCCATCTATCTCTTTGACTCCTTTGCTGTTCCAAAACTTTTATTATGTCAAGAAACCTTGAAAAAAATCAATATAACTTCATAAAACTTGAAAAAACTGAGTTTTAAGGTAAAAATGCACCTACAGAAATTTTCGTGGCGTATTTCTAGCCTCAAGCCAGAGGTACGCTACGAAGCTATCCAAAAAACCATAATTTTCTGAGTTCAATATTGTCTTCAAAAGTTGTTCTCTAGCTACAAAATGTGGGTTATCTACATGTTATGAACCTCATCAAACATATTCCATCTCAATTTTTTACTGCTGTGGTGTTTCATCTTCATTTACAATCAATTGGCTGATGGGCTCTTCTACTACTGTCATCTTCAGCCCTTTCTTTTCTAACTCCATTTGAATCAAATCCAGTTGCTCCTGAAGATCTCCACTTGGTATTTTAATGCTCTGTTTTTTGGATTGTAAGTGCAAGTCCATCCTCCTAACATGTTTAACCTCCCCTCTTAGTGGCTGAGTCCATTTCATCAACTTTTCTATATTGTCCAAGGCTTTTGAAACACTTGTGACTTGTTCTTCCCATATTTTCCTCATTTTTTCAAATTGATCCTTCTCAGCTCTATGTTTCTTCGCCTCCAGCTTCAAAAATGATATCTCTTTACCTGCTTCCTTCAACTTCTCTTTGAGGGTTTCTATTTCTGATTTTTCAATCATTTTCTCTTTGCCCTTTCTTTGCTTGATAGCCAATTCCTCCTTTGCTGGTGAAGACAAATCTATGATGCTTGTTGGCTGGGAAACTTCATTGATTTTCTTTGTCTCTTTGCTTTCCATGACCTTCCTTGCATGTCTTGTCATTGGCTTCCTAGGTTGAAAAATGAAACCATCATCATCACTTGCAAAATCTAGTTTTTTAGCAGTATTAACTTTCTTTAGCTTTCTTCCTCCATCTTCAATGTCTTCAGCTTGCATAATGGATGATTCTTCAATGTCAATTTCATGCAGGATATCCTCTAAATTTCCCATAGCTAATGTCTGGCTTCTAGTGACTCTCTTGTTGCCTTGTTTGCTGACTGTCTGCTTCTGTTTTGTAGGTGCTATTTGAGGTGTGTTAGTCTCTTGCAAAGGCTCTGTTCTCATGTCCACTGGCTCTGCAACAGGTGATCTATCTTCTTCTTCAACTTCTTCTACCACAACTAGTGATGCAGTAGTTCTATGTTTGGAGGCTTTCTTTGGAGTAACCACATCAATTTGACAACCACTCATGAACAAGAAGGAAGTCCAATCTTTGTCTAACCTCCTCAATTCCTCTAACACTAACAACTTAATTAGACCATGATGAAAAAGAGAAGTCTCACTTCCTTCTGTCTTGATTTGAACCTTATTTGACATTTTCCCTAGACTTATGTATAAATAAAAAGGAAAGTCAAGTGACCTCTTACCTACAAAATGCAGAATAAGTGTGGGATGATAGGAGTAGACCTTGTGAAATATTCCTTCACATGTAAAATACTTTTGAATGACCATCAACAACTTTGCATAATTCTCCTTATGAAACTCCTAGGGATAACATTTATCAAATCAATTTAATTTTGTTATTGCTTGATGAACTCTTTGCAATCCTACAGTGTGAATTTGATACCTTTAAACAATTTTTCTCCTCCTCTAGGGATTCTTGTAGTTGATGAGATGCTCTCTGGTGTCACTGTAAGGTTCATAATTCCAACCTTTGAAGCTGTTCCTGTGAAGTTGTTGGCAAAATCCTTTGAAACCTGTAAATGAAAGCCCTGCAACCTATGACATAATTGCAAGCAGCCAGTTCTTTTGAAAACCTCCATGGAAGTAGGATTTTCATTGAGTAAATTCATATCCATGGGCTCATACTTGTGACAATGGCCACCCTTATTTTTTTTCCTTCTTGCAGCCATTTGATGCTTTATAGTCTTCACTACCTCACTTTATCATGACACCTACAAATTTCGAATTTTCTAGCAACCTTCTTGGCTCGATGAATCTTCTCTCCAGGGATCGACTCACATGCAAGGATAAAGTGTAATATGACAAAAGGCTAATTGAGGTAAGGTTTAATGGTTTAATTGACAACTCAAGCTTCAATCATGACACATACAAACCCAAAAAGGTAATGATGACTTCAAGCACGGCTATGTACATTTAAATTTACCATAAAAACATTGAATTACCTCCACATTAACTCCTTGAATCATAAAATGACACCTCATACAACTTTGACAAGATAGGTTAAAAAATGGATTTTCGTAGAAAAATTAATTGAGCCTCTAACAGATTCGCTATGAAACTATTAGGCAGTTTCGTATCAAAAACTGTTGTTTTCTTGTGTAAAACACTATGTGTTGGCCGGATAAATCATTCTTGCAGACAGGACCAATCTCCCTAGTGTCAGAAGACAATCTAGCAACAAACAAACAACTAAGTTTGTCTTTCTCTAAATATATTTGTTTTACAAATAAATGCTATGAAGGTGTCGATCCTACCTTAGATCCAAATGCTTATTTGTAGTCATAGTGCTTCCATCGCAACAAGAGTTCTTTCATCGCAACAATAATCCTTCCGTCGCAACAAGAGTTGTTTCGTCGCAAGAAAGTGTTGTCTTTCGTCGACCTGCAATCACAAACAAGAAAATATTAAATTGTTAGAAAATTAAATATTACAGAGCAATGCAACACATAAAATATGCGGAAAATACAAGCACACAAAAAACACATAAAACCAGAGAGACACAGATATACGTGGTTCACCCAGTTTGGGCTATGTCCACCCCAAACAGCCAGTCCTTCCTTTCTATTATCCAGAAAAATGAAAAGACAAAACCTACAGCAGATCCGCTATAATATTCTCTGTTCTCTCTCACAGTCTCCCTCTCTATTTCTCACTCCGAAAATACACATACAATGCACAGCCGCAATATAATGCCCTCATAAAAGCGAGGGGTTACCTTCTAGGGCAAAAAACCCTAAACTAAACATAACTTCTACCGTCAGATCATTTGCCTAATGAACGACCCAGATTGACTAGAAATTACTATACTTTTACAAGGAAATTTTACATCTGTTTTTAGCTTCAGGGGCGCTGCCCCCGAAAGCCCCCGCCAGGGGGGGGGGATCCAAAAAGCGGTGCCGCCCCCCCTGGACCCCCCACGACAGTGATTAATTATGGGTGGCGTTGCCGCCCCTTTTAAGGTACAGGGGTCCAATGCTGTGATACAAAGTAAACAAGATAATCAGGCTACACACCCAACATAAATAGCACCTGTATAAAAAATAATCACAAAACATACCTATCATAGTGATCAAGGAATCTATGAAATAAACGATCAGATGACAACTTATTGAAATAAACAATCGAATGACAATTTATTTAGAAAAACAAAACTTGATTGTATTAATCTTAAAATAACAGAAGAACCTTAAAACCTTAGCCTTGATGTTTGAAAGGCCTTCCCAGGGTCCGAAGCAGGAGTCTCCTCTACTTTGATAAGTCTTGCACTCTTCCTTCAGGAGCATAAAGAGGTATGTGATCTTTCCTCTCAAAAGCTCAGCAGAAAGAATAATAAATCTCAACAGCACTTCAACTCAATCACACATAAAGCTTCCACTCCAATTCTCAATCTCCAAAATCTAACCATTTGAGGCTACCCAATGCCTCCTTTTATAGAGAAGATGAGGAGGTTAGGATTCCACCTTTTAAGGGATAGAATCCTCCTTCAAAGGGATAGACTCCTCACATCAAGGGATTAGTTCCTTAAGGTGAGGGATACATGCACCTTATGAAAGCGTACTCATCCCCAAAAAATCTCATCTAGAACCTTCTAGAATTGACCTCAAACCACTTTTTTGACTTTACTTTCTCGCCTTTTTTACTTTGAGGAGGGTACGCAGGCATTGCAAAGGAAAACTGAGTTCTAGAACGCAAGTAAGTAGTGTATTACCTGCGTACCCAAGCTAGGAACATAGACAAGCTTCATGTTACCTGCGTACCCAAAATTTCAGAGATTTTTAGGGTTTTTCCTCCTGTTTTAGGGCTTGACATGAGGAGTAAAGGTTGTAAGACTTGCAAAGGAGGTATGTATGAGTGTTATTGAGCTCATACAGTCAACAGAATGTCAAGGTGACAGTTTTTAGTGTAACAGATTGCCCCCTAAAGTGCGAAGTCTAAAATAGATGAAGATGAAGTCTGTCATATATGAAGAGTGAAGTACTTTATCATTTCAAGGATCATCCTGTGGACACCCCAGTCAGAACCTGTAAAAACATTCAATGCAAAATATATATATGTAAACATATCATCGCTGAGGTAGGCATTCCCATACTCAGATAAAAAACTAACTAAACTTGTTCTGATACAGAAATGATTTTAATATTACATCAATAGTGTAGACACAACATGGGCGCAGCCATCTGTAATGAGTAGTCTACTGTATAATAATAAAAATCCTCGCAGCCTGGATTGTGGAAACTAGATCTAGGGTCTTGATTTCGCTTCTCGAACTAGTACGATTCTATCCATGCGATTAAATGTGTTGAAGTCGAACATGGTAGAAACCACTTGATTACCAGTCAATAATGTAAACTGTTAACAAGTGTGAGAGAAACCACCAGTAATGTCAATGGTTCTCAAAGTACTCAGTACAATCCATGAAATGTGAATGAATGAGCTGAAGTCGAACATGTCACGGAATCATTCGATCGAAGGTCAATGATGTAACTTGTCGTCGAAGGCGAGAAACCTGCCATTGAGGCATGCAGATTTCAAGGTACTGACAATTTCTGGATCAACTTCCTAGATAATGTGCTGATGTCGATAGAAAGTGATCTGTCGTAGGCAAGCCCACAACATGAAATCATAGATCAAGTTTTGAAAATATATTGGCAAGGACTGACTCAGGGATGGTCAAAATGGAAGACAAATATTTCGCAAATGAATGGTTTGTTTGAACTGTCCTCTTGAACACATAACGACACTGCAGATGGCTTGGTGACAATTGACCCAAAGCTAATACCCAGAAACCGGCTGAAGACTTTCAATATGGTTTGATTAACTGTTAGGCAAAGGATTTCCCAACCTAGGTGAACAAAAAGTGTCGTGTTCAAGAGTGGTTAACGGTTTTCCGAATAATCAAAATGTAACAAACAGGTTCGTTTTTCTCTCTTTTCCCCCACCATTTCTGGCAAGTACCTCTTTATTTTTGACAAGCTTGAGGAGGATAACATTTGCTTGTTTATAAGCTCATCCTTCGGATGAGTCCAACTTAGTTTAAGATTCGAACTCTAAGAAGGAGTGGTTCATTCCTGTTTAAAATTGAACAGGTCCTTTACTGTTAAATTTTAACGAGTCCAGTATAGGAGAAACTCGGTGTTTTTCAATTTTAGGGAGTCAGAAGAAAAAACTTAAGAAAACTCCATGGGTGTAATTTTTCGTAAATTTAGTCTCTCGAGCCCGAAAAAGGATAAAATAATGCGGGAGAGAATTCTATTGACCATAATTAGTCAACGTATACCTTTTTCGTAAATAGTCCATTTCAGTCCTTAAAAGGGGTAAACTTATACTAAAGGGACGATTATTCATTTACTTTAACGAGTTCGAACAATTAAGGACTCGACAATCTTTTCATATTTAGAGAGTCTAAAAAGGGCTTAAAAGAGAACTCCAGGGTTTCAATTTTTCTATAAGTTTAAATGAGTTCGAAAAAGGGATAAAAATGTACTCCTGTGGCCGACTTTCAATTTAATTTACAAGCAGGAAAAGACGGAAAGAACTCGACATTTTTATGTGTTTTACAAGAATGAAAGATAGCAAAATAATCTCGGGATTTTCATGAGTTTAACGAGTCTTGAAAATAACCGAAATTGACTCAAGATAGGTTTCATTTTTACAAAATCTTGAAACAGAGAAAAACTATGCTTCAGAGTGGTTTCATTTTTACACAAGCTTGAAACAGAGAGAAAACTGTGCTTGATGCCCCCTAAGCCTAACTGCTAGAGCGCATGCCCCCCCAGTTTCATTTCCTTCAACTAAGTACACTACTGGTAATTAATAGCTGGATGGAATGAAGGTTCATTTACGAGATCATATGAAAGACCTGGCCTAAATCTGTAAGAAAATTATGCAAAAAACTGAAATAACTAACCTAAATATATGACTTAACATTTATGAGATCTAGTCAAAGACTCGATTCAATTAGGGGAGGATTTGTTTCATTTTTTAATGAGCTTGACATAGGAAAAGAAATATGCTCATGGCAACGTGTTTCATTTTTTAACGAGGTTGACACAGTAAAAGGAACTTTCCTCATCTACATGTTTCATTTTTTAACGAGGTTGACACCGTAAAAGAAACTATCCTCATGATACACTAATTCATTTTTAACGAGGTTGACACAGTAAAAGGAAATTTCCTCATACCTGATTAATTTTTTACGAGGTTGACTCAGTAACAGGAACTATCCTCATAAAATAATTATTTCTAATCTATTAATCTACTCTCTACAATCTACCTACTGATTCATTTTTTAATGAGGTTGACACAGGAAAATAACTGTCCTCATGGAAGCTTGTTTCATTTTTTAAACGAGGTTGACATAAGAAAAGGAACTATGCTCTCGACTAATTGATTCATTTTTTAACGAGGTTGACATAGTAAAAGGAACTCTCCTCAAACTCACTGATTCATTTTTTAATGAGGTTGACACAGTAAAAGGAACTATCCTCGGACTCACTGATTCATTTTTTAATGAGGTTGACACAGTAAAAGGAACTATCCTCTCACTTACTGATTCATTTTTTAACGAGGTTGACACAGTAAAAGGAACTCTCCTCAGACTCACTGATTCATTTTTTAACGAGGTTGACACAGTAAAAGGAACTATCCTCGCCAGTCAATGATTCATTTTTTAATGAGGTTGACACAGTAAAAGGAACTATCCTTAGAGACATCTGTTTCATTTTTTAATGAGGTTGGCACAGGAAAAGGAACTTTCCTCATATCTGACTTGATCAATGTCTTCCAACTAGAAGAAACACATGTCAATGGAAACACCTTGATCATGGCTTCCAAGAGGTCTTCTTCAGATGGAAGAACAATTTGTTGGAAGGACCACATATCAAGGGACTCAAAAGGGATAAGAAAATCGCATTCAAGTAATCCCATAGATTTTTCCATGTCAATTACTAGATCTAAGTCAAAATAAGACGAGAAAAAAGTGAGAGGCTCGCTTACATCGGTAACTGAAAACATGGGACCAGTTGCCACATAATTAACCCGTGGCGGGGTAGATACCACTTGCGTATGAGGAACATTCATGGATGTTGAATAATTGGTAGTCGAATCAAGACTAGCGAATGAAAGCTGGTCTACAGTCACAATGTTTCCATTGTGAGGGAAAGACATCATGCGAAAGAGTATTGATACGATAGCCTTCATTGCATAGACATAGTCTCGCCCAAGGAGCAAATTTAAATCCAAGGGAGCTCGAACTACCATAAGATCAATACAGACAGTTTTACCTTCCAAAGTAATAGAAAACTTAGGAAGTATCCCTAAAGGTTCACTAATGGTTCTGTTAAAAGCTTTCAGATTCTGCATAATAGGCACAAGCTGAGGGGAACCCAAAGCTTTCCAAGCAGTTGAGGATAAAATAATAACAGAAGCACCTTCATCTACCTGTGTGCGGTGTATGTCCCTACAACCAAACTTCACAATGATTTGGAAAGGGATGGAGGAAGGAAGACGAGGTTCTGTCAGTCTTTTCCAATCAAAGGAAAAGACCTCAGTATTTGGAGGGGGTTCTGTAGAAACATGTGAAATGCCCCCCGGCGTAGAAGAATCTGATGTAACAAGAAGAACTTGAGTGGTATGAAGTTCACTCTCTACAGGGAGAATGGGATCGACTGAATGTGAAATCGAATCGACCACTTGATCAACTAATCGATCATCAACCTGAGTGATATGAGTTTCAATCTCCAATGGAAGAGTGGGATCGACTGTACTTGAAATTAGATCAATCACTCCGTCAATTGACGGTAGGTTGGGAGAATGTTTACGGTAACCAATTGGAAATTCTTGCTATGAAACAGTAAGGTTTTCCAACAATTTTGAGGCTTCATCCATGTGAGGGCAAATGTGAGTTTGATGACTCCCTTTGCATAACTTACAAGGAAACCTAACTTTACCCTTTTTCCCAGGAACCTGACTATCATTTGTTGATGGATCAACGGAAATTTGATGGGATTTTTCTGACCACACTTCTAAGACCTTTGGAATACTAGGACAATTGATAAGGAAGTGGTCACCCTTACAAAGCCTGCAAGGGTATTTGGGTTTACGATGCATGTTGGAGGTTTCCTCAACACAACTAACATTTACAACCATGGTTGGTTGGTTGACTTCTTTCTTATCTTGCTTCTTCTTCTTCTTCTTCCTCCCTTTCTTCTTCTTCTTAGCCGCTTGGTTACTAGCGTCAAGGCTTTTACCAAGTGAAGAGGAAGAAATGGAGGAAGAAATATTAGGCGAAGAAGGTAAAGGGTCAACAGAAGGTTGGTGATGTTGAGATGGTGAACTCTGTTGAAGTGAAGCATCCGGTTGAGGTGGAACAATTGGAGTATTCGGGGCCAACGAAGTTGAAAATAACCATATCAGTAAACCTATTGTAAATCCAGGTAATGAAAAATTAGCCATATAAGGAGGACCAACATTTCCAATTCAAGGAAAAGTGTTAAACACCATGTTGAAGCACACACTGGTGTATGAGGCGAATAATACACACACAAGAGAATCAACACACAATGAAAGATAAGCGTGAGGCTTTCTTATTTTTCCATTATAGATGATGTACATTTATAGTACAATGGTGTGACTCTTGGTTTCATATTCCAAGGTCACTTGGACTCCATTGTGACTTTTCGCATTCCACACCTACCCATGTAGGATTAGGTGTTCCAACATCCCCCTTAATCCGAAGGGGTATGTGTGAGTCCAAGAAAAGAGTTGTAATACAAATCTGCAAAGTATACATGGCAGCACTTGGCTGAATCAACTCTCTGAAATGTTGGAAAAAAGAGGTGGTTTAAGGATGACCACCAACACTGGAACACAAAACTTGTTGCAGTTCCCGGAACTCTTCCAAAACTGGCAAGAAGCTGAAAGCTTCTGCTAGAGGAATTGTCCCTCATAAAAAAAGGGAGACCTTCAACCTAAAAGAAGGGAGGTCTACTACCTGTGATGGTTTTAGGATTACCAACAACTCTGGAATGCTTTAAAGCATTTCCTGGAACTCAACCAAAGCTGGCAAGAAGCTGAAGGCTGCTAAGCTGAAGGCTTCTGCTAGAGGAAGTGTTCCTCATATATGAAAGGGAGACCTTCGACCTAAAAGAAGGGAGGTCTACTACCTGTGATGGTTTTAGGTTATCCACCAACCAAAGATGATGGTTTAAGGTTGTCCACCAACCGAAGGCATTCTCATGGGCATCCGTGTCTCTGGCTACATCTCTGAATCTGGAATGACGAATTGTGGCTCAGGCTCGCTTGAACTGTTGTGTCTCTGGCTACAACTCTGAACATGGAATGAGAGATTGTGGCTCAGGCTCGCTTGATCTGTCTTCGAAGCTTGTACATGACCACCATTTCCCCCCCTGTCAGGGACAAGGTGAGATGATGGCGAAAACTCAACTGCAAGTTTTCTCAATATCCGTGAACAAGTTCTAACATGTGTCGTAAACATCTTCTTGGCTGCTGATGCCCATTGCCAAGAAGCGATCCATCCAAGATGAATCTTTGTTCTTGCAGGAGGCTTGTGTCTGAAGCATCTGTCTGAAGAATGGGTGTGCCGACCACAGTGCTTTCATGGATGAAGATCAAAACAGTGATCTTTCATATGGCCAACTCGATCACACTGTTGGCATTTCTCAATCTGTTGTGGAAGTGGAATAGGATCTGGAACAGCTGCAGGTGAACTGTCATATAGGAATCTGACACTCTGAAATATGATGGGCTTGGTGTAGTCTGGAATATGAAAGGATGCATCCTTGTCATATCCAAGACCAGTTCGGTGCTTGTTGTGGACAAGCTCTTCCCAAGGTCTGATGATGGGCTTGAGAAGTGCAGGCTGAACTGCTGCATCTGCATGTAAATGTGCTCTTCTACAAGGAACTGAATGTGAATCAATTGGAACTTTGCTGACTTGCTGCTGATGGGAGTCTTTCACAATGTTCTGAACAGAAACAAGTTCAGAATGGTGACTCGTTTGCTGAAGTTCGTCTTGCTGAAGCTGAATTTCCAACTGCAAAAACTCAATCTTTTCTTGTGCATCTTGTAAACAAATCTGAATATTACAAAGAGCATCCTTGCTCATTTTTATCATATCATCAACATTTGAATGAATGAGGTTATTCAACAACTCTAATGCCTCATTGATTTTGGCCATTTCAACAACTTAGGCTCAAAATAAATGAAAGGGTGTCGGCTTCAACCGAAAATGCACCCATTTACAATGTGATGCAACAAGAAATACAAATGACTTCAAGGAATTCTCAAAGCAAAAAATCTGCTCCTCAAATGATGGAGGGCAATCAACAATCCAACAACTCAAAAACTGATTGCAACTATGAAGAAGCAATACAATGTCAACTCAACACAATATTTCTGCAAATTATTTTGTAAATGTGCAGCTGGAAAAACTATGCAAGAAGCCTTTAAGGTAGCTGAATTTTCCTTCAAAGAGCTATTTAAAAACTGATGACAAACTTGTCTTGAAATGTCAGTTCTTCAAAAAATCACCCTTCAAATCAATGCCACAAATCACAATGTAAATTTGCAATTTTCTCTATGTATAGTCCATCTGCTTCACATGTCATTTCCTTCATTTCTGCTGTTCATATCTCTTTTTCGTCTTCAATGTCCTTCCTCTCTCTCTACTGTTTTTTTTTTTTTTTTTAATTAATTAAAAATTAATTAAAAAATAAATTAATTAAAAATAGGAAATAATTAAAAGGAAGGGAGATGGAAATTTAAAAAATGTGTAGGGAGGAGAATTAAAAGGGAGGGAAATGAAAATTTTAAAAGGGAATTAATTTAAAATATGGGATAGGGATGGTAGTAAAAATGGAGGAGGGGTATTAATAGAAAGGGAGGGAGGTACTCTATGGGAGGAGGGAATATTAAAAAAATTTTAAAATTTTAAAAAGGCTGACTTAAAGAGATTTAGAACGCTGGGAAAATCGTTTGGGAAGGCCAAGCGAATGTATAGAGTGGTAGGTTAGTGTAGTGCAGGTAGTGGGTAGAGCGTAGGGGGAAGGGGCGGATTTTAAAAATATAAAAATCGATCTTTTAAAAAAGCGGTATTTATGTATGAGAGAGTGGTATGAAAAAAGGAGTTTAAAATAAAAATTTAAATTAAAAATCGATTTTAAACAAGATGGGAGGGCGTTTATTGCAGGGAGGGCAGTATTTGTTATGGGAAGGCCGAGCGTATGGCCCGAAAGGGCGTGGGAAGTGTAAGGCCAGGCGAGTGCGTTGGTTTTATTGTGGAACAACGTGAGGGGGAGAGCGGGTCTGCCGGCCAGAGGAATGTGGGAGGGAGCTCCAGGTGAGTGGGTAGTGTATGGAGGGGCGGGCTTAAGCATGGAGGGGGTAAGTCTGCGAGGGAGCGGGTAGCAGTAGGTGGGAGCGGTGTTGTAAATCAGGTGGGGAAGTAAGGTGAGGGGGAGGCGTAGATAGATAGGCTGCGTTAGTTGGTAGGGAAGGGGGGGTAGAGCCGAAGCTTAGGGAGGGGGTGTGTGCAGTGATAGGCAGCAGTCGTGTGGTGTGCGTCGTTGAGAAGTGGGCGGGTCGAGGGTGTAAGGGATATGGAGAGTCGATGGTGTAGGGTGTGAGATGCGTATATGGGGCGTAAGGAGTAGGTGTGTATGTTGAGAGCGGTAGATTGTAGTGGGTAGGAAAGAGCTGTGAGCTGCGTGGGTTTGAGAGTATGGGATGTAGAGGGAAGTTGCAGAGATTTTTTTATTTTTATTTTTATTTTATTTTTTATTTTTTAAATTTAAAACCAGCAGAGAGCAGGAGCAGAAATTTTTCTTCTTGCAGGAATTTTACAAATGTACAGCAGTAGAACTTCAGAAATTGTAGAGAAAACTCAGAAATTTTCCAGAAGATTTCAGCAGTAAAACCCATAAATTTTTCCAATAGCCCAGCAGCAGAAGAACCCAGAATTTAGAGAACTCAAAAATCTCAGAAATTTCTTCAAAAACCCTCTTTAAATTATCTTCCAGCAGCTCAAAAATGCGGAATTTAACAATAATCAGAAATATTTTCCATTAAAAAACCCAGAAACTTCTTCAGAAACCCTCTTTAAACTATTTTCCAGCAGCTCAAAATGGTGCAGAATTTAAAATGCAGAGATTTTTCAATGGAAAAATAAGCAGTGAGAAAACCTTCAGATGCACAAGGCTGCGTCTCCAAACCAATTTCTGAATGCGGCAAAATGTCTGCTGCAGAAAATCTGAGTGCTGCAAAAATGTCAAGAATTTTTGCAGATATGCACAGGCCATAAACACAAATGGCTCACTCAATTTGGAGCAGGGCCAGCAATCGCCCACTCTGATACCATGTTAAACACCATGTTGAAGCACACACATGGTGTATGAGGAGAATAACACACACACAAGAGAATCAACACACGATGAATGATAAGCGTGAGGCTTTCTTATTTTTCCATTATAGATGATGTACATTTATAGTACAATGGTGTGACTCTTGGTTTCATATTCCAAGGTCACTTGGACTCCATTGTGACTTTTCGCATTCCACACCTACCCATGTAGGATTAGGTGTTCCAACAAAAAGTACTAGGATTCTTGTTAAGAGGGGTTCCTTGGTTGGTAAATTCCAGAACAGTTGCCATTATATTCAACTTCAATGAATTTTATCAACAATTTAAAACTAAAATTAACAATTAACAATTCAAAATTCACACCTATGGTCTCTAAAAGTAAAAACAAACAAATTAACAAGCGCTATCAAATCTAGGAGTCAAACCACACACAAACAGTAACTTCCCATAATAAAAACACTAGTTGGTGATGAAATCCAACATCGTAGAATTTAATACAGAAAGGGTGGTTGGAATAGTTACCCCGAAAACCTGCTTAATGAAACAAACTGGCACAAGTTTCTTCACAAAACCATCTTGAGTGAAGAAAACCCCACAGAGAGTCCAAGTGAGTTTAGTCGACGTCTGCTCCAGGTACAGTGAGATCTTTCCTTCACTGTCACCTTAGGAAATAATCTTAAGTTTTTGGACACTAAGGTTACCAACAATAACAAATACAACTGGGGGAACAGTCTACGATCCGATCCCACGCGCAAGGGCAGAGTAACAAAGCTCAATCCCCTTGAGGGCTCCTCAACATAATCCGAGGTTTACCGACAAGTGACTCCGGGCTCCTCGATAATGGTTAATCCGAGGTTTACCGTTTTTAATGCGTGCAAAATCTTCTATCTTCCCCAATGAAACAGAATTGATTGTCTCAAAGGTTCGGACATGATCTCGTGATTGACTTCATTAAGAGAAGCTTCCCAGATTGTACCAATTATAATTGGATTTATTTCCTACCGCAAGATTTATCTACTTGTTTGTTTTTACTATCTTGGAGAGTTAATTACTCCCTACTCCAAGATACTAGCCTAAGCTATGTTGGTGATAAGAGCCCTAGAAATAAAAAGATTTCTAGATGAATTTTAATTAAGCGTTGTGTTATTTAGGCTGTTATTACTCAAAAGGGTAAATGGCTATGAAACCAATGGTGTTATGACCCAACTCAAAACTGAATGCAATCAAATACAATAATGTAATCTTTTCAATTCGATGAATCCTAACTAAAGAAAGGAGAGAGTTCCCATCACTTCCAACAATGAAAAAATTGATCACTAAGAGAAAATATAACAAATTCTCTAATGCACTAATTTCATTAATAAAAACTAATGCAAATCAATTCCAAAATAGTTTTTTTTTGTGTTTTTAAAATAAGCATAAAAACATCTAAATTCAAATCAAAGAAAACTGATCTAAATCTACGATTTATTTTTCAGAATGTAAACTATGTAGTTGTGATCTATGCACAATTCACTTGAAAAGTATGCAAATGTAATCTATGCACATTTTTCATTCATATTCTGAAAATGAGAATTCTAATTATGCAAATGTGATCTATGCAAGAGAATTCTCAAACACAAGATGATTATAATGTAATCTAAGAACCAATCAAGTGCAAGTCAAGAAAATCGGGTGAGAGTTCCAAAGATAAAAAAGCACTCAAAGGCGATTAACACTCATACACAATTTAGCCCCCCCCCCCGCGGCGAATGAGGGGGAAATTGTTTTGCAAAAACAAACGCAAAAAGATGCAAAATTGTGAAAAGTCTGAGACAAACCTCCAAGTAATGACCAAAGGAAATCAAGTTAAGAATTTCTCAAAAAAGAGACTCAAAACACCCAATTAACTTAATGGAGATTGATGAGATGAAAATTTTGCTGAAAGAAATTCATTAACAAGAGATTTTCAATAGAAAAATACAGATCTGGGTAGATGCTAAGAATCCTAAATCAAATCTAAACTAAACTGGAAAAAAGAAATCTAAATTTTTTCAAAAAATTTAACAGGGTCTGCATGCTTCTAGAAGTAATAGGTGCGGTCCCGCACTGTTTACTTGAGGAAAGTGTGAAACTGCCCGCACTGTGCAAAAGAACAAAGTGCGGTCCCCAGAAAAGCTCAAGAAAAACGTAAAAGATTTCAAAATTTTCAAAAACAGAGAAAACCTAAGCTACCCAAGCAGGTATCCATCAATCAAAAACCAGGAAAAACTTTTCCTCAAATCAAAATAAAAGAGAACCAAAAACAATAAGTTCTTTCCCCAGTGGAGTCGCCAATTTGTTGTCCGGATAAATCGTTCTTGCAGACAAGACCGATCTCCCTAGTGTCAGAAGACAATCTAGCAACAAACGAACAACTAAGTTTGTATTTCTCTAAATATATTTGTTTTAAAAATAAATGCTATGAAATTGTCGATCCTACCCTAGATCCAAATGCTTATTTGCAGTCATAGTGCTTATGTCACATCAAAATCCTTCCGTCACAACAAGAGATCTTCCATCGCAACAAGAGTTCTTTCGTCGCAACAATGATCCTTCCGTCACAACAAGAGTTGTTTCGTCGCAAGAAAGTGTCGTATTTCATCGACCTGCAATCACAAATAAGCAAATATTAAATAGCTCCTGTATAAAAAATAATCATAAAACATACCTATCATAGTGATAAAGGAATCTATGAAATAAACGATCAGATGAAAGCTTATTGAAATAAACAATCGAATGACAATTTATTGAGAAAAACAAAACTTGATTGTATTAATATTAAAATAACAGAAGAACCTTACAACCTTAGCCTTGATGTTTGAAAGGCCTTCCCGGGGTCTGAAGCAGGAGTCTCCTCTACTTTGATAAGTCTTGCACTCTTCCTTCAGGAGCACAAAGAGGTATGTGATCTTTCCTCTCAAAATCTTAGCAGAAAGAATACTAAATCTCAACAACACTTCAACTCAATCACACATAAAGCTTCCACTCCAATTCTCAATCTCCAAAATCTAACCATTTGAGGCTACCCAATGCCTCCTTTTATAGAGAAGATGAGGAGCTTAGGATTCCACCTTTTAAGGGATAGAATCCTCCTTCAAAGGGATAGAATCCTCACATCAAGGGATTAGTTCCTTAAGGTGAGGGATACATGCACCTTATGAAAGCGTACTCATCCCCAAAAAATCTCATCTAGAACCTTCTAGAATTGACCTCAAACCACTTTTTTGATTTTACTTTTTCGCCTTTTTGACTTTGAGGAGGGTACGCAGCCATTGCAAAGGAAAATTGTGTTATAGAACGCAGGTAAGTAGTGTATTACCTGCGTACCCAAGCTAGGAACATAGACAGGCTTCATGTTACCTGCGTACCCAAAGTTTCAGAGATTTTTAGGGTTTTTCCTCTTGTTTTAGGGCTTGACATAAGGATTAAAGGTTGTAAGACTTGCAAAGGAGGTATGTATGAGTGTTAATGAGCTCATACAGTCAACATAATGTCAAGGTGACTGTTTTTAGTGTAACACTACGAAAATTTGAAAAACTGACAAATGCACCCTTTTGATTTTGAATGCATGGGAAATGAAAAATGACACCATATGAGGATTGATTTGACATGAAATGGCATAAATGGAGGTGATCATGAAACTTAGGATAGAGATTAAAAATGTAAGAAAAAAATAATTCCTATACCACATTGAAATGGCTTAGGAGACCTTATCCATTTGGTGAGTGACCTATACGACCCTATCAAGAAATGTTTCCCAATTTTATGAGTGATAACATTGGCTCCACTTGGGATGGTGTGCCCCTATGGTACACCAAAGAACCTGTAGTTCCAATTCCATCCATCTTTTTTGGAAATAAAACTTAGAAATTTGCCAAGCCTTCTTCAAAATCTTATGGCCTTCACCTCAGGCTCAAGCTTCATGATCAACTTGTCTTTATTAGAAGAAAAGAATAATAAAATAGAATATATACAATGGAGTGAAAATTCAGTAAAATTTAAGAGGAATAGTGCTTTAGAAACCTGCCATTGACAGGCCCTCCAACACAAGGTTGTCCATCCATCTCTTGAAGTAGATAGGTGTTTTTTCCATGGAATGTAGCTACCATGAATGGTCCTTCCTAGACGTTCTCAAAATTTCCATGTTTCCCCTTTTCTTCAATTCTAGCTTTCCACTTCAACACCACATCTTGAATCTGGAAATTTTCTTCTTTTACCTTTTTATCAAATGTCTTCTTTATTTTGTTTTGTGACTGCTGATGGCTATTGTATACCTCCTCCCTTTTTTCCTGTAGGGCTATAAGCTAGTTTATCCTCCTCTAAATAAAATTAGACTCCTCTTCTGGTCCTTGCACCAATTTCATTACAGACACTCACAAGGATGTGGGAAAAATGGCTTCAGCTCCATATACTAATTCATAAGGTGAAGTACCAATTGATCTTTTTGTACATACTCTATCAGTCCACAGAGCATACTTCAACTTAAGATGCGATGATCTTTTGTTTTCCTGCAATACCTTTTTGATAATTCTCATAATGCTTTTATTAGAAGATTCAACAAGACCATTACCCTGTGGGTAATAAGCAGTAGAGTGTCCAAGTGTTATGTGATACTGATGACAAAATATAATCAACCTTTTGGATTTAAAATCTTGTGCATTGTCAGTAATAATCTTCATAGGACAACCAAACCTGGACAATATGTTATTCTCTAAGAAATGGATGATGACTGAATCATTTGCCTTCCTTGTTAGGATTGCTTCAATCCACTTGGTGAAATAATATGTTGTTGTCAGGATCCAACGATGATGCCCTTAAGATGATGGATGTATTTCACCAATAAAATCTAGCCCCCACTATTGGAAAGGCACCTCAACATAAATTGGAATTAAGGGTAAAGGAAATAGCCTTTTCTTACCATAAAAAATCTGACATTCATGGCATGCAGCTATCTTCTTGTAAACATCCTTGAACATGGCAGGCCAATAGTACCCTGCTTTGAGAATTTTATTTGCTTTAGCCTTCCAGTATTGATTTCCTCTGCAATCTCCTTTATGAAACTCTTCAATGACCCTTTCAGCTTCCTCTTCCAGAAAACAATTCAAAAGAATGCAACCAATATCTTTCCAATATATATTTTTATCTATAATGCAATATCTTAGAGATTTCAGTTTCACAAACCTTGCTTTTGATTTAGTCAATTCTACAGGAGCTCTATGATGATTCGAGACAAAGACAATGTATCTATACCTGTCAAATAAAATGTACTTCTCTTTAATAGAAATTATCTCTTCATATTCATCTGATAATTCTGAAATTTCTGCAATAAAATTCATGTCAAGATAGTCAAAATTGGATTGTGACATCATATTTGCTAGCCCCTGTCCTCTCACCAATTTTGTAGGTCTGATTTCTATATCATACTCTAGAAGATTAACTATCCACTTCCCTCTCTTGCCATCAGGATCATCTTGTGTCAAGATGTCCTTAACCACAATGTTAGGCACAAATGCTATGACATGAGGATGAAAAATATAGATTCTGAAATCTTTAATGGCTTTGATCAAAGCATATGCTTGTTTTTCTAAAATATTGTATCTAAGCTCCGAGTTAGAAAGGGTTCTGCTAAAGAATGAAATGGGTTTCTCTATACGTTTATGTCCTTTCTGCAATAAAACTTCAGCTATGGTGTTTTTAGATGCAAATGTAAAAACCAAAAATTCTTTTGAAAAATCTGGGCTAATCCATACTGGGGCCTAAGTGAGTTCTTTATTTATTTATTCAAACACTGCTCGACTTCAACTGTCCATTTAATATCAGCTCATTTCTTCAACATCTTGGTAATATCTTTGACAATATCAGCAAACTTCGGGATGAACCTTCTAACAAAGTTTACTCCCCCAAGAAAGGACTGAATTTACTTCTTGTTCCTTGGTAGATCTATCTTCTGAATGTCATTGACTCTATTTGGATCAATATTTATCCCATATTTTGATATAATATGCCCAAGAAACTTTCCAGAGGTTAGAGCAAAGATAATTTTAGTGGGATTAAGAGAAATACCAAATCTTCTACACTTCAGCAGAACTTTCTCCAGATGCTTCAAATGGTCTTCCTCTCTTCTTGAAAATATAGTTACGTCATCCAGATAGACTACCACCAACTTATCTTTCTCCTCAGCAAAGGAAATGTCCATTTATCTTTGAGAATTCGCTCCTGCATTCATCAAACCAAAGGGCATCTTGGCATACATGAATGTTCCCCATGGTGTCGTAAAAAAAGTTTTCTCCTGGTCTTCTGGGTGTACCAATATATGATTGTATCATGAAACACCATCCAACATAGACATCCTTTGGGAACCAACAATATTCTTCAGAATTTGATCCATCTTAGGAAGAGGGTAGTTGTCTTTCAAAGAAGCCTTGTTTAAGTTTCTAAAATCAATGCAGATTCTGATCTCTCCACTCTTTTTTCTAACTGGTACTAAGTTAGCAAGACATTTTGAGAATTTGATAGGAACAATAATTTTTGCATAAAAAATATTCTTATTTTCCTTCTCAATTAGAGGCATGAGCAATGGATTAATCCTTCTCAATTTCTATTTGAAAGGTTTCTCATTCTCTTTGATAGGAATAGTATGCTTAATAATAGTAGGATATCTTGAAATCAGCATAACTCCATGAAAAAACATCAATAAACTTCTTCATCATCTGAATATATTTTTGTTTCATCTCCACAGAAAGAAACTTAGAAAGCTTTATCATTTTAGGTACTGCTACTGTACCAATATTACAAGTCTCTACCTCTTCATCATCAGCCTGCATTCTAGGAGATTTGAACACATAATTTTGGTCAAAAAGTTTTTCAAGTGGAATAAGACCCTTGGGTATAAAATTATTCTTCAGCTGCAAAACTTCAGAATTACCCTTAGTTTTAGCAAGCATGTTTTGTTGATCTACTTGTGTGCT
The DNA here is from genome assembly GCA_034641835.2 of Pinus albicaulis. Classification (NCBI taxonomy): domain Eukaryota; kingdom Viridiplantae; phylum Streptophyta; class Pinopsida; order Pinales; family Pinaceae; genus Pinus; species Pinus albicaulis. The sequence goes on from CM076573.1 coordinate 90,123,812, forward strand.
TTCAAACTCCTCCTTCAACTCTATGAAAATTTTGACTTGTTGGTCATCTTCAAACACTTGCCAATGGATGATGTTATCTGGGATGGCAGACCTATAACGAAATTCAATCTCATACTTCTGAGTGGAATGTGCAGGGATAACGAATAAACTTGTAGAAACAACTAGGGAATCAACTACTTAGTTTTGATCCCTAGTTTTCACAATAAATGAATATTCTTGAATTTTTTCCAACATTTCCATGATCAGATTTCTGTAAGCTCTCATCCTCACATCCTTAGTTTGATATGTTCCTTCAACTTGTTTAATTACCAATTCAAAATCTCCATAAACTGAAATTTGTTGGGCACCCAATATTTTCAAAATTTCCAAACCCAAAAATAGAGATTCATATTTAGCCATATTATTTGTGCAGTCAAAGTTTAGTTTGAAAGAATAGAACTTACTTTCATCATCAGGAGTAGTCAGCCATATGCCTGCTCCAGCCCCCTCTCTTCCAACAAATCCATCAAAATGTAAAAGCCAGCAGGCCTCTTCTTTTTCTTCTATGATTTCCTGATTTTCAACTTACTGATTTTCAATTTCTTGAATTTATGCTTTCCTTTCATTTTCTGCTTCATCAGTTAGCTCATTAAAAATAATTTCTGATCCTAATTCAGTTTCAAGAGCATAAATTGGAAAATTCTGAGGTTTATCCTTGTTTCAGTCTTCTTTGCTCACCAAAAACAAGAATTGTGGCATATGTCAAGTCCATCTGCATGGTGCCTTTGATTTTTGTTGCCCAAGATCTAGATAAGCACATGCCAAACTTGGGTGGAATATCTACCACCACAATTTCCATTACCATTGTCTTGGAAGGCACTTGTGTTAGGCCAAAAAAAACATCCTTTATCAATCCTATGCATTGAACTCTTTTAGAATCAAAAGAAAACAAATACTTGTATGGCCTAGTGATCTCCAAACCCATCCTCTCCATAATCACCTTAGGCATGAGGTTATGAGAAGCCTCTGAATCCAACATGGCATTGTGTAAGGTCATGTCATGGATACTAAGTCTAACATAGAAAGGAGGTACTTCTTCATTCTGCTCATCTTCCAATCTTGGTCCCAAGTAGATGGTAGGATGATCTTCTTGTACATTAAGGATCTCTGAAGCTCCTGGTTGAGAATTTAACATTTTTACAATCTTGCTTCTGTACTCATTGACCTTGAGAATTTCTCCAAAAGGGACTGGGATATTCATTTTGGAGACCTCGTTCTCCAAACTGAAAACATAAGTAATATTTTCACTCTCTTTGACAGGGGGAGGAAGTGGTGGGTCCTTTTTAGACTCAGCTGCTTTAGGATCATCCTTCTGTGGCTGATTTTTATTTGTAGTGATAGGAACATTTATGTTTCTGAGATTGTATTGCTTCTGCATCTCAAAAATTGCATGTTGATAACCCTTAAGATAATCAGATTGTTCCTCACCCTTATTTACATAATGATCAGACTCATCATGCTCTTCTTTGGTCAAAACAATTCCAGGCATGTTTTCATCTAGGAAGTCGATGGAGTCTTCTTGAATCTTAGGCTGAGTTTCTTCTTCATTAATCAAATTTTTCTAAAAAGGAGGCCTCACTTGAGGGTCAGGCTTATTTATGTTTTCTCTTTGTCTTGGTTGATTTTGAGGCCTTCTAAACTATGGATTTTTAAATTGTGGCTCATGTTGTGCAGGAGGTGCATAAGAATTTCCAAGGTCAAGTCTATCCATGAGTTTTTCCATAGTCTTCATCATGGAATCAAACTTATCATCTGAGGTTGAATGCATTTATTCTTCTTTTAATTTTGTTTTACCCATCTTAGAATTCTTGGTGGCTATCATATTTACTTCTACTTTCACAACATCATTTTTCATCTCTGCTAATGAAGGAGATTCTCTTTCTCTAAGAAAGATAGAGAAGTCATAATCAAATGCCTCAACATAGCGCAATTGAGCAGCTCCTGGTGGAGCTTTAAGATGAGTAGGTATAGAATCATAAATTTTGTTAAATCTCTTTATAGAAATTTTGGACAGTTTCATCTACAGCTCTTTCCAAACTATTGTATTCAGTAAGGGCCTACACAGGGTTTGTTCTATTCCCCCATTTTCTCAGAAAACTATCCTCAAACTGATTTCAATTATGCAAACATCTTGGAGCTAGGGCTTTAAACCATTTTCCGACCTCACCAGTGAAACTTTGAGCAAATAGTCTCATTTTGACATATTCATGGTCTACCTCCTCTCTATCTATGAAATCATTGAATTGTTCTACATGTTCCTTAGCTATAATTTCTTCATCACTTCCCCAAGTTTTAATACTAGTAGAGTATTTACTTGGGAGGGAATTAAGGACAGCTGGGAGAACAAGTGGAGCATATCTAGTAGGTGCAGCAGGAGGTAGAGGTGGAAAATTTCTCGCCATGATAATAGGGACTGTGGTATTTTCAGGAACAACAATAGTAGAAGATGAGTTGTTAGAAGGTGGTGTAGTTGGTCTTTATAGTCCAGTTACAAATGAGCTGCAGTTAGGTAAAGGAATACAAGATTTTATTCTTAACAAGAATTCAAATGGGTCTAATTCCTTCAACTTATCAAAATATTCCCTCTCTAACGGTAACTCTGATGTGACTGCCTCCCAGAATTCTTCTCTTTGTTTTTTGGTTACTAGGGTTGAGGTATCAATACCTCTTCTTTTCAGGTCTATAACAATCTCAGTCAATTCATTTTCATTCTCAGACCTAAACAAAACTTCTTGAATTTTATCATCAAATTTATTATCCTCAGGACTTCTTACAATTTTAGAGGACACAGCTCTTGAGTTTGATGGAGTACCTGATTTTGAAGAGATTCCTTGAATGCATCTGGAAATTGTGTTTCGATTATCCACAATGGTAGGTGGGTTAGGATGTGGATTGCTCCTCGTATATCTCCTTCTTAAAGCCACCTTTAAATATGAAAATTTGTAATGGAGTCACCAAGGTATTTGTAGCCTTGAACAAATTCTGAGGTCCTGCTACCTCCAAGAGTTCAGCTTCAATGTTTGCACAAAAAAGTCGGGAAATATGTATTTAGGGTCCCGATAGACTCACCAAAATGTTATCACCAAATTGATATTTATTGGCTTCTCATCAGTCAACTGAAATTAAATCTTTCAAACCAATTCTAACTAAAGATTAGCCTCTTCAGTTTGAGAGGGCTCTCTCAAAAGGGGGTTTATGATTTTGAATAAAGATAATACTAGATGGCTAAATCTATGAATTGTGACTTGGTTTTGTATGATTGTAGGTTGAAAAATGAAGGCTTGATACCATTGGGCTATGGGGTCAATATCAATAATATTAGTGACAGTGGTTCTTCACATGGAAGCTGAGGCAGATAGAGGTTTTTAACAAAGATAATTCATACACATAACATAAGGAAACACGATAATTTCACCCCTAAAGGAAGTCAGAGCATAATATTGAATTATGAGTAATAAGTGATAAAATCCAATGCAAGTGATTAGACATAAAGATACAGAGAAATAACACATCAAAAACCTCATGAGAATCTCAGGTTTGGAAGTAGAATGTCACTGTATATTATTGATAATGGACAAAAACATATAAGCATCAATTTTGTGCAATATTCTCCAACCCTTTTCTCTTCGATGTTTAGTCTATAAATAGACATTATTTACAATGTAGATGATCTGCATAGCTGGATAGATCTTCAAATTCTACTCTGACACCAATCATAACATAAACCACTAACTTGAAACAGAAAAATGACAACTATCCTTTAAAGAAAACAAACTCCTAATAAGACTCTATCTCCTATTTATTACATTCGTTTATCCTATTAGTGAAACAGTTACATAATTAATTTCACATGCTCGAAGGACAAATCACCATAATTCACCACCACTTTATATCTTCAAAACACCCCTAGATTTGTGGAACATAATCCTACTTTTTAGGGATGGATGACCTTCACTTAAGCTCTGTTTTGACTGATGAGCTGGCTATGTGGCACTCGTTTTGAGACATTAATCTCTGCTAGTATGGTCCACTCACATGCTAGAGGTCTCCTGCTAGAAAATGTACTATTGAGATGCTCAAAATTCTTCAAAAGCTCCTCGCTATGAAACATGGCAGTTTAGGCAGTTTCGTAGCGAGTTTTAGTAGCGCATGGAAACTTTCTTTTCCATCTATCTCTTTGAATCCTTTGCTATTCCAACACCTTTATTATGCCAAGACACCTTGAAAACAGTCAATATCCCTTCATAAAACTTGAAAAAACTTAGTTTTAAGGTTAAAATTCACCTACATAAATTTTCGTAGCATATTTTTGGCCTCAAGCCTCAGGTACGCTACGAAACTGTCCAAAAAACTAGAATTTTCTAAGTTCAAGATTGTTTTAAAAAATTGTTCTGTTGCTGAAAAATTTGGGTTCTCTGCATGTTATGAAACTCATCAAACATATTCCATCTCAATTTTTTACTCCTGTGGTGTTTCATCTTAATTTACAATAAATTGGCTGATGGGCTCTTCTACCACTGTCATCTTCAACCCTTTCTTTTCTAACTCCTTTTGAATAAAATCCAGTTTCTCCTGAAGATCTTCCACTTGGTCTTTTAATGCTCTGTTTTTGGATTGTAAGTGCAAGTTCATCCTCATAACATGTTTAACCTCCCCTCTTAGTGGATGAGTCCATTTCATCAAATTTTCTGTATTGTCCAAGGTTTTTGAAACACTTGTGACTTGTTCTTCCCATATTTTTCTCATTTGTTCAAATTGAACCTTCTCAACTCTATGTTTCTTTGCCTCCAACTTCAAAACTGATATCTCTTTACCTGCCTCCTTCAACTACTCTTTGAGGGTTTCTATTTCTTATTTTTCAATTATTTTCTCTTTTCCCTTTCTTTTCTTGACAACAAATTCCTCCTTTGCTGGTGAAGACAAATATATGATGCTTGTTGGCTGGGAAGCTTCATTGATTTTCTTAGTATCTTTGCTTTCCATGAACTTCCTTGCATGTTTGGTCAATGGCTTCCTAGGTTGAAAAATGAAACCAACATCATCACCTACAAAATATATTTTTTTAGCAGTCTTACCTTTCTTTATCTTTCTTCCTCCATATTCAATGTCTTCAGCTTGCACAATGGGTGATTCTTCAATGTGAATTGCATGTAGGATATCCTCCAAATTTCCCTTAGCTAATGTTTGGCTTCTAGTGACTCTCTTGTTGCCTTGTTTGCTAGCTGTCTGCTTCTGTTTTTCAGGTACTGTTTGAGGTGTGTCATTCTCTTGCAAAGGCTCTGTTCTCATGTCCACTAGCTCTGTAGGAGGTGATATATCTCCTTCCTCAACTTCTTCTGCCACAACTGGTGATGAAGTAGTTCTAGGTTTGGAGGCTTTCTTTGGAGTAACCACATCAATTTCATAACCACTCATGAACAATAAGGAAGTTCAACCTCTGTCTAACCTCCTCAATTCCTCTAACACTAACAACTTAATTAGACCATGATGAAAAATAGAAGTCTCACTTCCTTCTTTCTTGATTTGAACCTTATCTAAAATTTTCCCTAGAATTCTGTATAAATAAAAAGGCAAGTCAAGTGACCTCTTACCTACAAAATGCGGAAGAAGTCTGAGATGATAGGAGTAGACCATGTGAAATATTCCTTCACAAGTAAAATACTTTTGAATGACCATCAATTTTTTTTCTTAATTCTCCTTCATGAAACTCCTAGGGATAGCATTTGTCAAATCAATTTCACTGTGTTCTTACTTGATGAACTCTTTGCAATCCTACATTGTGAATTTGATACCTTTAAACCACTGTTCTCCTCCTCTAGGGATTCTTGTAGCTGATAAGATTATCTCCGGTGTCACTGTAAGATTCAAAATTCCAACCTTGAAGATATTCCTATGAAGCTGGTGGCAAAATCCTTTGATTCTTGTAAACGAAAGCCCTGCAACCTCTGACAGAATTGCAAGAAGACATTTCTTCTGAAAACCTCCATGGCAGTAGGGTCTTCATTGAGTAAATTCATATTCATGGGTTCATACCTGTGACAATGGCCACCCTTATTTGTTATCCTTCTTGAAGCCATGGATGTTTTATAGTTTTCACTGCCTCGCTGCTGATGACACCTGCAAAGTTCAAATTTTCTAGCAACCTTCTTGGCTTGATGAAGCTGCTCTCCAGGGATCGAATCACATGCAAGGATAAAGCACAATATGACAAAAGGCTAATTGAGGTAAGGTTTAATAGTTTAAATGACAGCTCAAGCTTCAATCATGACACATATAAGCCAAAAAAGGTAATGATGACATCAATCATGACTATGTACATTTAAATTTACCATAACAACCTTGAATGACGTCCACATTAACTCCTCTAATCATAAAATGACACCTCATACAACTCTGACAAGACAGGTTAAAAAATAGATTTTCATAGTGAAATTAGTTAAGCCTGTGACAGATTCACTACGAAACTATTAGGTAGTTCCGGAGCGAAAACTGTTGTTTTCCTGTGTAAAACGCTACGAAAATTTGAAAAAATGACAAATGCACCCTGTTGTATAGGTAAATCCCCTATGTTGACAGAGTCGATCCCTCTAGCCCAAGGGTGGGTCTAGCAGTAAGAGGACAGGCTAATGTGTAGGTTCCTAGTTACTGAATGAAATGAGTTGGGATAGATTGTCCTACCTATGATCCAACGCGGTTGTCGTAGCTATAGTAGATGTCTCCTTATCCTCATCTTGAAACATCGTGATCCTTCAGCAACGGTACTTGGGTGCCTGCACGAAGATCAAATGACATGTTAAACACCATGTTGAAGCACACACATGGTGTATGAGGAAGATGAGCACACACACAAGAGACTCAAACACACAATGAAAGATAAGCGTGAGGCTTCCTTATTTTCCATTATACAAAGATGTACATTTATAGTACAATGGTGTGACTTTTGGTTTCACATTCCAAGTTCACTTGGACTCCATTGTGACTTTTCGCATTCCACACCTACCCATGTAGGATTAGGTGTTCCAACATTCCCCCTTAATCCGAAGGGGTATGTGTGAGTCCAAGAAAAGAGTTGTAATACAAATCTGCAAAGTATACATGGCAACACTTGGGCTGAATCAACTCTCTGAAATGTTGTAAAAAAGAGGTGGTTTTAGGATGACCACAAACACTGGAACACAATACTTGTTGCAGTTCCCGGAACTCTTCCAAAACTAGCAAGAAGCTGAAGGCTTCTGCTAGAGGAATTGTCCCTCATAAAAAAGGGAGACCTTTAACCTAAAAGAAGGGAGGTCTACTACCTGTGGTGGTTTTAGGTTGTCCACCAACCAAAGATGATGGTTTTAGGTTATCCACCAACCGAAAATGATGGTTTTAGGCTATCCACCAACCAAAGATGATGGTTTTAGGTTATCCACCAACTGAAGGTATGCTCATGGGCATCCGTGTCTCTGGCTACATCTCTGAATCCGGAATGATGAATTGTGGCTCAGGCTCGCTTGAACTGCTGGCTACAACTCTGAACATGGAATGAGAGATTGTGGCTCAGGCTCGCTTGATCTGATGTCGAAGCTTGTACATGACCACCATTTTTCCCCCTGTCAGGGACAAGGTGAGATGATGGCGAAAACTCAACTGCAAGTTTGCTCAATATCCGTGAACAAGTTCTAACATGTGTCGTAAACATCTTCTTGGCTGCTGATGCCCATTGCCAAGAAGCGATCCATCTAAGATGAATCTTTGCTCTTGCAGGAGGCTTGTGTCTGAAGCATCTGTCTGAAGAATGGGTGTGTCGACCACAGTTCTTGCATGGATGAAGATCAAAATAGTGATCTTTCATATGGCCAACTCGATCACAGTGTTGGCATTTTACAATCTGATGTTGTGGAAGCGGAACAGGATCTGGAACAACTGCAGGTGAACTGTCATATAAGAATCCAACACTCTGAAATATGATGGGTTTGGTGTAGTCTGGAGTATGAAAGGACACATCCTTGTCATATCCAAGACCAGTTCGGTGCTTGTTGTGGACAAGCTCTTCCCAAGGTCTGATGATGGGCTTGAGAAGTGCAGGTTGAGCTGCTGCATTTGCATGTACATTTTCTCTAGTACAAGGCACTGAATGGGAATCATCTGCAACTTTATCTTCTTTCTTCTGATGAAAGTCCTTCACAATGTTCTGAACAGAAACAGGTTCAGAATGGTGACTCTTTTGCTGAAGTTCGTCTTGCTGAAGCTGAGATTCCAACTGCAAAAACTCAATCTTTTCTCGTGCATCTTGTAAACAAGTCTGAATATTACAAAGATAATTCTTTCTCATTTTTATCATGTCATCAACATTGGAATGGATGAGGCTATTCAACAACTCTAATTCCTCATTGATTTTATCCATTTTGACAACTTAGGCTAAAAAATGAAAGGGTGTCAGCTTTAACCGAAAATGCACCCGTTTACATTGTGATGCAACAAGAAATACAAATGACTCAAGAGGACTTCCAACTATGGAAAGTACAAAATCTGCTCCTCAAATGATGGAGGGAAATCAACAATCCAACAACTCAAATACTGATTGCAACTATGAAGAAGCAATGTCTACTCAAAATACAATGTTAGATCAATACAATATTCTGCAAAATATTTGTAAATGTGTAGCTGAAAACACTTGTGCAAGAATCTTTTTATGGCAGCTGAATTTTCTTCTTCAAATAGCTATTTTCAATGATGGCAAACTTGTCTTCAAATGTGAAATTCTTCAAAAAATCACCCTTCAAATCAATGCCACAAATCACACAATGTCAAATCTTCAATATTCAGTCCATTTTCTTCATATGTCAATTTCTCTTTTTCTGCTGTTCAAATCTTCTTTCTTTCCTCTCTCTCTCTGCTGTTTTTTTTTTTAATTAATTAATTAATTAAAAATTAATTAAAAAATTAATTATTTGGGATTAAAAAAAATTGAGGAGGGGATAATAAAAAAGAGTATTATATGGAGTGGGTTTGTTAATTGGGGGAGGGAGATTAATTGGGATGGGAATAATTAAAAATGTGGGGAAAGGGATTTTAAATGAGAGAAAGGGATTAATTTTAAAATGGGGGAATTTCAAAGTATAAAGTCGAATTTTAAAATTCGTGGGAGGGGAGGGAATTTTAGAAAAGGTCATATTAAAAATGGTGGGGGTTATTAAAAATGGTGTTATTTTATTTTGAATGGGCTGAAAGAGATGGGAGTGGCGGCGTTATAAGTGGGGAGGAGGGATTGATTTAAGAGTGGGGGCGTTAAAAAAAAATTGAGGGCGGACCGTAGGCAGAGAGGCCAAGTGTGCAGGTGGTATCGTATAGCGTATAACAGTGGAGGCGTTATGATCGGATAGCAGGGGCGTTAGGCTGAGAGATGCGTGCGAGGAGTTGGAAGGCCGGCTGTTATGTCGAGAGGGAGGAGCTGTGTAAGGGGGCGGACAACAGTGTGGGAGGGCCGCAAGGCCAGCGTAGGTGAAGAGGGGGAGGGCAAGTCCGTGCGGAGGAGTCGTTGTGTGTGAGAGATGGGGAGTCGAGAGAGTAGCGCTGTAAGGAGTTTGGGTAGCGCGTTGTAAGGTGGGAATACAGGTAGGAAGAGAGTGTGGAATGCGTAGGGAGGGCTTACTTCCAGGAGGGCGTAGGATGTGTGCAGAGTTGTAGGAGGAGGGCGTTTGCAGATGGGAGGGCTGTCGTGGGGACGACGTTGATTGCAAGGAGGAGTGTGCAGTGGGGAGCTCGAGTGTGAAGGCGTAGTTATTGCAGAGCCGAGAGGATGTGAAGTCGTGGAAGGGTGCAGGAGCAGAGAAGGGGCCGGCCAGAGCTCGAGGTGATATGAGATTGTGGGCGGGGTTGCAAGCCGGATGGGAAGGAGAGTTGAAAGAGCGTGAGATGAGGGCGCTGTCGTGGGCTTGTAAGTCGCAGATGAGGGATTGTGTAAGGAGTTTGGGATTTGTGAGTGGGGCTATTAAAATATTTGTTAATGAATTTAAAAAGGAGGGGAACGGTGATGAGGAGAGGGCGCTGTGCCGTAGGCCAGTGGTTTGGAGAGAATTTTTTATATTTTTATTTATTTATTTTTTTAAATCAAAACAGCAGAGAGCAGTAAGAACTTTAGCAGTAAAATTTCTCCTTTCAAATATACAGCAGAATAATTTGCAGGAACTTGTGGACTTGCAAAAATGATTTTTCCAGCAGCAGAGAAACCCAGAATGAAGAATTTTCCAGAATATTTCAGCAGTAAAACCCAGAAATTTTTCCAATAGTCCAGCAGCAGAAGAACCCAGAATTTAGAGAACTCAGAAATCTCAAAAATTTCTTCAAAAACCCTCTTTAAACTATTTTCCAGCAGCTTAAAAATGCAGAATTTAAAAGTACTCAGAAATATTTTCCACTAAAAACTCATAAACTTCTTCAGGAATCCCAATTTAAACAAATTTTCCAACAGCTCTCCAAAACAGAATTTAATGGGCAGAAATTGCAGAGAAAAATTAGAATGAAAACCTTCAGATTGGCAGTGCTGCCTTCTTCAAAACCAATGCTGCCAATTTCTAAATGCTGCGATTTTAAATGCTGCTCCTCTTCAAAACACTGCTGCAAAAAGTCTCTAAATGCTGCAAAAACGTCAAGAATTTTGCAGATATGCATAGGCCATAGACACAAATGGCTCATTCAAAGTGGAGCAGGGTCAGCAATCGCCCGCTCTGATAGCATGTTAAACACCATGTTGAAGCACACACATGGTGTATGAGAAGAAGATAAACACACAAGAGACTCAAACACACAATGAAAGATAAGCGCGAGGCTTCCTTATTTTCCATTATACAAAGATGTACATTTATAGTACAATGGTGTGACTCTTGGTTTCACATTCCAAGGTCACTTGGACTCCATTGTGACTTTTCGCATTCCACACCTACCCATGTAGGATTAGGTGTTCCAACAGAACAAAAGCAACATACATGACAATAATTGCATTCATAACTAGCTAATCAGTCAAGGAGTATTAAACGTATTGCGTAAGATAAATCACATCAACACAAGACAAGAACCAAAATATCAGTCATGTATATATTAAGAGAAAGAAAGAGATTACAACCAGAGCCTTGACATCGTAGCCTCCTTCAGCGAGTCTAGTCAAAACACGTCTCGAGCATTCTTCAGGGAATTTTGACGTGGCGAGGCAAAAGCCTAAGCTCTCTCTTGACAAGGGTCTCTCTCTCTACTCTATATCACACTAGCTATATCAGATTTCTTAAACAAAATGTTCAAAAATACATATTTATCTAGCTGCATCTATGTGAGAGAGGTGTATTTATAGAAGGAGAGGAGGAGGTTGGGATCCCTCAAATGGTGGAAGGGAGGTCTTATCCTTTGGGAGGTTGCCCCAAAAGGAGGAAAAAAGAAGCCAAAGGAAGGTGCTTGTCGTTATGCAGTTGAACAACCCAAGCTGACTCACTCACGAAGTAGTTAGCTTGGAAATTTCTCTTCTATATTTAAAAAACTTTCAAAAAACAGCTCGACGCGAGCAGCTCACTGAGATAGAGAGCCAATGGGCATGGGGCCTAGTGTTAATTTCCTTTATTGGCACGAGGCCATAACTTCCTGCTAGCACCAACCCAAAAGCATGTGTTTTTGATGGTCTGTTTCAGGAAAAGTCAACAGAGGAAATGTTCTCCTCTTGGAAGGGGATGCAATGACACTTTTTGCAAGGCATTACACTTCATATAGGTCACAGAAATGGTCCTCCAATGTGCGGGATGGGGACTGTAGTGACAGTGAAAAATTTTTGTGTAACAGATGCCCCCTAAAGCATGAGGTCCGAGAGAGAGGGATGAGTGAAATTCTTTACGAGAACACGTTCGAACTAAAAACAGTTGTCGAAAGTCTTGCAAGTACAAATACAACTGATATCTCTGATACATGAACAGGTGGCATGGGCACAACCATCCATAATAGAGTACATAAAAATGAGATCCGAGGTATGGACGCAACCATCTATCAATAATGATCAACAAATAGACTCACGGATGGTCGTAGCATCCAATCAAAGAGTCATGCATACAGTCATGATAAACCAAAAAATATCGTAGCCTAGATCTTATCAGAAAAAACCTAGGGTCTTGCGCTCCATGTCAACTCGAACAAGTACAAATTCAAGCATGCGGTTATGTGAGCTGAAGTCGAACATGCAAGAAAGTCACCTGATTACCAGCCAATAATGAAAGTTGTTAACAGGCACGAGAGAAACCACCCATAATGAAAATGGATCTCAAGGTACAATAGGTACAATCTGCAGAATGCGAACAATGATCTGGCATCAAACACCCGCAAAATCACTCAATCGAAGGAAAATGTAGTGGACCTATCATCAAATGCGAATAACTTGCCACTGAGGCATGCAAGCTCCAAGGTACCAGGAGGGAGTCTCTAGATCAACTTCTTGGATAATGAGCTGAAGTAGACAAGAAGTTACTCGGTCTAAGGAGGGCCATAATGTTTCCCACATTATCGACTCAGGACAGAGGAACATGATGATAGTGAATCGGGACTAAATAGAGGATCAGAGGGAGGTTGAAAACTGCTATCGGAAACTTCTCTTTAACATATCAGCGACACGACTCCGGATTTGGAAGTATTTGACATCAAGGGATTTGAGGTCATGATGACATGGCAAAGAGTAGATGATAGGTCAAAATAGATTACCCTAACCCATGGAGGCAAAAATGATGAAATTAGATATCCCCAACCCAACACGAATGTAGATGAGTGTCAAGTTCAAGAGTGACATACTGCCGACACGACTTAGAACTGGTTCCATTTCCCCCCACCATCGCTAGAAAGTACCCTAATTATTTTTGGAAAACAAGCTTGAAGGGGATAGCATATGCTTGTCATGTAATTTTTTCCTTCGGACAAATCCATCCTAGTACACTTTACGAGCCCTAGGAAGGAGGAACTCGGTAACGTCATGATGACGACATCCAATGTCATTTAGGGTTTAACGAGTCTGACAAAGCAATAACTCGACATCTTTTCATGTTTAGATAGTTTGAAGAGAAGCGGAAAATAAAACTCCAACAGTCCCTTTTCGTAGGTAGTCTCACAGATCCTTAAAGGTATAAAACTGTGTCTGAGAGAAACTCTTAGTCGCGATAGGCTAAGGTATTCCTTTTTCGTAAATAATCTATCCCAGCTCGAAAAAGGGGTAAACTTATACTGGGTAGATATCGTTTCGCATCCATTTAACGAGTTCAAAATGACAAGAGTCTCGACAGTATTTTCATTTTTAGAGATTTATAAAAGATCTAAAAGATGATTCCCACAGTGACTTTTTCGTGTTTTTACCGAGTCCAAAAAAGTATAAAATACAACTCATTACTTCATCATCGTTATGTTGAAAACATGTCGCTGCACAAGAGATGAACATAAAACCCATTTCTTGAAATAACATAGTGAAACAATCGAAAAATATGCTTTAAAACCTAATTATGGTTCTGAAAAGTTATAAAATGCCAAAAATGGTAAAAAATAAATTACTTTTCACTTTTACCTCTTGCCAGCAATTTTTTACGCTTTTTCACTGCGATTTTGTGGTGTTAATAGCGAGAAATCCAGAAGACCAATCTCAAATCCGTTAGTTCCAGGTAATAGCTAGCATCCTTCCTTTAATTTTGATTGTACTTTCATTACCTGCAACCCAAAATTTGTAAATCTATGGGGTAATTTTCAAAAACTAGGGCGCAGTAGTTGGTGCGGGTATCGGGCACGAACCTGCGCCAATCGTCTTAAAATTTGAACTCGGGCGCGCCAATTAGTGTGACTGTTTCTAAAAGAGTCATGCCAACTGCGGCATTCAATTTTAGCATGTGATTTTAAACAAGGAGGCCCAAATTAATGATTCAAAAGATTTAGATTTGGCTAATGACAATCATATGAACGTTTTTGTAGGTGTTAAAACGCAAAATGGTGATCGAATGGAAAGAATGAGAACATAGTGAAGAAGATGAGGAAGCCATGGGCAATAGAATATGAATGGAAGCTCCCAGAGATTGTGGGCTCAAGAAATTATTTATGACACCATGCCTCAGAGCTCATGCGGAGTTGTTGCAGTACTTGATCAATGTCTGGGACGTTGATCAGGAAAAAATCATTATTCATGACCAGGAACTTGAGACTGAAGTTAGATGTTTATTTCATAATCGGATTGTCACAAAGGGGGGCAGTATCAATCCTGACTGACACCCAGCCCTCAACGGAGAACATGAGTATGGTTATTGACAGGGTGTGCCTAGGGGCAAGGAAAGGATCAGGAAGCAGAAAAGTGGACATCCAAACTATTCCGGATTTGGCACTAAAAGTAGTGCTGCACTCCATCACACAAGCTATAGGATTGCAGGTGCCATATGAAGCCACAAATACACAGCTACTACTTACTGTAGATTTCATGGCACCGACCCTCTACAACTGGGCAGAGGCAATGACAATCATCAGGAAGCGTCAACTGAAAAAATGCAAGAAAACCAAGCTGAAGCAGTTTGGTTACGGGTCTATACTGGTATCGTTCATCTTGGAACGACTACCAATATTTCAGCGTCAAGAGGTGATAGTTCCGACACCACCAGCACAGGAGCCATGAATGGCCCATTGGGCAGCTCTGATGCCGAGGTCAGGGGGTGGTTAACAGATGTCTTGGATACCGGAGTCCTTTGAGTGGCTCTACCGTTAGTTGATTGTCATGGAGGATTGGCCCTACTCTGGCACAGATTTCATGAGTGATGTAGATCTCCCGCTCCTAGAAGGAGAGGATTGGGATGAATTATTGGGTAAGACTCATTTTTTATTTTGATGAGTATTATGATATTTTTTTTGTTATGCATGTTCTCACATTAATCCATGTAATTGCATATGTTGGCCTAGAGAGACCTGCAGGTATGTACCCGATAGCCAGGCGGATTCCTCACGACTTTGATGTTTCCCCTCATGGCGATGGAGGTGAGGAGGAGGAAATCATACACAACTTGGAGGGAATCTCACGTGGGATCTTAGACTATGCGTGATTTGATAATATTCCTCGTGCATACCAGAGACACACTGGAGGGGTGTCAAACTGTGTCCATCGCTTGCTGAGGAAGCTTGTACACGCCATGACGTGTTATCATGAGCGTCACATCGAGTAGACACCTAGGTTTTATTTCCGCATATTTTTTCAGAGACATGATGTCTCAATACATCTATTTTCTTGTATGGATCTTGTCATGCGATGATGAATTTTTAAAAATTACACAAATGTCTATCTAATACAATGTTAGCTATTGTATCAGTTAATGCATTCATTCGTCTAGGAATATGTTGATATGTAATGTAATCAAAAAGCATTTCTAGTAAATGAGCACACAAATACAACCTTAATATTTGAGGGTTTCTAACAAAATAATGTCCATTAAGTTGAAGAACAACAAGATGTGAGTCTAGGTTAACAATCAATGCACGAATGTTGAGGGTAATTTCCTCGGTTAATAGTACAATAAAAGCACTATATTCAATGACATTGTTTGTATTTTATCCTAGACAGATACCTTGAAGGTCTATCAACTCACCAGCAGGATCATAAATCACCCAAGCTGCTGAAGACATGTTTCAGGTACTACGGGAAGCACCATCCGTGAAACTGACATAAGGGGTAATAGACATCTACACAATAAGAAACGATCCAATAGGCATGAAAATGTTGGCAAAGCACACCAAGCCAAAAATGTACAAAAACGCAAATAACACCTATGTACACAAAACATGCTCGAATGACTCATGCATAGTATTTTTTAAGATACAACCCATTTCTGGGTTGATCCAGAGGATTAAATTCATAATCAATAAGCTCATAAGCCTCATTTCTCAAAACACGTTTAACAATGTAGGGCCCATGCCACATGGGTTGAAATTTTCTTTCCCCTAGCTTATTGTGAGCTTGGTCGTATAGGAGTACGAGGTCTCCTTCTATGAAGGAACGGGAGGAAACTGACTAGGAAAAATGATATTTGACCCGCTTTTTTTGTGCTTCAATGACCATAGAAGCAAAGCGGCGAGTTTCATCCAGTATTTCTAAGTAGAGAAGATGCTCTTCTTCTAGTGAATTATTTGGCAGCAATTCAACAACTAGCTTGAGAAAAGGTATTTCACATTCAATCAGAAGGGTAACTTCTAGACTGTAAACAAGCTGAAATGGAGTGAATCCGGTGGCATCCTTTACTAAGGTTCGGTATGTCCAAAGAGCCTAAAACAACATGAGATGCCAATTTTTTTTGTGCATCCCAATCATACGTTGAAGCATAGTGACGAAAACTTTGTTCACAACTTCAACCTAGCCATTAGCCTGAGGATAGTACGGCGTTGAGCTATCGTGATGCAGACCCAACTTTGAAGTCAACTCCGCCACCATGTAATGTTGAAAATGGGAACCATGATCGGTAACAATGGCTTGAGGGACACCAAACCTAGAAATGACATGATTGAATAGAAACTGTGTTGCTGTCTTACCGTCAACCTTAAGTGTAGGCATTTCTTTGGCCCATTTGGTGAAGTAGTCAATGGATACGATGATATAAGCATGCCCCCCAGTCGAGTGAGGGTTACACGTGATAAAATCGATGCCCCACTTTAAAAAGGGACCAATGGTAATGACATGTTGGAGATGGGAAGGCAGTGCTTGCATCTTGCACTGATAGATTTGGCAGTCATGGCACTTATGGACATTAATAATGCATTCTTTAAAGATGGTAGGCCAGAAATACCCAGCACGAATAATTTTCTGTGCAGTAGCATAACCAGACATGTGACCACCACAGGCACCACTGTGACAATCATTCAAGGCTTTCTCAACCTCCTCGAGAGTCAAACACTGATGGAGAATGGAATCAACTCCGATGCGGTAGAGTGTATCTCCAACTATACGATAGGGTTGGGATTGATGACGGATGCATCGGCGGGCATCCTTCATCAGCTCATATCGGAAGGTATAAGTCTAAAGATATACGATGATACCACCATACCAAGGATCGAGGGTGCTAATTAGAAAAATATTGTCATCCGGAATGCGTTCCTCGGAACCAGATGGAGCGGAGTTGGAAGGGAGAGAGCAGATTAAATCAACAAAGACTAATGACTTCTTCGAATTGGCAGTAGTGAACTCCAAATTGAAATCTTGGAGGATGACAATCCACTTCGAGTACTTGCCCCACAAAAATTGACGAGTCAATATGTAAGTCATAGGGTTGTAGTCAGAAATCACAGTCACTGTACACAATAGAATATAGTGACGAAAACGTTGAACAACTTGAACAACAGCCAACGCCAACTTATTGACATGTGCATATCGTGTTTCAGTATTGATAAGGTTACGGGACAGATAATAAATGACATGCTCGTCACCATCATCATCGTCTTTTACCAAAACAATGGCAATCGTGCTGAATGTGGCAGCCAAATAGAGGGAATAATCGTGATGATAATTCATAGGATGCAACAGAGGAGCGTTGACAAGCAATTTATTCAGTGCATCAAAGGAATTTTCAGCGATCTCATCCCAGAGGAACGGGACACCTTGCTTTAGTAATTGCGTAAATCCTTTATTCACTTCGACATAGTTAGGTATAAAACAACATAAGAAGTTAGCTTTCCCCTGCAGACTCTACAGCTGATGTAATGAGGATGGAGAGGGGAAATTAACGATAGCTTAAACTTTGAGTGGATTGAGATGAATCCTGTCTTTGGAAATGATAAAACATAAGAGTCTATCGGAGTCAATGCAGAAGACACACTTATGTGGATTCAGTCGGATGTTATAGCTTTGACAGCGAAGAAAAATCTAACGAAGATAATCAGGATGGTCTTTACGCTTAGCTGAATGAGTCGGAAAGTCATCCATATAAGGCTGAACAATGTGCTTGATATCGTGGAAAGCATATGACATTGCTTGCTGAAATGTAGCCCTAGAATTTTTCAAACCGAAAGGGAGATTTTTATAAGCAAAAGTACCCCAAGGACAGATAAAGGCAGTCTTATGTTGATAAGTCAGAAAAATGTTAATTTGGTTGTACCCAGAAAATCCGTCCATAAGGGAAAAAATCTCACTCCCAGCACAGTCATTAATGATTTGATCAATAAATGGAGTAGGATAATTATCCTTAGAGAAAGCATGGTTAATGTCACGGTAATCAACACAGACGTGAATGGTACCTTGTTTCTTATCTATAGGAACAATATTGGAAACCCATTCTGTCAAGGGAATCATATAGATAAAACCAAATTTAAGAAGTTTTTCAAATTCTCCCTTAATAGCAGTAGCCTTTCTAGGGTGCACGGGACGAAGACGCTGGCGAACAGGCTTCGCACCAGGATAGGTAGGAATCTCGTGCACCACTATACTTGTATCGATGTTGGGCACCTCTTCATAAGACCATGCAAAGACATTGCGAAACTCGCAGAAAAGGCTAGTATAGACCTGAACCTCATCGAAAGAACATGTCACCCCAATATGGATTTTCTCAACAATTTCCGGTTTGATGGAAATTTCGATAGGCATCGTTTGTGTGATATTACTCAAGTTACCTTCCGTAAAAACTTCATGTGTCAGAATAGGTGTTTGAAGCAAAGGAGAAGGAACTTGAGAAGAAAACCTAACAAGACACGTAGACATGGCCCCAAGGTCAGGCATCAACAAGGAATGATGATGAATATCATCCCAAGGAGGATCCTCGAGAGACATAGTTTCCATGATGGCTTCATCGGAGGGAAATATCTCTCTCTAGGGATCGGTCGAATCCGAATCACTGAGACAAGTGGATTGAGAATAAGCATCAAAAGACATGCCAAAAGGAACATGATCAGGAGGTGGAGGATCTGAAGCCGAGATAAAATCACAATAATCAATCTCGATTGGACTTAATGACATTGAATCTCCAAATGAATCAATCTGCTCGAGCAAAGGGATGATCCACGGATTGTCATACCTGGAGATCATATTACCCTGAACAGTATTGGGTGGAGGAAGAGGAAAAATACCCATGAGGGTAGGATATTTAAAGAGACCCGACCCTACGCTCTCGTAAGGCTTAGAAATTTGATCGATGTATGAAATGTTGTTCTAGGAAGAAGTGAAGAACAAAAACTGATCAATAGTAACGATCTTTCCTTCGTGTGGAAATCACAAAACAAGAAAAAGAGTGGATGGAACACAAAGCATGGCATGGGTCCAACTGAGAACGAGGAGAAGATTGTAATTGAGCTTGGCATCAACTACTTCAACCACAACATTGACTATTTTCCCTTCTAGAGTAATCAGTAAACTAGCGAGAAAAACAAGAGGTTTAGATTCCCTTCAATCAAACACTTCTAGAGAATTTGGAGATGAATTTAGAGTTGGAGAACCAATGGCTTTCCAACAGACAGATGACATGATGAACGTAGATGCACCCTCATCCATGACTGCCCGATGGATATTCAGTCCATTAATGCCAACTTGTAAGATGAGCGCAAACTGGTGAGGGAGATGTGGGATGAAATTCTCCAAGTTGAAAGTGATAAGGCTAGAATCAACAGGATCAACCTCGCCGATGGCAGATAGCAAAGCCTTCCGTTGAGACAGATAACACTGAAGTACTTCTAATGCAGACATCGCAGATGGCGCCTGAGCCAAATCCTCAAAAATACTGTAATGTTGAGCAACACGGGTGTTAGGATGGTAAGAAGACTTATAGAGTACACCTTTATAAGGTGGCCATACAATGGGCTTAGTACTGGGCCTTTCAATCTGAAGAGCGCTAGAAGCAGGTGGAGGAGGAGGACCATCAGCGATCTCTTTCCTCACTGCCTAATGTGGTTCGGTACAATATTTTAACCGGGTAGCTATGGAAACGGATGTAGAACCATTCATCATGAAAACCTGAGAGCCAAATGGGGCATAGGTCTAAGGTTGCTCTACCAACTGAGTCTGTTGTGACGGAAATGGTTCTTTGAGAACAACCAGAGTTACTTGGGTGCCTTTGAGAAATCGACTCACTTCGGCCCATCGAGGACAGTCCTTGGTGTAGTGCTTTTCGTCACAAATCAAGCAAGGATACTTCGGTTTACGCTTTGAACCATCATCAACACAAGATTTCTGAGAATCCTATTTCGGGGTATCAGCTTTGGCCTTACCTTTACCCTTCTTTTTACCCTTGGAAGTTTTATCTGCTGGATTAGCCTGAACAACATTTAATTCCACGGTTTTACCAGAATCCAGGGTTGGTTGAGAAGTAGTATCATTGGAAGGAGTAGATTTTTGCTTCCCAGGATTTGGAGGAGAAGACTTCCAAGAAGTTTGAGACATAGAACCAATGATACCGTAGACGGATGGCGTTGCTAATTCTTTGGACATTCCAGGTCTAGGAGCATCAAACAAGAGATCATACAACGTGCCAGACTGAGAGTACACAAAATACAGGTACTAGGCACGAGTAATGGCTTGTTCCTCAGTGACACATGCCCCCATAGCAATATGATTAGAAATAGGACTAATGTAAGAGGCATCAAACCAGTCAGTTAGAAGCTGATCAGAAATCTCAAACATGATCAGGCAACGACGACACCTCCATTCATGAATATGATTTGAGATATGGGTAGCTCGATCATACTTCAAGGATGTGAGGAGGTGTGTCCCGATTTCATATCGACCCGGTAACTAAAACTATGTGAAAAACACCATGGCTAAAGAATTTAAATCCTGAAATATGCCATGAGATAACTCGATGTACCACTTGGTAGTGGCACTAGTAAGAGTCCATTAGAAAAGACAGAGTCGGATAGAATCATCAACCCAAGAGTTAGAGGAACACCAAAGATGGTATGTCATAAGGTGCGCTTGGGGTTCTTCTCTGGACTTGCCCTCAAACTTGGGACAATCACTAGGAATTTTGGTTGGAACCGGAGGCCAATATCGGTTATGAAGTATAAGATTGTTCGTCAACTTTGACACATCAGGCAGTTCCAACATAGCGAGAAACAGTAATTGAGGATTAAAAGGCATTAGAGGTCATTGATAAAGACCAGTGTTAGCATTCCATAGAGGTTGAGAGAAATTCTTCCCCCATATGTTTTGTCCCAGAGGATTCTGTCCATAGGGGTTATAATCATGATAGTTCTTCCCATATTGGGGTTGAGGACCAGGATACTGATTCTGAGCATACCATTAAGGTCCTTGCTTAGCATTATATGAATTTTTCTATGGAATGTAAGCATTGCCTTGAGGTGGATTATACACCATCTGGGATTGAATTTTAGGGTAATAACTGAAACCTTGGGGCGTACTATATACTGCCTAAAATTGACCTTGAGGATGGTAAGTAGCACCTTGAGGTTGAGCAAGTTGTCCCTGCAGAGCAGGTTGAACAGGTTGAACCGGCTATTGAGTAGGTCGAACAGGTTGAACTAGCTGTTGAGAAGGTTGAATCAACTACTGAGGTTGGGCATGATGTCCCTGCAGAGAAAGTTGGCCTAGATATTGAGGGCCATTGGGTTGCCCTTGTGGAAGAGGTTAGCTCGATGGTTGAGATGGACCAGGTTTCCCCTTAAAACCAGGTTGACCCGGAGGAGGACCAAAGGGTTGTCCCTGCTGAACCAAAGGTTGTCCCTGTAAGGGTTGTCCTTGTAGGCCCGAGGGTTGTCCCTGTAATAATGTTCCTTGATGAGAAACGGTCCGATAGGGATCTACCGAAGGAAAATAAACAACTTGATTAGGATCAATGGGAGGCAAATATACGGGATTACCATAGACATCATAATGATGAGGAGGATTTCTAGGAGCTTACGGTTGCTGAGAACCATGAGGTGTGGAATTATATGGCTGAGAATCAGGAGAGGGAGCATACCATCACTGAATATCCAACAGATAGTCATCGAATGTATAAGTAGAAACCGTGGGTGCAGTGCACGTAGGTTGGGTTTCCACGGCACGAGGTTGCAATCCAATCATGGAAGGTCTAACAGGAAATGTGGGATTGATAAAGATAGAACTGCGAACAACAACATACCCTAACGATTGAGTCGTACTAACAACTGGTGTAGATGAAGCCACACAAATGGTAGGTCGGACCAAGAGAGATGTAACAATGGCCGACGAGATGGGTGTCGAGGGTGACATTCCTAATGTAGGAAAAACCAAGCTTCCAGTGAGAGCCACTGTACTAGACTATGCCATGGATGCCACACCAGAAATGATCTAACCCAATGTACGATAATCGAGTGAAAGAGACACCGATTAGGGGGAAGGTTGACTGGAGACATACAGGAACTCTTCTAGGAAAAGCTGATATTCCCCTGTAGAAGCATGCAGCTCTTCACTGCCAACAGGACTAGAAGAATCCATATCTGAGGAAGTCGTAAGATCGTCGAAAAGACGACGAGGAATAGGAGGTAAAGAAATGGCTAATAATGGCGATCCCGAAGTGAGAGGCGGGTATTATTCCTCATTCCCAAAACCAGACCAAGAACCCTGAGATGGCCAATTGAAATCAACTGACCCTTCAGGAGAGGACCAGGTAGCGAGAGGTAAGACACTTGGGAGAATAGGCTACGAAAACTCGGTAGACCTAGTGGACTGAAGTGTTTCCAAAGAAACTTCAGGAAAAGGACTAGCACTAGAAGGCAGTGAAGAAGACGACGAAACTGGTGGTTCCGCCACCGTGGCAATATTTTAACATAGGAAAGAAAACAAGATAGCTTATTCAAGGCTTCAAGATAAAAACTAAGGAATTACAAAAACAAGCCAAGCATAAAAATTTTAATGGGCATGTGATTGTAGGTAGTTAGTTTTATGACATTGAAATGGAACTTTGTTGTTTCATGTTTTAAGAGTCGAGAAATAGTCAAAATATGTCTCTAGTCACTTTCAAATTAAAAAGGCATGAAAGTACAAGTGCTCGATGATCTTTTCACTTTTAGAGAGTCACTAAAAGATCAAAATGACTACTCAAGTCATCTAAGCAAGAGGGTGTACCAAGTTTCCGTGAACTACCATATATACCTTGGTGCTCAAATGAAAGTGAAATAACCAAGGACTTGATGTACGTGTAGGTAGTCTCCCTGAGTTCTGTGTTCGGTGTATCACAGTTACAGGGCGGCAGACTCGGCTTCCTATGGACAATGGATTGAAACCTAGGAGGGTATCCCTTTATGTACGCGACGGTACGGGGAGCACAAGTCCGTACTAGCATTGTCTAATGCGAGATGGCGAATGACAGCTACTAGGTTTAATGACGCCAGAACACGTCACTAGCCTAGACCTCTAAAATATGTACATTAGGTTTCAATGCTTCCTTAGATTGATTGAATTGATTTTAAGGTTGATCTTGAATTAATGTTTCGATTTCAAGGCCTTACCGAATGTGATATTGAATTCCTAAATGCACACTACATGCAAAAGAACACCATTTCCATTTGATGAATGCTAACTAAGAGAAGGATATGAATATTTAACAAAGTAGAAATCAATGAAAACATAAGAAGAGCTTCACTAATGCATCTAATACAACCAAACGAAAAACGAAAACTCTTTCCTAGTTCGCTAAGATCTAGTTATAGAAAAGAACTTTTCATTTTCGATTCAAATGAAAGAATGCATTTTTTTTTGTTTTTTTAGATGAAGGAAGCACACAATGCACTGTTACACTAAAAAAAGCAAAGAAAACACTAGTTTTGAGCACTACGAATGTAAAGATCTAAAATGAATAAATCAAATGCAATACAAACATAAAACACACTCAGAACAAGGATGCACTCTTCCAAGCAGATTAAACAAAAGGTTTTCAAAATGATCCAACGAGCAATGTGATCTATGCTTTAGGTGATGAAATGGAGAGTTAAACGAAAACAAAAGTGATCATCCAACAAACCAAAGACACAAGGAATAGAGAAAGAATAACACAATCAGTCAGCGGATTGAAATGACAAAAAATCAAAGTGACTCAAACTTCACTCAAAATTCTCAGTGAGGAGAAGGCCGAACAAACAACAGAAGACACCTAGAAACCCTAGGGCTACAAAACTTCACTGATGAGATAATGTAAAAAAAAGAGGAGAAGATTGAGACTACAGAGTCAAAATAATCTCAAAAGACCAATTTCAAGGCAAAGAACCAATCTAGAGCCAAGAACTATGACAAAAAACTTAGAAAGAAGGTCAAATCAAATTCTACAGGATACAGCGCAACTGTCAAGCTGTAATCCACACCTAACAGGGGTTGGCGCACCTGTGACAAAAGAAACAAGCGCCAAATGGCGCGATTGTTCAAGGAAAAACCGTGCCAAGCTAGAAAACTGTGGGAAAAGGATAAAACCACTAACCAGAGGTCATAATTGACACTTTGGAACTGAACAGGATGATTCAAAACAGTCAGGAAAATCAATCAAGGTATAAAATCAATCAAACGACCAAAGTCGACTCCACAAGTCAAAATCTCAACAAACAACAAGACGATAAACACACACTGAGTCCCTAGTGGAGTTGCCAGCTTTTTGTGTAGGTAAATCCCCTCTACGGACAGAGGTGATCCCTTTAGCCCTAGGGTGGGTCTAGCAGCAAGAGGACATGCTAATGTGTCGGATCCTAATTAATGAATGAAATGATTTGGGATAGATTGTCCTACCTGTGATCTAACGCGGTTGTTGTAGCTACAGTAGAGGTCTCTTGATCCTCGT
Source organism: Pinus albicaulis (assembly GCA_034641835.2). Taxonomy (NCBI): domain Eukaryota; kingdom Viridiplantae; phylum Streptophyta; class Pinopsida; order Pinales; family Pinaceae; genus Pinus; species Pinus albicaulis. Next base: position 90,148,588 of record CM076573.1, read on the forward strand.
CCTGACACGTCACGATCCTTCAACAATGGTACTCGGGTGCCTGCACAAATATCAAAGGAAAAAAGCAGCATACATGACAATAATTGCATTCATAACTAGGTAATCAGTCTAGGAGGATTAAATGTATTGCATAAGATAAATCACATACACACAATACGAGAACAAAAGCATCAGTCATGTATATATTAAGAGAAAGAAAGAGATTACAACCAGAGCCTTGACGTCACCACCTCCTTTAGCGAGTCCAGTCAAAACACGTCTTGAGCATTTGTCGGGGAATTTGGACATGGCAAGGAAAAAGCCTATGCTCTCTCTCGACAAGGGTGTCTTTCTTTACTTTATCTCACACCAGCTATATCAGATTATTTCAACAAAATGTTCAGCAATTACTATTCAGCTAGCTACAACTATGTGAGAGAGGTGTATTTAAAGAAGGAGAGGAGGAGATTGGGATCCCTAAAATGGTGGAAGGGAGGCCTTATCCTTTGGGAGGTTGCCCCAAAAAGAGGAAACAAGAAGCCAAAGGAAGGTGCTCGTCATTATGTAGTCGAACAACCCAAGCTGACTCACTCATGAAGTAGTTAGCTTGGAAACTTCGCTTCTATATTTAAAAAAATTTCCAAAAACAGCTCAGCGCGGGTAGCTCACTGAGACAAAGCGCCAATGGGTGTGGGGCCCAGTGTTAATTTCCTTTATCGGTGTGAGGCCATAACTGCTTGCCAGCACCAACCCAAAAGCATGTGTTTTTGATGGTCTGTTCCAGGAAAAGTAAACTCAATAAATGTTCTCCTCATGGAAAGGGATGCAATGACACTTTTTGTAAGGCATGACACTTCATACAAGTCACAGAAATGGTCCAATGTGTGGGATGGGGATTGCAGGGACGGTGAAAAAATGTTGTGTGACATGCCCTTTTGATTTTGAATGCATGGGAAATGACAAATAACACCATATGAGGACTGATTTGACATGAAATGGCATAAATGGAGGTGATCATGAAACTTGGGATAGGCTAGAAATGTAAAAAAAATAAAATTCCTATACCACATTGTGTAATATTCCAAATTTGGAACAACTACACTATTGGGAATATCTCAAGATATTACCAATGTGGAGATCAGCAATACATAAACATGAGCTAGAAAATAGCAGTGAATGCATTAATACAATAATTCCAGAAGATCCACATAACCATTACATTAGATTATAGCAGCAGCAATGTATCCAAGATCTTGAGGAAATGATCTCTCAAGATAGGCAATGCATCCTCAATGAAACATATACATGACAAATGGAGAAATACTGCTATACAAAAGAAACCCTGGCTATGACTGCGCAGTCTATGAGGTAGAACTACTGCAAAATAGTGTCAATACACAAATATGACAATATACATCTCAAATCCAATAGGAGGAGAAAGATCTCAACCCCTGGAAACAAAAATACACAATCCTTAAAAGGATTGGCTGAAATAAGTACAAAATGGAAATTCTGCAGAAATGCCAGAGTTGCTGGGTAGCAGCTGCAACTCAGAAACTAGAAATGGATGTAGATAGCTGATGATGCTGCCAATGATGGCTTTATCTCATCCAAAGGATCTCTCAGGTGAAAATCCAATCCAATCCCTGAAGATCTCACCCTCCAAAATAGTCGAGCAAGTCCCCACTACAATTGCACTCAGAAATAACGCAGTCTAGAGAAGGGACTACACTGTTGGTGAAGGGAACTGCTTGGCATGATGCCAATGGTCTGCAATATGATCTGAAATCTCCCTCACTAACCTCCCAGAGGAATAGAAGCTCCCTCCTCTGAAATATGAGCCAAGGAAATGGTGTTGTGGAGTCCCCACTGCAACACCCTGCAACACAAAGTTATCCTGCTCCAGGAATAACGCTGTAGCTAAAGGAGGTAGATTTGGCCTTGAGCCAAGAGATGTGGAGAATGAAGAAAAATCCCTCAAGAGGCCTCTCAAGAATGTGAAGAAATCTTAAACAGGAATTCCCTCGGCAACTTTGCTAAACAGAAAAATAATGCACAATGTCTGCGTAGACAATGAAATCAATAATCCAATTCATGAGTAACAATGGCTACCTTGCCCTCCTTTTAAACCAGTGAAAGCTCTTTCTCCATGGGTCCCATTCATTGGGGTTTCATCCACCAAATATCCTCTTCCTCATTCACACTGCATTGTCTTCTAAAGTGATCCACTCCTCCTATGGCAGTGCTATTGACTTGGTCAAACCTGACTTTGTCTTTATGCATTTGCCCCTTTTCACACTTGAGGGTGAAAAATGAAGCTACTATGATGATCCCTTTCACATTATCATGGATTTTATTCATGTATTCAATAAGAATGGGTTCCCTTACCCATTTATTAAGTTTCTAGGTGATAAGCACAAAATTTTAATATTCCATTTAGCTATGTGCTAAAATGGGAATATTATAGTCCTCCCCTCCAAAATGTTGCTTGTCCTCAAGAAACTGCAAGGATAGAATTGGAAAGTCTCCACTCAAGGCATGGAGTCTAAAATGTGTTGAGGAACATTTTCCGCATGTGTATCCTCCATCCCCAAGAAATCATCCATACAAAATGAGTTACTTCCCAACATGGCAACTCCTGGAAATCATCTCCCACCTTTGACTCCTGCAATATAGGTGGGCTGAAAATCTGATCTTGGTAGAAAAATAGCCTACCCCATGCTGTTCTCCTCTCCACTTAGGATAAGTGCAGAGTATATGCTGATCTTGGGCTGCAATAATGTTTCCCTCAACTGGCAGGATGAAGACTAGACCTCCAAGGCTCTCTTCTCCAACGTTATGAAACATGATGTCCCAAATCATCTCATATGCGATGAGTTGGAAGTCACCATCATATGGCATCCAATAAATCATATGGATCACCTAAAATGGAAACAAATGTTTTTCTGTAGTGGCCAGATGTGCACTCATGCTCCCATTAGAACATGCAATACAAATTATGTTGGGGGAACTCTCCCCCAAGGGACACATCCAACCAATGTGCCATTCCCCCAATCATGCTCTCAAAAAACATAAAGACAACAACAAAATAATGAACCATAATGAGAATCATGCTTGCTGTCATGTGTGGAAAGGGAGAAGGACAATGGTCCCTGAATTTTCACCAATGCAGTTTGACCCTCAACTGTAAAAGAGTATGACAAAAAGTGTGGCCTCTCAACCACTTGCTTGTTGTCCCACTCTCCTCAAATGTATGGAGAAGGTGAATGATGTATGGTGCAAGGTGAGTATGTCCTCCAGAATACATTTCCTCCCCAAGTCCTCCTAGGGAGTGGTCACCAATTGTACTCATGGCCTCAAGTAGACCATGGGGTCAAGAAAAAATAATGCTTCTCCTTGGAGCAACATCCTGTACATATATGGTTAGGGGATGAATATACAAATCATCATGCAAATAAACAATACCCTTACCATAAGTTCTACTCATGAAAATGGAGTGGCTCAAAAATGAGTCTCCTCTCAAAGAGAAAAGAGGTGGTTGTGCTAACTCCTCCAAGGAGTTATGTATCTCCTCCATCTGCACATGATCTATGCATCTCCTCATATGTTGATCTGTCAATATCATGCAAGCAAGATGATCTTGGGAGTACTCCACCAACAACTCAGAGCTCTAACATGGATCTATCCTCCATAGTGACAGTGCTGATGATTCCTTATGAAGGACATATGTCATATGGTCATCTCCTTCTTTGACATCTCCCATGCCAAAGATGCAAGTTGGAAGGCTGCTATCCTTCCCCTGCTACTTCTGCCACAACGCAAAATCTGAAATGAGAGTGGGTGAAAATGATGTTGAGAGAATTTCTCTCTCCCCCTTGAGTCTACCCAAGACTCTCAGCGCTGTGAGGTTATCTCCCAAGGTCTCCACTCCTCTGAAATCAATGAATGGTTAATCAACATGTGAAGCATCCCTCCTCCTCTGCTGGTCCAGTGGTCTCCCTGGGAAAATGTCTCCATGCAATGAGACATCCTCAACAAGAGATGAATGAATATATGAATGGAGGAAACTCTCCATGCTTCCAATGCACAATCCAATCACCTTCTTAGGTGTATCAACCTCCATAAATGAATAGGGATGTGTACTCCTCATCTCATGATGCTGGGTCTTCTCTCTATCCCCTCCTTGTTTCTCCAAGGTTCCACACCTCTTCAACAATGGCACATGTAAAACATGAGTTGTGCCTTGATCTCCATACATGAGATCCTGGGGAATTCCTTGCAAAGATGCAAGAATCCCTCTACTTGGAGCAAGAGCTCCTCCTTCCTCTGCATGAGGCACTCAATAATCTCTAGATGGCACCATGTTGTTGCCCTCAGCTTCCTCAACATAGATGGGAAACCCTCCAATAATGTTGCTGCAAATATGGAATCTCTCCCAAGGTGGAAGTAATTCCTAATCATCAAATGGCAAGGAGTATCCCCTTTTCACAATGATAGTGCCATCTCTTACTCCTACAGCATCATACAAGAAATGAGAGCAAATATGCTCTTGCTCTCCAAAGAATAACCCTAGAAAAAAATGTTTTTGCTACTTCCTCATGCTCTCATCATACAAGATATGTGATGAAGACATAGTGTATGATATGAATGTTGCATCATCACTATGCACCCATACTCTTTGCTGCTCCATGATGCCAACATCCTGCCACATCTTCTCCATCCTTATACCCTTCGAAGGAATGTATGCCAAGTGATGGCCAAACTCCTTCAAGAGTAACCAGCGCAGCCATGCTTCCTACTGCCTGGTATCATAAATCCGCAAGTAGCTCACCAGCTTCTTGCTCATCATCCAAATCCACTCAATCAATTGTGGGTGTCTCTTTCCATCCTTCATCTTGGTACTCCTCCCATGAGGGCTACCATCATCCCAAATCAGATTCCTGCATTTCATGGGATCTTGAAATGCAATCTGTCCGAGGATCAATTTGACCCTATAAGTACCCAAATAGGTGGTAGGAAAAAACATCCCATCATGATGTGCATGGCTCAAGGAATGTCCAACATAGTCATGAGAGATGTTATCCATACAAATATGTCCTCCATATTCTATCTGCTCCTGTAAGAAGGGAAGAACCTCTTCAAACTGTTGAAGAATCTTGCAGTCCATGATGTGTGGGAGTGCACCTCTACTGAAATCTCCCCCGGAGGTCTCCTCCTCATGCAGGGTCCTCCAAAACCCAAGAGGCCTTGGATCTACTGCCAGTATAAGTCTCTCTTTGAGCTGTGGCATGCTCATTGAGAGAGTGTCATCTATAGAGAAGAAAGAGTTTCTTATCTCCAGATGTCTACTCCTTCTTTCCGCTCCTCTCATGGCTTCTTGAGTGAAGCTGTCCTTTGAGTGCTCACATGAGGATTGGCTCCCCTCCATCACTGCTCTTGTGTAGCGCAGTGCTATTATACTACTCTAGGTAAACTGCATGCAATGATCTAGACCCATCCAAAGTGTTTGCTGAAATGACAAGAGATGGATTTTTAATCATACCTTAGTGAAATGTGGAAACTCCTTGCAGGGCTACAAGAGTTTCCTCCTCATAATTGTTGGCCTGCCAAACTGCTGAAGATGAAGGCTTCTCCTCCATGGTCTCAACAATCCTGGTACATGCCTCACTAGCTTATGGTGAGGGCTCCTCCCTCCTTTTGCCAAATATCCTGATCAATATCTGAGAAAAATAAACAAGAGTATAAACCCTTGTATGGCTTGAATGACTTAACCACCAAGTACTTGCTTCACCTCCAAGGTGCAGCGCTGCAACTTCTACATCCTCTCTATCTACTATAGGATGTAGCAGGAAGAAAGCTTCTAGCTTCTTCACCCAAAATTCTACTACACATGTGAGTGATCCATCAAATGTGGACAATAGAAATCTATTGCCTCTCATCATCCCATAGCTATGGGGTCTTCTTTCTTCCTTCTGCTGAATAAAGTGTGGAAAATCTAGAGTCTCTTGGAAGGCTCTAGGTTTAGCTCAGTATTCAGCAAGGTACTCACTTAGAATTTCGAATTCCAAGTGTTCTTCATGCTTATGGTCTTCTTCTCTGTGAGAGTAGGAAGTTCATGGTCCTTCCTCTTCCCTTTCTTCAATTTGCTTGACCTCCCTGGAGAGGTCTCCTCTGGATCTGAAAATAGATGAGAGTAAACTCATCTTCGTCATCATCTTGATCTTCTTTGGTTGAGACTCACAGGCTGAGCTAGAGATCATGCTTTGATACCACTGTAATATTCCAAATTCGGAACAACTACACTATTGGGAATATCTCAAGATATTACCAATGTGCAGATCAACAATATATAAACATGAGCTGGAAAATAACAGTGAATGAATTAATAAAATAATTCCAGAATATCCACATAACCATTACATTAGATTATAGCAGCATCAATGTATACAAGATCTTGAGGAAATGATCTCTCAAGATAGGAAATGCATCCTCAATGAAACATATACATGACAAATGGAGAAATACTGCTATACAAAAGAAACCCTGGTTATGACTGCGCAGTCTATGAGGTAGAACTGCTGCAAAATAGTGTCAATACAAAAATATGACAATATACCGCTCAAATACAATAGGGGGAGCAAGATCTCAACCCCTGGAAACAATAATACACAATCCTTAAAAGGATTGGCTGAAATAAGTACAAAATGGCAATTCTGCAGAAATGTTGGAGTTGCTGGGTAGTAGCTGCAACTCAGAAACTAGAAATGGATGTAGATAGCTGAGGATGCTACCAATGATGGCTGAATATCATCCAAAGGATCTCTTAGGTGAAAGGCTGATCCAATCCCTGAAGATCTCACCCTCCAAAATAGTGGAGCAAGTCCCCACTACAATTTCACTTAGAAATAACGCAGTCTAGAGAAGGGACTACGCTTTTGGTGAAGGGAAGTGATTGGCCCGATTCCAATGGTTTGAAATATGCTCTAAAATATCCATCACTAGCCTCCCAGAGGAATAGAAGCTCCCTCCTCTGAAAGATGAGCCAAGGAAATGGTGTTGTGGAGTCCCCACTACAACACCCTGCAACACAAAGTTATCCTGCTCCAGGAATAATGCTGTAGCTGAAGGAGGTGGCTTCGGCCTTGATCCAAGAGATGTGGAGAATGAAAAAAAATCCCTCAAGAGGCCTCTCAAGAAGGTGAAGAAATCCTAAACAGGAATTTCCCCGGCAAATTTTCTAAACAACAAAAGAATGCACAATGTCTGCATTAACAATGAAATCAATAATCCAATTCATGAGTAACAATGGCTGCCTTGCCCTCCTTTTAAACCAGTGAAAGCTCTTTCTCCATGGGTCGCATTCATTAGGGTTTCCTCCACCAAATATCCTCTTCCTCATTCACACTGCACTGTCTTATAAAGTGATCCACTCCTCCTATGGCAGCGTTGTTGACTTGGTCAAACCTGACCTTGTCTTTATGCATTTTCCCCTTTTCACACTTGAGGGTGCAAAATGAAGCTACTCTGATGATCCCTTTCACATTATGAGGGATTTTATTCATGTATTCAATAATAATGGGTTCCGTTACCCATTTATTAAGCTGCTAGGTGATAAACATAAAATTTTAATATTCCATTTAGCTATGTGCTAATTAGGAATATTACACATTGAAATGGCTTAGGAGACCTTATCCATTTGGTGAGTGACCTATATGACCCTATCAAGAAATGTTTCACAATTTTATGAGTTATAACACTGAGGATGAAGCAGATCTATTTCTCAGTGGTGGGGATTGCTAAATTGATAATAACTGCAACCTTGGTCGGGTCAACCATCAATCCCTGATGACATAACACGTGCCCTAACAGAATCTCTAAAGATAGACAGAATATGAACTTCTTAATGTTTAGTGAAATCTAGTGCTTTCTGCAGGCATCCAACATCATGCACAGGTTCGACACATGCTTCTTTACCAACCCAAACACTGTCAAATTGTCAAAGTATACTTCCAGAAACTTATGAATGAATTTCTAGAACACTGATACTACCACACACGAAAAGATGGTAGGGGCATTCTTGAGCCCAAAGGGAATGACAGTGTACTAAAAGGATCCCCATTCCGTTGTGAAGGTAGTTTTGCTACGATCTTCAGGCACTACCCTAATCTGATTGTAGCTTGAAAACCCGTTAGTGAACGAGTATGCTTCCTGACCTCCCACATTGTCCAGAATTTCATCATAGAATGGTGTAGGGAAGGGATCATGTACGCAAGCATCATTCAACTTGTGCAGGTCTACACAGATTATTATTTCCCCTTTAATATTATTTTCTTGGACAACAATAGGGCTTACCCAATCTGACCGTTCTACTGGTTTGATGATATCTGCAGCTACCATTTTATCAATTTCTTCTCTTACTTTATGCTTATACTTGGGATTCAATCGGTAGGGTCGCTACTTGATAGGACAAGCATTTGGTTTTAAGGGGATTCACATGACACCCAGATCTCCTACAATGCCTTTGAGCTCTAAAAAATTTGTGGGAAATATATCCTGATATTCAGTGAGCAGTTTCATGATCTTTCCAATGGTATCATCATCCTAGTAATCCCCAATTTTAGCCATCTTGGGTTGTTCTTCTTTTCCAATATTGAATTCCTTTAATTTGAGAGGTTTAGTCACATCGAATTCCTATAATAGGGGTCCAAAAATTTCATGCCCTCCTTGTGATTCAAGGATAGTGATATTTCACGGGTCCTCATGACACTCCTCCATTGATAGATTTCGGCAGTTGGAAATATCCTGCATTTGCGCATCCCAAGCTGGTTCCCCATACTATGTGTGAGGGAGTGATTCATCAAATACTAGAGCATATATTTCCTACAGGGCTTCATCTAATTTCTCTGTTCCGCCTATTAATCTGAATGTCCCCAAAAAATATTCTCTCATGGTGTCCCAGTGGCGAGTGCACTAATGTAGCTCTGCGTCCAAATACCACATGGTGGGGATTGGTGCCAAGGCATGGATAAACATGTGGACCCATTCATCCCATGTACTTTCACTCCATACTTCCATCCATACAGAAAAGTGCTTACGTGGGTCTTCGTGGGCAGGGAAAATTTCCATGGGTAGGCTGACCGAAGGTTCAAATTGTAGGATCATCATTCTGTGACATTCCTCCCAATCCTGAAAATTCCCCTTATGATTTTTCCATGATCGCGATGGGGTCGCATGCATAGCTAAGTCAAGATCCCACATTATTTGTTCTCTGGGAACATCTTCTTTGAATGCTCTAAGAAAATCATTAACACTACCAAAATCATAAAAATAGGGTAGCTCTCTTACCTCTGAGGAGATACACTGGAAGCTATTTGTGATCTTAAGGAAGCATAGCGTAGATACGTCATGCAACCGGTTCTGGAAATTTTCTATCTCACCATTTGAGTCAGAGAGACATTTGATGTCCTTCTCCCAATAGAGCACGCCATTAGCCGTAGGGTTAATCCAATCATTGTCCTAGGAAGTCAGCTTGTAAATATGATCAATGCCATCCTCTTCGCGCGCTGGTTCTATATATTGCTTACCCTCCACCGGATCTAGAGGGACTATTACTCGTGTACCTTTGTTCTAAAAAACCATGCTTCGTCTTTTCAAGTTGATAATACCTCCCATTTCTATAGCCCAATCCAGTCCTAGGAGCTTAGGGTAAGGGTCTGCATCCTCTACAATTTGAATCACCTCAAAATATGCATATACCTTAACTCCTGTGATATCTACCATAATATTTGATAGCCTTCCTAACGGTATGATATTCCGTTGGTTAGCCATGCGTCACTATATAGTAGACCATTCCATCTTGGGTTCTCCCATCCTTTGCCAAGTCTGTTTAGGTAGGACATTTCCATCGGATCCTAAATCAAGGATGACTTGATCCATTTCATAATCACCAATTTTTGCAGTTAACTGCATTTCCCGACCAGTTCGTTTCTTATGCTTATAAAGTTCATGGACATCTTTAAATTCTGCTGGTGGGTCAACCTTTTCTGCACAGTTGTATATCAATGCTTGAAAGTTCTCTACTACCTTCTGGTTGCATAGTAACTTCATACATGCCTGCAGGAACAACTTAACTTCTTTGTTTACTTTTAGATCTGTTGAGGCCTTTGAGGTAGATGCCTCGATTTTGGAAAATTATTTTCTAGCTTCAAGGAAGGTTTCTTTCTCCTTCTGTAAGTCCAGGCTTTCCTTTTTGTCATCGGATTTTCTAATAAGTGGTTCTACTGCAAATTTTTCCTCAGCTCCTCACATGGCCATGCCACTATGCGTAATTACGTTAATATTGGGTCCCTCATCACGTGGTTCTGCCTTAACCCTTTGCACAGTCTACGTTGGCATTTGCTGTTTTTTCAACATCTTCGCTATCAGTACAGGAGAGTATTCTATCACATGATACAGCTACCCGCAATATTTTAATGCAGGGTTCGAGTAGTCCCTTGTGAAGTGTCCCACCTCCCCACAATTATAGCAGATTAGTTGTCCTCTCCCTCGACCTGCGCTTCCACCTGCCCCCCCCCCCTCGGCCTCCTGCAGGGGAGCCTCCTCATCCATAGGGAGATAATGGTGATGAAGGGCCAGCCTTCACCCTATACAGGTTTCCTCTATCTATCATTAAATCATATGTCCAACAATTGTGCTCATCATGTCCTATAGGTGAGCAGAATATGCCCCATTGTTGCTTCAATTCTAGGACATAGGCACCAAGTTGGGGGCAGTGGTTTGTATCATGCAATACGGCTACCCGACAATGAGCGCACGATAACGTGGGGGTGCTTGGTCCCGCAACATCTTTGGGGCGTAATGGGTTGGGCCTCCCAACCTGCATGTAGTCTAACAGTAGAGGGAACTGATCCTTGGTGTGGCTTGACACCCTGCACCATATGCACCAAATTTTTGCACTAGCTTCTCTTCCCCACTCCTTTTGTAAATTCTGGATTTCTAGGTGCATTATCTCTAACTAGCCCTGGATCTTCTGCACCCCAAACTGGGCATCATCCCTTGGTGCAACTTCTAGCTTCATGGTAATTTACAAGGCTTTTTCTTGCATATCAATTTTCTTCTGACCCATAGGCCCACACAGGTGTGGTAATAGCATGGAAATGAACCATTCCTTATGTTGGATATCCTCATACTTAAATTATCTGTCCCTGATAACTTTATTTAGCCACTGATTAGCCTCCCATACAGAATCTGTAGGTTCCTATTTAAAATATTTCAAGTCAATCACAAGTTGAGCATAGGACTTAGGCTTCCGAAACTGCTATTTTAAGGCATCCTTAATTTCCTGTATTGATAGATTCGTATGCTGGCCAATGTATCCCATGAACCAATCCAAGGCCCTTCCTTCAAAGGCTAGGGATAACTGCGTTCTTTTTACAACATCAGTAACAACATTCTCTGCAGTCCATATTGAATCTACCATGAACCAAAATCAGTCCATGTTCTAATCCCCCACACCCTTAAAGGTGGGTAGCTTCATGTGCGTGGCCATATAATCTTCAGGCGGCGGTGGTGGGGTAGGATAATTCTTGCCCTTACGCGGATTCGACGGTGGTGTAACCGGGGGACTAGTTTCTGTGTGCGTAGGCGGCTCTCTTAAGGGAATATATATTGATCTATCCCCTTCTCGATTGACTCTGTAGTATTTACCACTTCGTGTCGTACTTCCGCTCTGAACGGAGGTCATTCACCCGGCGTGACTGCACAGAATACCCTTTTCGCACAATAGCATCTTAATTAGCAGCGACAATGTTTGCAAGAACTTAAACCAAAATCCTTAAAAGAACCTTCGCTGAGATTCAAAATAAGATATAAATTGATCAACTGCAATTTCTGTTACAAATCCTCCTAAAACACTATCCACCCAGTGATCTACAGTCCGGGTGATATTGTTATCAGCCTTCTCTAATTTTTGGATTAATTTAGGAGTCCACTGTGTAACCTGATCGTCTTTCCAATAGGTTTGGAACTATGTTAACCTTGCTAGCCACTCCTGTAGTTCATGCACGCAAGTTATAAATAATATTTCATATACCTCTATAAAGATATACTTGTTCCTCCTCTCTTCAGCAGTCAGCCTTGTACTTCGATTCTCTTTTAGGGAAAATTCCTGAATCTATTTTTCGAACCAGTCTTCAAGCTCAGGCTTCTCAGGACGCCAATGACCTCGTGGCATTACCTGAAATTTCTCTCAAAATTCTCTCGGTCCCGGGAATGGAACCATTTGTTGGCTCGAGGGGTCCTGACCTAGGTTCAGATTTAAGGTTTGCCAACAAACCCCTATACTACTGGCCGTTTTAGCAATGACCTGCTTGCGTAGGCCAAGGTCTCACCCAAAGTAGTATGGGAGGGTGCTGGAACCAGGTTTCTGCACCCTTAGAGAGAGAGAGAGGGTTATTTAAGGTAGCCCTTTTAAGATCTATCAGTCTTGCGTAGAAGGAGTCCTATCGTAGAACCTTTAATAGTATACTTGCAGAATGTACAGCTCATAAACCCACATATAGCATGTAATTATAAGTACCAAAACTATTAATAGCCAAATCTATGTAAATAACCATTTCTTATGGAATCGCATCCACGTGTGCATCAATAACAGACATAATCAGAGAAATAACACAAACGTAGCCAATGCATATAACACAGAGATACTTATGTACTACCAGTTAGTCCTTTCATTCATTATCATTCAAATACCACTTACAAACTCAATTCCCAACCCGCGCACACATCTAGCGGGGCCTGCACACAACAAGACTGAGGATCTTCGTGCACATAGCTAGTATGAGTCCTTACCCAAACAAAATCCGAACGAATCTCAATAGTTCGGAACCAACATCAATCTCACTTAGCCTACCTCTAGACTCAATCTATCCATCTATTTATAGCATCATAGCCTGCGCTATCCTGTGGTCCAAAAATTGTGGTTTGTAGACTCTTGGTCTACCCTTTGACCCTTTACAATACATTGGTGACTTTGATCCACCCCAAATCTCCTACGCTAGACTAATTATTACAAAATTTATATCAAAACGTAGCTAGGGGACCCCGTTCCAACACCAAGGAATTGAATTGTTTCCTATGCCCAACACCATAATGTCAAGCGATGGTTGCGAATTGAGGAACTATAAATTTCTCTAGAAAATGTCATAATATCAAGCTAACCATGGGGGAATATGTATTGAATAGTCCAATGATTTCCATTCTAATGGGAGGTGTTGATGTTGTATTAGGAGTACAATGGTTACAATCTTTGGGGACAATAAATTTTAATTTTAAATAAATTTTCTTGAAATTTTTTTCGGAAGGAAAGGAAGACGAATTACGAGGTATCGCAGGGAATCCGAGAAAGATAATAAGCTCTAATGTCATGACAAAGCGTCTGAATAAATAACAACGAGTTGTAATTGCACAATTATGCTCACTAGAAGTTCCAACATCAAAATCATCTATTTTTCTAGATCTCCAAAAAGTCTTGTACAATCATTCCAAGGTGTTTGAAACTCCAAAAGGACTCCCACCTATTCGTGATCATGATCATTCTATTAATTTGATTCCATGAAGTGTTCATCCAAAAATCAGGCCTTACAGATATCCTTATGTCCAAAAGAGGAAAATTGAACGTATGATTGCAGAAATGTTAGAGGGTGGTATAATTCAACCCAGTCAAAGTTCTTTCTCTACTCTAGTAGTATTGGTTCACAAGAATGATGGATCATGGCGCATGTGTCCGGATTATAGGGAGCTTAATAATCTCACTATTAAAGATAAATTTCCCATTCTTGTGATTGATGAATTATTGGATGAATTACATGGAGTAATTTATTTTACCAAGTTGGATCTTCGTTCAGGATATCATCAAATTAGAATGAAGAAAGAAGATATTTCGAAAACAACATTTTGAACTCATGAGGGTCATTATGAATTTTTGGTCATGCCTTTTGGCCTTACCAATGCACCTTCTACATTTCAAGGGTTGATGAATTCCATTTTCAAACCCTTCCTTAGAAAATTTGTGCTAGTATTTTTTGATGATATACTAATCTATAACATGTGTTGGAAGGATCATGTTCAACATGTTGACAGGGTGCTCAAACTATTGGAGGAGAAACAATTATATACAAGAACATCCAAATGTTTCGTTGGAGTACAAGAGGTGGAATATCTGGGTCATATTGTATCTCATGAGGGTGTTAAGGTAGACCCTAACAAAATTAAATCCATTAAGGAATGGAAAGTACCCACAAACATAAAGCAGTTGTGAGGATTTCTCGGGTTAACATGGTATTATAGCAAGTGTGTTAAGAATTATGGGAGAATAGGAGCACCTATAACAACATTATTGAAGAAAGATGAATTTTCATGGATTCCTGAAGCAACTAAGGCCTTTGAACATCTTAAAGAGGAAATGTGCCTAGCACTAGTCCTAGCCACACGAAAATTCACAAATTTTTTTATTTTGGAATGTGATGCCTCAGGAAATTGAATTGGTGATGTTTTAATGCAAGAAGGAAGACCCATTTCTTTTGAAAGTTTTCGAATCAAAGGAAAGTATTTACAGAAAGCTATTTATGAGAAGGAAATGTTGGCAATACTACATGCACTAAAGAAATGGCAACCTTACCTAATGGGAAGACACTTCAAGGTAAAAACTGATCATGATAGCCTTAAAGAATTTTTGGAACAAATACTATCTTCAATTGAGCAGAAAAAATGGGTCACAAAGATGTTGGGTTATGACTTTGAAATCATCTACAGAAAATGGAAGCTAAATGTTGTCGCAGATGCACTCTCAAGAAAGGATGAAGAGGTGGAAGCATTGCTTTGTGCCATTTCTATTATCCAACCATATTGGATAACCGAAGCAAGGGATGAATGGAAGAAGGATGAAGAAGTGTGGACACTCATTCAAAATTTGCAGCAAGATCCTAGTACATATGATACATTTAGCTGGAAAAATGATTCCTTATGGTACAAAGATCGCTTATATACTTTTAAGAATTCCCAACTAAAACAAAAGTTTCTTTTGGAATTGCACACTTCTCCTTTAGGAGGACACTCGGGGTTTTTAAAAAATTACCACAGGGTGAAGAAAGACTTTTTTGGGATGGCCTTAAATCTGATATTCAAAATTTTGTGGCGGAATTTTTGGTTTGCCAGAAAAATAAAGTTGATACAATTAAGACCCCGGGTCTTTTATAACCTTTATCCATTCTAAGTCAATGTTGGGAGGAGATTTCAATGGAATTTATCACATGTTTACCTAAGTCCAAAGGAAAGAGTGTCATCTTGGTGGTAGTTGATAGACTTACCAAGTATGAAAACTTTTGTGCATTATCTCATCCATTTAAAGCAAGTACAGTTGCTACTGCATTTATGGAAACAATTCAAAATCTACATGGAAACCCAAAGATTATTGTAAGTGATAGAGATCCCATTTTTACTGGAAATTTTTGGACATAATTATTTTCTTGTTGGGGTACTCAACTAGCTCATAGCTCATATTATCATCCTCAATCTGATGGTCAAACTAAGATAGTGAATAAATGTTTGGAAAGACATATTCGTTTTTTTGTATCTGATAAGAAAACACAATGGGTCAAGTGGTTAGCTCTTGCTAAATGGTGGTATAACACTTCCTTCCATACTATAGCAAAAATGACCCCATTTATGGCACTTTATGGATATCATCACCATCCATCACATCATATTTAAGAGAAAATTATAAGGTTCAAGTAGTGAAACATCACTTTGAGCATCAACAAGAAGTTCTCCAACCCTTAAAGGATAACCTAAATTTGGCACAAAATCAAATGAAACAACAGGCAGATCAACATCACAGCAAGAGAAGTTTGGATGTAGGAGACTGGGTATTTTTACTGCTACAACCATAAAAACAAATGTCCCTCAAACAAGCTATGAAGGATGATAAATTAATACCAAAGTACTATGGTCCTTACAAGGTGTTGCTAAAGATTGGTACTATGGCATACAAATTGGAGCTTCCTGCTTCTTTGTGAGTGCATCCAATTTTCTATGTTTCATGCTTAAATAAGGTTATAGGTGACAAAATTCCAGTTCAAACAATATTGCCATAAATCGATGAGGAAGGAAAAATCATATTGGAACTTGAAGCAGTCATAGAAACAAGAACTCGAGAACTACGAAATTGATAAATTTCAGAGTATCTCATCAAGTGGAAAAAATTACCCACTGAAGATTCTACATGGGAGGATGAGAATTTTATACGAAAGCATCCAGAGCTACTCAAGCGTTGAGGACAACACTTTTTTGAAGGAGAGGGGCATGTTAGGTCCCTATATTACTAGTATAGTCCCTTATTGTTGTTAGTGTAACCCCCTTATTGTTATTGTTGTACCCCTGTAAGCCCAATATTGTTATTATTGTGCCCTTATGTTATTATTGTTAGGTCAGCTAGGATTATATTGTGATCCCATGGAATCCTATATATAGAAGGAGGTTTCGTCATTTGTATCATACAAGATTTTTCATTTATGTAATGTATTGGAGGTTGCCCCCTCGAAGTGGCTGATTTCTAAGGTGTTGATCTCTCTTTTCTTCTAGTTTTGGAGTTGGTTTCATAACATTTTATGTGTTTTCTTATGCGTTTGGCCTCCTAATTTATGGAATATATCTCTAGCTATTATTTTGTTTCTTTTTCATATGCTGATTGCAGTAGTCAAAAAACTTGTTCGGGGTGAGACTACCTACGTTTTGATATTGATGTACTTTTTTTATGAATGAATAGAATTGACTTTCAAAAAAACAAATTTACTAGACAAAGTGCATAAAAAAGAGCCATTTCAATTTTTATTTAGAGATTTGGTGTGTGTGTGTGTATGTATATATGAAAATAAACATTAAAAATAAAAATATATTATTTAGTAATTTTACCAAATTTATTCCCCGATGGGGGTGCAAACATTGGTAGGTAGGTAAATTTCTTGGGAAATGAACCGACTATACACTTGTCCCATTTTGTGCATGGCATGGCAGCGTGTAGGTGAAAGGGGTCAGGATTCACTCCCGATGTCCCTTCATTATAATTTTTTTTTCTTTCCTATAGAGTAGTCGAACAATTTGTTATGTGTGGGAGCGAAGGTTAGGTTTGCTCCTCTACCTCTTGTAGCTTGCATCATCTTACAAGTAATTTTGTTGTATTTTGGTTGGATGTTGTTGAGTTCAGTTCTGACTGGTGGGAGGTCGTGGTATGTCAGGTTAAATTTTAGTTGATGTGACAATGGAGTGAATGTTCTTGATCCTGTATTTTCATTCTACGGACCTTGGGCCAATATTTGAACTGGTGGTTATTTATTCACCCTCTCCCTCTTTGTATAGTGAATATAGTAGTATTTAATATCCTTTCCTATTTCTTGTTTGTGGTTGTTGATGCCCTGGCCATTTCTCGTTTTGGTATTTAAGTCGAGTGAAACCTTTTTCCGTCAGTAGAAAATTGGTGCTTATTCCAGGATTTTCTTTACTCGTTCTGGTTCTTGGTCTTGGAATTTTATGGTATTGTGAATTGGTTCTCTATTAGAGTCATCAAGTTTCTCATTTGTTGTTGTCTCTAGTTTGGAACTATCATAGCTTTTTTGTTTGCTCGGATGGATTCTCTTCTGGTCTAGAGGAGTTTTTATCGACACCATAGTCTTGTATGGTATTGGACTTTGTGGTACCTTATGTATTTACAATGTTTTGAATTCCAAATCCTCTTTGAATTGGGTCCCCTAGAGTGGATCCTGGGGGATGACATAATTGTCTTCTAGTTTAGTTTTGAAGGGGAAGTAGTTTATCCTTTTGCCTTCTTTTTTGGTCATGGTGCTCTTTTTGGTTGTTTGCGTTGTTTAGTTTTTGCTTCCATTATGGAACCTCACCAACGAATGGTGTGAAAACAATGTGGTGTAGGAAATTGGGGTTAAAAAATATCGACCTTTTACCTTTTATTCAGTGGAATTTTTATTTTATTTTGTATCCCTTGAAGTTCGAAAGGAAATTATGGTTTTGGAGTCTCAAGAATCGGGTGATAGGCCTTACTATTATGACTTAGAAATTAGTGGTGATGGGATAAACTGGGTGCCAAACCTAGGTCGATTTAGGAAGAGAAGACTCAATTTTTGACATTCTCTCTCCCTACATCAACATATGGATACTTTGGTTTGTCTCATATATAAGGATCATAAGCAAGTTTACAATTACAATGTGTTTTATGGGCTTGAATATATCAAACAGATGATAATAAATTCCAGGTTTTGTCATGGCAACATGGATTCCTTTTTGAGATGTCTGGAGAGTTTCTAATTGTCAGTCTCTGCCTCAGGGGGTCTTACGGATCCTTGTGGAGATCCAACTGATTCATCTGTTAGAAATGAAAACATCTCCTCTGATCAAGATTGAAAAATGGGCAACTCCATTTTGTCTTCTGATGGATATGTATGTCTCAGTGATGAGCATGGTTTTCTTGCTTTGAACAGGGGGTTTTATGGCAATACAAGTGAAATACCCTCTAGCGGAGGTTATAAAGGAGGTTTTTAGTGTTATAAAATTGGCCAAAATTTTCAAAAAAGCATTTTCTACAACATCAGTTTATGGTTACAGAGGTTTTGGCGGAGCTTTTAACGGAAATTCAACACAACTAAAAAAACTGGGCAACCGTAGGTTATTATGGATGTTTTTTTCATCACTGCGCTACTAAGGTTTCAACACACCAGTGCGTGTCATGTAGAAGGTGGCCCGGGGCGGTGATGCTCGGGCTACCTCTCCTTACCCACAATCTCCAACTCTGGTGTGCACATAAACTGCCTTTCAAGTTTTCTGGTCAAATAGTTCTAAATCTGGGCAAAATTAACAACTTGATTCGGAAGATTCTATATCTCAAATATCTGATTTGAGATATAGAAATAAAATCCTCTTATGACTTATGAAACCCATATTTCAATCCTCATACGTAGAAGCTTCAAATTTCCTCAATGGTAAAACCATATAAATACACTCAAGTATTGTTTTCTTATGCGGGAGCTTTCTCATTTCATGATTAAAACACATACAACGCATATTCAAATTAACATTCGAATAGCCCAAAGTAACAACTTCGCTTCCCATTATGACTATCAGAATGCATATATTTGACGTTGAACAAAACCCGAATTACCATATAACCCTATAGTCAACAACTCACATGTAACAATCCTTATATGCGCTTTGATTCAAACGCATTCCATTCCTTTAGCCTTGAATTCGATTAACCTAAGGTCTTAACCTTCAAAATTCAATCCTTTGTTAAAACTCAAGCCCATCACATATTAAATTGACCCTCTCGGCCATGTAGTTGAACCTTCACAAAAATAATAGATCCCGAACTTTAAATAATACCCGGGCCCACTACTTAACAATCAATAAACAATTGTCAACTTAATAACGTTGGGCCATCTTCCAACGCGACTGCCGTTGGATCGTCCATCCTTTACATCGAACATATATAACGCTTCTCACATTTTTTTGGCTGCCGAGCTTTAATGCTCCAATATCGCGCGAGATTTGTGGTTTTGCAATACCACCTTTTGCCACGCGTCGAGCCAAGACACTAATTGCGTTTTTTCACCGAAATTTATTTACCACCTTGCAACCGCGCGATACCACCGGATTTAATTCTCGAACCACTTTCACTATTCATTCAAGGTTCCATTCTATTCACGATTTTTCTCCTTTGAATTTCCCACGGTTCAGTATTTAACGTGAATGATGCTCCATTTAGACTTTAAAACCCTTCAACAGTTCAAACCAAATTCATAATCGAATGTCAATGAACAGGGAAATATATGCCTCAGAGAGCGAAGGCCACTATTGACCATCCAGTCCGAGCATGGAACCTATGGTGCTCCTGATCCTTTAGTACATACGTTTGTCGTAGGCAATTTCCACCAGAGCGAAATTCAATTTCTTTTTTACTGTATATGATCAATGAAAGAGGAATCTATTCTATCGATTTTCCAGAAGGGAACCAGTTCAATTCTATGGACTTGTACGCGGAGTTAAATATCTTAATTAAATAGAGACTGCACTTCTATTAGCATAATAAAGCCCTTCGGAAGCGCTCTCCACCAAAACAAAAAATTTATACCCCAATCAATTGCAACCCATCGATATGCTTGAGGGTTGTACTCCAATTCCGCCTCTTTCAATAATATCGATCCTTTCAAGTACTATGCATACAGATTCATATTAATTCTCTAGTTTAGACAGATTCACAACTTCGGTAAATAACGCAGAGTTTCACACTAGCCCACAGAAACTCAATTATCCCTCATGTAGAGTTCAATCAAGAATACATGCATTTTCATACAAACTTCTTTCATCTATCTATCACTGGGTTAACGCACAGGCCTCAAATCCATAAATCTATACAAAATTAATACAACATCGACATGAATGTCGATTTTCTCAAAGACACACAGAATAGAGTTTCCCCTCACAGTTTCTCATATAAATTCTTATTGAATTCAAAGCTTAATTACACAGAGTTAATTCAGTTAATACTAGAACAATCTCCTAACATATATACATGAATTCACTTACAGAACCACGGGTATTTGGCCAGGTCTTCAATCATTGGCCCTTCTTCAATCTACCCTGCCCCTGAACAGCTCTCTAGCTCCTTCTCCCTAAACTCTACTCTACTTACATCTATATAAAAGGGTAACCTGAATCGATTCAGGTTCCCTAACAGCTCACTGGACTCTTCAATTTCCTAATTTTAGACTTAATACCAGAATAGCTAAACTGACTCTTCACATTCCTCATGTTCTCTAGTGGTTAGAGAACATTACAATTCCTCACTGTTTTATTCAAAAGACTAATAATTACATGAGAAAATGAATACATAAGACCCCCCTATGTCTACTTATGTACAAAGTATTTTGTTGTGTCTAATGCCCCTGCATCAGACTCCCAAGGTTCAATTTGATCATGATCTCTTGATCATGTGCTTTTATTATCTACCTCCTGGATCACATACTTTGTTTTGCTGCTGTCCAGTGGCTGCATCATTCTTCTTCTACAATTCTCCAGGTCTCCATATCTTGTTCTGCAACCTGCTTCCAACTGTGCTTTCATAATCTCTTCCTGCCTTTCCTTTGCCAAAAATCTCCTGCTTTCTTGCTGTTGTATTTTTCTCCTCAGACACCTTCATCATCAGTTTTCTGATGATTTCAATCCCCATGTCCAACTTGTCTTCTAGCTGGAAATTCCTCTGTCCACTGCTACTTCTTTCAATCTCTGTTGCTGCCAATACTGCTGCTGTAATTATTTTTATTTCTGCAGATGTCATCCCCCATGTTGCGTCCTCCCAAACTTCCTGTCCCTCTGCAACATTTTTTTTTTGTTTATCATTTGCAAATTCACTCTTAGAAAACAAATCATCACTTAATTTTCCACCTACAGAAGCATACTCATTTAATTTTTTTGTATGCTAGCAAACATAAGCAAACTAGTATCTGCTGCTAGTTCTTCCACAACTTCAGGTATCCTTTCTTCAGTGTCTGCTATCTCTTCCTCTTGTATAATTTCTTCCAGCAAATAATTCAGCCATTTCTTCTGTACTTGTTTCACATCCTCCACATGCTACAAATTAACTTCAAAATCTTCTTCTTCTTCTTGGGCAATCTTCAATAATTTCCTTTCATCTCCTTGATTGATTCCAGCAATAAAATCAAGCTCTTCAGCCACTGTCTTTGCATCTTCTATCAAAATGGAATTCTGATTCTTCATCACCATGTCTGCTTTAACAATCTGCTCTCTAATCTTCTCTTGGTTCTTCAAAAAACCCAATTCTTCCCTCTCACCAATAGTGACAAATTTCTGCATGACTGTTTCATCTTCTTTCTTATGCAACAATATTTCTTCTCTCAAGACAATTCCAAATGATGGATTGTCTCCTGCATCACCTATACACATAAAAAATTTGTCAACTTCAAAATTATAAGACCCACTGGTCTCATTTGATGACCCAGTCACCAAAATTTCTCTTTGCAGTTCTAAGTCTGTCTCAAGACTCAGAAATTCTTCACTATCTTTCTCTTCAGCTACCAGAGTTATCTCCACTGCTCCAATCACCATGTTAAAATGATGATTCTTCACTATGATTTCAGCCAACATAGTTTCTCTTTCCTTCAATTCTCTAACAACTTTCATTTTCTGTTCCTCTTTGCCTACAAAATCAACCCATGAACCTTCAACACTAAAATTCCAAAGTCTCAATGCTTCTTCTTCCTCTAACCACACATCAGTATGTTGTTTAGTATTTCCTTCCAAATCCTTTGTCAACACATCAATATGCTGATTTGCATTCCTCATGAGACTGTCAGCTAGTCTCTCTTTCTTTCCATCACCTGCTTCGTGAATGCTCTTCTGCTATGATTCACCAA
The DNA here is from genome assembly GCA_034641835.2 of Pinus albicaulis. Lineage (NCBI taxonomy): Eukaryota > Viridiplantae > Streptophyta > Pinopsida > Pinales > Pinaceae > Pinus > Pinus albicaulis. The sequence goes on from CM076573.1 coordinate 90,171,060, forward strand.
AATGAACTCCTTCATTTTGCTGAATCATTTCCTCATCTTCTGTTCTCTGATTTTCATTCATGACAATTTCTCTACCTTTCTTCTTCAGCAACTTATCTAGTGCATAGGCCCTCTGTCTCTCCAATTCTCTTCTCTGAATATCCAACCTCCTATAAAATTCAACAACTTCAATTGGAGTAGACCTTGGGAACCTCACACAACCTTTTATGCCTCTGCTTGTTCTTGACCAATCATCTACTGGTCCTTCTCTCTCTGCCTCAACATTCTGCTGAACATCTTCATTAGAATCTTTAGTCTTCATCTCTCACTAGGATCTCACTATCTCATAATTGATCTGAACATATTTCAGATTCAATGTATCCTCCTCATCAACAAACTCTAAAGCTTGTTCATCTTCCAGTGATGTACCTGAAAAATAACACAATTCTTTAGTTTCAAACCACAAGACTTTTCAGTCTTGGTTTCTTTCTCAAGCACTTATCTTTGAACAGATGTGCATGTGGAATCTTCAAATTCCATCCTTGAATCAAGAACTCTGAGTTCCTCTTCCTCTGGAGAATATGTCATCACCTCACAAGTGTCAGATTCACAAATACAAGTCTTTACCTCATCTAGCTGATCTGGACCTATCCAATAACTCAGTAAATCCTCAACGATATCCTCTTCAGAAAGACAAGCTTCTTGCCACCTCAGGTCTTCACCATGCATCAAAAGATCTCTTTCAGACCTCCATTCTCCATCTGTACTCTGTTCTTCTTCACAATCAGAAATTTCTTCTCTCAACTCAGCTGCTTTGAGTTCTTCTTTCAATAAGGCAATCTCATTTTGCCTCAACCTCAACTGTAATGGTTGCCATTTCACACTATTCTTCATGAGCCAACCAACTCTTTGGCTTTCCTCTACCATCCTCTCTAGCTTACAAAACTGTTTTGTGATCTCAGCTATCTCTTTCCAATATTCTGCATCATTCAACTGCTGTCTTATGCCATTTTCCTTGGCATTTTCTTTCTCTCTTCTACTATGGCCTCTCTCAGAACCTCCGCAATATTTTCTATGGCTATCAATAGCCATCTTCCTCTCCATGAGCTCTTCACTCACAAGCTTCACTAAGCTTCTGCAACAAAAAGCTCTCTTGCTGCAACTTACCTCACCAATCCTTTCCTCCGGATCCGGCTTTTGGCAAGTACTGGTCCCCTATCCGCTGAAACCTTCTGAGCACTCTCTTCTGCTCTCTCTAGGCTTCACTCTGCAACTTTTCAAGAACACATATGTTCTTCTTGCATCCAACCTCTGTTGGGAATTCTCCAGGTTCTGCCACACTTCTTATTCACTCAGAATCCCTTTCTGGACTCTTCTATCACTGCTCTTAAAGCTATGGTCTGCTTGGCTGAGATTTCTTCTTCAATTGCCTGCAATATGAATTCCGCAAACAATTATTCAAACTAGAGTTAAACACTACTCATCAACTCACGTCCTCTTGAGAACACTGCAATTGTCCTCTCTATCCAGCCTCTATCTGAATATCAGGCTCACAGCCTTCACCATCAAAACTTTGTCTTTATCTTCCTACAACCACAATTCTTCAACTACAATTTAAAATTAGATTTAAATTTATTTACTTGCAAGATCTCTGCATGATATTGTCTTCCACTCCTTTCTACAAATCCTGTTCACTGTAATTTTGTGTACTTTGCTACATATCATATTAAAATATGAGCTTCCCTCTTCTATCACCTACGCTGTATCCCTGGAGGCTGTAATCTCTATCAGTCTTCAAAAACCTGATCTCTTTTCATACATGAAATTAATTCAAAACTTGAGCTTCAAAACTGTAATTTTGTGTACTTTGCTACATATCATATTAAAATTTGAGCTTCCCTCTTCTATCACCTACGTTGTATCCCTGGAGGCTGTAATCTCTATCAGTCTTCAAAAACCTGATCTCTTTTCATACATGAAATTAATTCAAAACTTGAGCTTCAAAAAGAGCTATTCTTCATGCACTGCATATCTAATCACTCTGCAATCACTGTTAAACAAATTAAAACTTCAACTTTTTCTCACTGCTCTTATTAAGCATGCATTTCAAAATTTTATTTCAATGAGATTTTCCAAAGGCTCTGATACCACTATGATGCCCGAGCTACCTCTCCTTACCCACAATCTCCAACTTTGGTGTGCACATAAACTTCCTTTCAAGTTTGTTGGTCAAATAGTTCTAAATCTGAGAAAATTAACAACTTGATTCAGAAGCTTCTATATCTCAAATCTCTGATTTGAGATATAGAAATAAAATCATCTTATGACTTATGAAACCCATATTTCAATCCTCCTACGTGGAAGCTTCAAATTTCCTCAATGGTAAAACCATATAAATACACTCAAGTATTGTTTTCTTATGTGGGAGCTTTCTCATTTCATGATTAAAACCCATACAACGCATATTCGAATTAACATTCGAATAGCCCAAAGTAACAACTTCGCTTCCCATTATGACTATCGAAATGCATATATTTGATGTTGAACAAAACCCGAATTACCATATAACCCTATAGTCAACAACTCACATGTAACAATCCTTATATGCGCTTTGATTCAAATGCACTCCATTCCTTTAGCCTTGACTCTGATTAACCTAAGGTCTTAACCTTCAAAATTCAACCTTTGTTAAAACTCAAGCCCATCACATATTAAATCGACCCTTTCGGCCATGTAGTTGAACCTTCACAACAATAATAGATCCCAAAATTTAAATAATACCCGGGCCCACTACTTAACAATCAATAAACAATTGTCAACTTAATAACGTCGGGCCATATTCCAACGTGACTGTCGTTGGATCGTCCATCCTTTACATCGAACAAATATAACGCTTCTCGCATTTTTTTGCTGCCGAGCTTTAATGCTCCAAGATTGCGCGAGATTTGTGGTTTTGCAATACCACCTTTTGCCATGCGTCGAGCCAAGACACTAATCGTGTTTTTTAATCGAAATTTATTTACCACCTTGCAACCACGCGATACCACCGGATTTAATTCTCAAACCGCTTTCACTGTTCATTCGAGGTTCCGTTCTATTCACAGTTCCACTCCTTTGAATTTCCCACGGTTCAGTCTTTACCATGAACGATGCTCCATTCAGACTTTAAAACCCTTCAATAGTTCAAACCAAATTAAGAATCAAATGTCAATGAACAGGGGCGTATATGCCTCAGAGAACGAAGGCCACTATCGTCCATCCAATTCGAGAAGGGAACCTATGGTGCTCCCGATCCCTCAGTACATACGTTTCATGCAGGAAATTTCCACTGGAGTGAAATTCAATTGCTTCTTTACTGTATATGATCAACGAAAAAGGAATCAATTCTATCAATTTTCCACAAGGGAACTAGTTCAATTCTGTGGACTTGTACGCAGAGTAAAATATCTTAATTAAATAGAGACTACACTTCTATTAGTAGAATAAAGCCCTTCGGAAGCGCTTTCCACCAAAACACAAAATGTATACCCCAATCAATTGCAACCCATCGATATACTCGAGGGTTGTACTCCAATTCCACCTCTTTCAATAATATCGATCCTTTCAAGTACTATGCATACATATTCAGATTAATTCTCTAGTTCAGACAGAGTCACACCTTTGGTCAATAACGCAAAGTTTCACACTAACCCACAGAAACTCAATTATCCCTCATGGAGAGTTCAATCAAGAACACATGCATTTTCATACATAATTCTTTCATCTATTTATCACTAGGTTAACGCATAGGCCTCAAATCCATAAATCTATACACAATTAATACAACATCGACATGAATGTCGATTTTCTCAAAGACACACAGAACAGAGTTTCCCGTCACAGTTTCTCATATAAATTCTTATTGAATTAAAAGCTCAATTACACAGAGTTAATTCAATTAATACTGGAACAATCTCCTAACATATATACATGAATTCACTTAGATAACCACGGGTCTTCAACCAGGTCTTCAATCATTGGCCCTTCTTCAATCTATCCTGCCCCTGAACAACTCTCTAGCTCCTTCTCCCTGAACTCTACTCTGCTTACATCTATATAAAAGGGTAACCTGAATCGATTCAGGTTCCCTAACAGCTCACCGGACTCTTCAATTTCCTAATTTTAGACTTAATCCCAAAATAGCTAAACTGACTCTTCACATTACTCATGTTCTCTAGTGGTTAGAGAACATTACAATTCCTCATTGTTTTATTCAAAAGACTAATAATTACATGAGAAACTGAATACATAAGACCCCCCTATGTCTACTTATTTCCAAAGTATTTTATTATATATATATCTATATATATATATATATATATATCTATATATATATATATATTTGTCATAAAAAATGGGATAGTTATTGGTATCCCTTTGTCTTTCAATTGGGACACTATGTCCATTACATTAAACAAAATGTCTGATTTCACACGCAAATATTTCAAAAAATACAACACCTTGCTTTGATATCCAAACATAGTGATCATCATTCTTCTCTTGAACTGATGTCACTGCTAGAGCTACTTCCATGACCTGGGTTATTTTCAGGAATGTTTTGTTCATGGTTATGATTGTTTTCTTCTTCTTCACCTTCCATCTACAAACATAAAAATAAACTATAACGAGTGTATATACATTGGTGAGAATAATGAAAATTGCAATAATAAATAATATACGTCAATGCAAAAAAGAAAAAGAAATGACGTACCATAGCAACAATTGACTTATAAACTATACACATTCTTTCAAAACCATGTACCATGCCATCTTTCAAGATTTCATCTATTGGCACAGTTCCACACTTTGTTTCCTGCAAGTTTTATACCCCATAACAAATAATATATTTAATATAATTTTTTTTTTTGTTCTATTAATTATAGACGGAGCTAGGTAAAACAAGATCGATAGATTCTTACAAATTCCACAATTAATTTATGATATGCCAACATATACTCACAACCCATATTTAACCCAATTTCATTCAATTCGTTTGATGGTTCTTCTTTGTATGTTAGCACCTGTTTGAAGATATTTAATGATGATTTTTGTAAAAAAACTTAAAAAAATACAAAAATGAAATCTAGTTAAGTTTTTATAAGGAAGTAACAATTACTCACAAACTTAGATATCAACCCTTTTCTTCCTTGTCGTCATGTTTTATGTGCTGAATGGGTTCCATTTTCTTTTCTTTTCTGCAAGAAAATACTTGAAAATCAATATTTAATGCTAAATTGTTTATTTATTGTACCTAATGATCGAAAAATTCAATGATTACATATTATATTTGAAGCATGTTATTGTTGAGATGGCTCCTCCTGCGATGCAATTTTTTCCATTTCGTTGACCATCTCCTTGTACACCTTTTTGGACATTCCTACTGGCATATTTCTGATAGCCGCTCATTCATCTTTTGAGATTTTTATAATCTTCCTGAAAATGTAACATGACAATAAACTATTTAATTTTTATATTGATGTATGAAAAGTAAATATAACAAAAGTGATACTTATAAATAATTCTAGACAAACATTTAAAGGAATATTACTTTCTCATTCCTTCTTTTTTGTTGTTGTACGTTTTTTCTATTAAAAGTTTGACATGTCTCATTGACCAATTCTCTGGAAACTCTTCCTGTAGTTTAGATAAAATTTGGTTCTTGGAATCATTGGATTGATTTTTGTATTGTAAGTGGAAAGAAGGTCTATACATTCGTTCCACTAGATCCCTCAAACTTTTGTAAAAGTTTTCCCCCTTTTGTTAACCTCCAGCACCACTCTAGATGAGCTAAGGAGCAATTCATTTTCATTTGCATGTTCTATTTCTTTTCTTTTCTTAGAACAACATTCATTTTCTGAGTTGTTGGTCCCTGTAGAACATTAAACAGATGTGAATTAATAGATTGTTTGACACATGTTATCTAATAATTTTAAGTATATTATTAATGAAAATTAAAAAAGAAACTCATATTGGATCGATAGTATTTTTTCATTCACATTGTTCATCCTTTTGCAATTTTTCCATCAAGCTTTTATGCTTTTCTGGTCTTAGATAAAAAATAATCTTATCTAGCTTCATCATTTTGTGGCTCTGCATGATACACAATAAACAATACATATTAGTTAAACTTACATATAGTTCAAAAATAATATTTTTTGTAAAGAATTTACAAAGAACTTTCCTTCTTTTTTTTTTCTTGATGTGTTATCAGTATTTTTATTACTTGATCTCTTGTCAATCATTTCTTTATCAATCTGAAACTTGTACCATATCATTCATTAATATATATATATATATATATATATATATTTTCAAATTTTCAGGAAAAAAAGAACTCAAGAAACCAGTGTTCCATTCATGGTGTACGCATTGACGTCAGTGCGTGGGGTCTTATAAACACACTACACAAACATTATAATGGACTATATGGTGCTCTATGTCAAAAAGGAGCACCGATGTATTACATGTCAACCATCACACCGATTAACACAAAGAAAATAATAAAAATCATCCAGTGTTAGTTTTTGTAGAATAAACGCCCCGCGCAAAAAAGCGACCACCATACGGTGCTCTCTATCAACTAGGAGATTCGGTGCGGTGCATTATATGTTACATGGTGCACCAATTAACACAATAAAACATTTTTTTACAAAGCATCACGTTTGCAGTGCACCATAATGAGATAGTGCACTAGTGCCTTATTTTACATATGGCGCACTGATTAAAAAAAAATTGTTTTTAAATTTTTTATTACACAATACTTTTGCGATGTGTTGGGATAATACAACGCACCACTGTGGTAGGTTACGCAGGGCGCACCGATAAAAAAAACATTTTCTTCAAAATTCACGCCAGGGCTGACATGGATTGAGATCTGACTATGCAAGTCATCCCTTGGGTTGGATGTCTTAGATATATAGCAATACAAAACCTATAAATCTAAAATGAAAAGCCCTAATCCTGAAATCACAGAAACAAGGAGAAGAAAGGGCAGAAACAAAAAGAATGTAGGGTTTAGGGTGAAAATATATTTTTTATTTATTTATTTTGTTTTTGAAAATGAAAATGAAATTGAATTTTTTTTCTTACTTCGTAAAAAAATTGCAGAAAAAAGTAAAAAAAATAATCAAATTTAATCACGAGATCGTTTAAAATTCTAGCTACAGGGTTTGAATCACTAGAGGTTTGGAATTCTGATTGTCTGAATACTTTTGTTCGAATGTATTTCACTGCTCTACAGTGCTCTCCTACCTCTGTTGCTCCAGGAATGTCTTCTGCAAATCTCTGGCTCATTTTTTTTACAAAAATAGTGAAATAATGAAAAGTGTTTAATATTTAAAGAATTGTTTTATGAAATTAGTTTTTCAAAAATATTTTGCTGCCCATTTTTCAATTTACCTTTTTTTTTCACTTAAAGAAAATAGAGTTGTTTTTTTTTATTTGCGGTTATTCATCGCCAGTGCGTCGCTTAATATCATCACACCGGTGCATCTGTTTATATCACGACACCGGTGTGCAGTAACGAAAATGCACCGGTGTGGAGATCTGTACATTAGCACCGATAACAAGAAGTCCATTTTTAAGGCACCGAAATTACTTTTAGGTGTGTGCACCAAAATTTATTGTTGATTTTGCTCAAATGTAGGGAGAAAATATCATATCGAATGGACAATTCTTCAAAATCCAGCTCGTTCCATAATATTTCTCAAAGTCCATCGCGGAGTTCTCCCTATCCATCTCGAGACGTAATATTTAATTTAGATTTAATTTATATTTTCATTATCTAATTGAATTTATGTTTTTTATCCATGTCAATCATGCACAACTTAATTAAATTTATAATGTATACAAATTTGCAGGTTTATGCAGATTCAAAATCAAGTTCATATGCACAAAATATTCAAACAACTCCAAAACTTCGGAAGCTCTTATCAGGAGTAGCATACCGCAAGGCGCATTTGGTAGATGAAAATGGAGAGCTGCTTCACCCTGCCAATTGTAGGAATATTGCATCTTCTAGCCACAATCCTGGGACAATTATGGTAATAATTATAATTGTTTGGTATATTGATTAAAGTAATTATTTCAACGTCAAACCAATTAATCATGCAATATTGTCAGCGTGGTTACTAATTGATATCATATATTTTGTACTAATCATGTTCAAATATATTTTTTAAAATTATTAGGATTCTAGTGATGATGAGCGACCTACCTACCATCTTCCGTTACACCCCACGACAATGTCAAATCGAGAGAATACTGAATTAAGAGAAAAAATTAGAGAGGAAAGATACCAAGAATGGTTGAATCAACCACCGATTCAATTCCTGCTACATCTAGATTCACCAATTAGGAATGATTATAACAATAGTAGTTCTTCAGAAGCTGGAAATGGAGGCAATCAAATAGAGGTTGGTATGGATGATTACTTAAGGGATATGACTGCCATGGAGACAATGTTGTTAGATGCATTCCAAAATGATGATTAGCTAGGGGATGATGCTCATATCACTGCCACATTTTTTAAAAGCGTTAAATTTTCTTCCACCACCCCTCTCTTTCGACCTAGCGGTCAGTCAAAGTCTACCCAGTTGGGGACAATGATGTTACTGTACAACGTGAAAGCAAAGTTCGGCTTGTCGAATGCATGTTTCTCAGAAATTTTGAGGTAAGTTACCATAAAGTCCTCCCTTCTACAAATTTGAGAAATATAATCAGTACACAACGAACATTACAAATGGTAAATTTTATAAACGTTAATAATTATATCAGAATTAATGTACATTTATTAATATATTTTTCCATGATCACCAACTACAGGTTATTCAAAGATAAGGTTCTTCCGAGTGATAATGTATTTCCCGGTAGCTGCAAAGAGGCAAATAAATTGTTGAAAATGTTGGGTGTTGAGTACATATCATATCATGCATGTCCAAATGATTGTATTCTATATAGAGGAGAATATGCAGACAAAGAGATATGTCTAAAATGTGGGCATGACAGGTATGATAAATAAAAAAAGAAGGGTAAATCTGATACTGGTCCTCCTTTTAAGATATTGAGGCACATGCCTATAATCCAAAGGATTCAAAGGCTATTTCGTTGCAAATAATTAGCTATCTTGCAGGGATGGCATGCCTCACACAGAAATGGGTTGGGTGTTATGCGAATCCCAACTGATTCAATAGCCATGAAGCATATAGAGAATACATGGCTCCAAAAATTCAAGGATGAAGTACGAAGTCTATGAATTAGCATAGCCATGGATGGCGTCAACCCATATTCCATCCAGAACACCAACTATTATGTTTGGCCTGTAGTAGTGATCAATAAAAATACCTCCCCATGGTTGTCCGTGAAGAATGATCATCTTATGTTGGCTCTCATAGTCCTTGGTAGAAGATAGGTGAAGAATATGGATGTCTACTTACAACCATCGGTAGATGAATTGAAGGAATTATGGGATGGGATAAATGTATATGATGTATCAAGACCCATCGTAGCAGAGAGGAGTTTTATGTTGTATGGCATATGTGCTTACACAACACATGATTATCCAAGCTTAGGAGTTTTCTCTAGTAAATTACATGTTTAATTTATTGATTTGTTTATATGCGTAACAATATTATTTCACATATTAGGTATTTAATTCGTTGTAATTCTTATGATCTTCATGATATTCTTTAACGTGCCATGCATATTAATTGTATACATTAATCTCACAGGTATTGTAACAAAAGGGTATTTTGGATGTAAATGTTGTGGACCTTCTTTGAAAGCTAGATGGTCCAAGGACCAACGAAAGCCAGTGTATGATTGCTCGAGGGTATTTCTCCCAGAAGAACACCCTTACAGAAGAGCAACATCCACTTTGAAAGGTAAATGAGAGAGAACCGAAAGGCCTCCAATAACGAAACCACCTGAATGGCTTAGAGCATATGAGAGAGAGAAGGAGAAGGAGTTCATAGAAATGTTTGATTCAAATGGGGAGCCTATGTTTTATGTTCCAGAATTCTTCGACACCTATGTTGAGAAATTTCCCATTGGGATGAAAAGGAAATCTAACTTTTATAACCTCCCATATTGGGAGCATCTTAAGTTTACCCACTTATTAGATCCCATGCATATATTTAAAAATGTTTCATCTTCTTTATGAAGGAACATATCATCGAAACAAAGTGACACATTGGATGTTAGGAAAGATCTTATTACTTCAAAAACTAAAAAGAAACATTGACAAAGCTGATTTGAAAGTACAGGATCAGAGGCAGACGCTAGTCCCTTTATTAATTCATGGTATTTCAAAGAAGGTGATGTCCCATGGATTTTAAAAAAATATTATCTTTCTTTGGAAAAGGAATTTATAATGGGTGTGAGGGTGCCATCTTCATACGGGTCTTCACTACAGTGCTGCTTCACCATGGATGACCATTTTTTGGGGTTGAAATAGCATGACCATTTGAATCTTCTAAGAGTATGTTTAATGTCAAAAGCATGATTTTATTATTTTTTATATTAATAAAATATTTCATGTAGGGATCATAAAACATAAATAATTTTGTAGATTATTGCACGCGTTTATAACTTTTTAGTGTCATTATCCTTTGTTCATGCATGGGTGTGTGAAACATGAATTACCTCAAGACCTAGGACGTGCCATATCTAAATTATCTTCATTTGTACGTTGGATCACGCCAAAGGAGATTCATGTGGCTAGCATTCCATGGTGGCATCAAGAGATAGTTGAGATTGTTTGTATGTTTGAGAAGGAACTGTCAACGAGTTTCATGGACTTGCAGGTTCATCATCTAATCCACCTAGTAGATGAGTTGAATTAGTTGGGGTGGTTTCTTGTCGTTGGATGTTCTTCTTAGAGAGGTACATGAAGAAATTTAAAGGTTTTGTTCGACAAAGGGAGAAACTCGAGGGGTCTATGGCAGCGGGGTACATATCGTATGAGTCTTTCTATAATGCCAGGGAGTACATCAAGTAGATCGACAACAAACCAGGTGCGGTGATTTGGGATGATGAAAGGGATGAAGACAAAAGAGAAGGGGAGTTGCTCCAAACGAGTGGAAAAAGACGCTTGATAAAGAGTAAGCGATTTATAATTTTTCAAATTTACACAAAGTAAATGTTCATGTTGAACTTCGATATAATTTGTATTTTGATCTTTATGTACTATATAATGGTGGTTTGATTTCATCAATGAATGTAGAAATTGAAGCAATTAATAAATTCATTCTTTACAATTCTGAAGCAACATAACCGTGGGTCGCATTGTGCGAACAAAAGAGGATGAAATGGGATAGTGACAGGATAGAATTAAGACAATTGAATGGTATAAGTGTGCCTTATCCCGATCATTTAAAATAAAATATGCCAAAAATATGCCCCAACAGTTGGGTTGCTGACCAAGTCAGAGAGAAATACAGTGTAACCAGTCGTTACCCGCGTGCTGAAGAGAGAGAATGCACTAAACGTAGGGATTGGGTGCAACAACTCAGTAATAATCTATTTAATTTATATGTACATTTGAAAATTATAAGACATCTATATTTCATATTTTAACTGTTGGGTTTTTATAAGACACATGACACTATGATTTTTAATTTTTTTTTACAATAGGTGCATTTTTTCCCATCAATGTGGGCATATAGACACCATTTTCACACAGAAAATGTCGATGCTGGAAACATCACAAAAGACTGTGGAGTGGAAGTCGAGTTCGATCAATCTAGTCGATCTAGCCACTATGATCAAAACCTAGTACGAGGGACATTAGGTTATGTCGGAAAGATACAAGAGATCATTGAGGTGGATTTCTCTTCTTTCCAATGTGTTATTTTTAGGTGCAAGTGGTGTGACACCTTTTATCAGAATAATGTAAATGAAGATCGCGATAGTAGGCTGATGTGTATCAACTATAGAAATATGTGGGATGAAGCTAAGGAGCTCTATGTTCTCCCCAAACACTGCAACCAGGTGTCTTTTTACCCAGATGTGTTGGATAGGGATTGGTGGTTCGTATTGAGAAATGACCCTAGATCAAAACATATTTTTGAGAACAATAGTATTATCATGCCATGCGAGCTGGAAGATAATGAGGGTGATCATGAGAACCGAGAGTGATATGGTACATGTGTTATTTGATCATCAATATTTATACTTTTTAAGATGGGTTTTTCGAAACATTATAATACTCATTTTGAATTAATTGGTAATTTGCATTGTGTTAATGTTAAAATTAATATTTCACTTGATAATTTGTAATTATGTTGATCTAAAAAAAAATGGCGTACTGTATAAAGTTCTTTTTTTTGTATGTAATATCATAATAAAATACAATTACAATTACAATTTTAATTAGAATTAGAATTAGAATCTTACAATTTCACATACAATAGAAAAAATAAAATACAAAAATACAAAAAATACAAAAAATACAAAAAAAAAATAGAAAACTAATAAAATATATGTTAAAGTATTAAAGTTCATATATTTTAGCATAAAAATATTTCTGCTCGTTATATTAAAGTTAAAAGTTTAAATACTTTTACGCTTTATGAAAGCGGGTCCCAGTTCAAATTTTAAATATCGATCACTTTATCTAGCGGGATTCAATGATTGATCAAGCAATAAGCAAAGGGCTCAACCCGTGGGCACTTTTAGCGGGTGGGTTAACATGGAGGGTGCATTCGCAGTTGACCGTGTTGACTGTGGAGTAACCCAGATGAATGGTTGAGATTGACTGCGGGGGCATAAGCCAAATGAATCCTCCGTACCCCGAGGCCTCCCACAGTGACATATGCTACCAAGTTGGTTACAATTGTCTTCCACGTCAAGATTTCTTAATGGTATTTTTGTGCATCTTATCAGCATTTAAGTTCAAAGACGTGCCACCTATTTAAGGGAAATTCTCATTCTTTCTGAAATTATTATTTATTAGCTGGTGTTTGAAGTTTGTCTGTGCCGCGTCTTTTTCAGTCTTTTGTCACCCTGTCAATTATTGGTCACACTGTAAATTGTCTACCATCCCAAAGTTAAAATATTTCTAAATGCTCATCCCTACCAGGTTCTTCCAGTCACATCCCTCTCATGGATACCGAGAGGGATATCCAAGATACAGATTGTTCCCTTGACCACCTTTATTTTTATCAGCAAGTCCTCCTAAACGATAAGAATTCTCCAATTTACACCGCCATGGAAAAAACTAGTGTGTTGTCTACATGTATCTCGAAAACTCATATTTTTCCCGAATTTATCTATTGGCTAGTGTCTGTTATGTACCCTAGGAAATGTTTCGTAATGAATTGTCAAGGGGAAAACGTTCTGCAAGTGTCAACTCAGTTAATTCGCCAAGCTCTATGTTACCCTGAGTCGCAGTCATATGTCCAATTCTCTGATGATTCCTTGATATCGTATTGTGAAAGTCTTGTAGGTCAAGAGTTTAATCAATTCATTCATTTTCTGAAACTAAATACACAGCGGTTTGTACCTGACATTAAAGAGTTCCCTATGGAGGTTTTTGATATTGAATTCAAAAAGGTGTTGAGCTGCATTGCAAAGATTTTGGGAAAAGACGACGATAGTACAGTGGACAAGTCAATTTTGGGGATGTTCGCCATGCTGATGAAGCCAGGAGTGGTGCTGGATACTCATCCTATTGGCAAGATGTTGTTAAATCTCATCTCATGAGCTTATCATTAATGGGTTCATTCAGGTTTCCCTCACTTATTGTTTACTTATTCTTATATCAAAATGTAGAAGAATTCATGCTTTTGGGGTTAAACATTATGGATATGAAGAAGAGGAGGCAATCAGTAATATTTTGGATAGATATGGTGAGAAAAGAACAGAATGAGGGTGGTTTTTTTTATTTTTCTGGTCAGTTTATGTCTTCTGGATATAAATTTTTGAATGGAAGTTCCACCCCTTGTTTTTTGTCCAAAGCTCAAGATTTCTTGCATTTGGGGGCAAGTTGTAAATTTGGTGATTGATTTATTTTTTAAGATTATTCTGAAATTAGAATTTATGGAGCTAGTGTAGAACCTTATAGGCTTCTTGTGTTTGTGCCTACGAGATTATTAGCTCTGGAGTTTATTAGGCAAAGTCTAAATGTTGACCAAATTCACTTTTTGCCTATGAAGAAGGGTCATATGTTCAAATTTTCAATGACTGTGGGTCCCTTTATAGTTAATATGAGACAAGAATTTGATGAAGTCACTTAGATGTTAGATGGAATGCACTTACTATTAGGAGAGAAGTGGACTTATGACCCTCACAGTGTCATTTCTAGTAGAAGAATTGATAATGGATATTCAACCTTCATTAATGAGAGCATACTAGATCTAGAAAAAATGGAAAGTAAAGGTGTTGTGAGTTCAGTAAGTTTAAATGTTCAGACTCCTGTTATATCAGAAAAATCAAATAAAAGAGGTAAAGAGGTAGTTTTTGATTCAGAGGATGAGGAACATAGAGCTGAGAAGAGAGAAACGTTTAATGAAGAGTCTGCAGATACTCAACCTAGTTTTTCATTACAGTTGGGAGATGAAAAAAATGTCCCTGCTTCACCCAGGAAGCATGAGAGCACTCAGGATCAAGTGCCTCTAATTAAAAAAATGTTTGCACAGATTGCAGAGAGAAATCAGAAGATGAAGGCAAGTATGGAAGCTCAAGTTGAGTACCAGATAGCTCTAGACCAAACAAGACTTCTAACTGCAATGGATATTGAAAAAGATCGATTCAAAATTTCCCTTTCACATCCTTCTGATATGTCAATTGGTTTTTCTAACAATTTCAATACTGTAAACTTGACTGTAGATGTGAATAAAATTCCATTCCTGGATAAAGTGAATCTACACATGCAAACAGGTTAGCTGGTTGTGAATGACCTAAAAAAAACTAATGCAATGGAAATGAAGGCATAGAATATGATTGGAAAAGTGATGAAGGAGTTGAAGTTAGAAAACGACAATTCCAGGGCTTTGACAATCCAGAATGAAGAGCTCAAGAAGATCATAGTAAAGATTGGAGTAGATACCAATGACAGGTCAGCTGTGCAGAAGCTTCTGCAAAGTGTTGAATTAGAAATATCTGTCTAAAGAAAAAATTGAAATTTCCTACAGGAGAACATTCCATGGCAGTAGAAGTTGCAGAGGTGGAAAATGAGAAAGAAAAACTTCTTCAGCAGCTCCTGAAAAATGAATAAGAAGTCACTAAATTAAAGCAAATTGCACTGTCATTGCAAAACCATATTGAATCTCATACTTGCACTTTTGTTTTTCCATCAGGTAATGAAGATCCATCAGCACAAATATCTCAATTAACCACTGAATTGAAGGTGGCATAAATAGATCGAAAAAAGGCACAATTTGATTTGGAAACAACAACAAAGTTTATAAAATCTACTGAGGGAGAAGTCAACAAATACAAAATGGAATGCCAAGCTGCTAATGCTAAGATTAAAAATCTCAAAGAAAAATTGAAGGGAAATATATCCTTAATACAAGCTAAGGGTATCATCTGGAATGATATTATTGAAGGAATGAAAATAATATAGGATTTTCTGACTGTTATTGCAGAAGAAAAAAGCATTATAAGGGAATTTGAAGAGCAAGTCATGACAGATAAATAGAAGAAAATCAATAGGGCTATTTGGGCAAGGAATTTCATTAATTTCATTGAATCTAAAATAGATAAGGAATTGGAAGAAAATGAAATTAAAGACAGAATTTTATATGCAGTAGAAATTAACAAAATCCTTGTAAAAAATTATTGTAGGAAGTCTGCAGAAAAGAAGATGATTGAGTTAAAGGAAGCAGTGAGTCAATTTGATAAATTATTTGATAAAATAGCAAGAGCAGGTTTGCCATCATGTTTGGGGCTTGGAGGTGGCCTTATGTCATGGAATTCTTATGAGCCCTTGGTAGTCTTGGAAAAAATTAAGGTAGATAGTACTCATGAGAAAACTCAGATTCTTAAAGGAGCAACAATGATCAATTTCCTTCAGAGAAATTTTCAACTACTGTGGTTAGTGAAAATTATGTTTGTGGAAAGACTATCTTTCAACATAATCATTTCTTTCAGGTTGGAGTTTCACAAGCCGGTTCATTCACCAAAGACAAACATCGAAATATGGAAGAAGTGTAGAGCCTGGATGATAGATTTACCAAAGGATCCCTCGACTGCAAAGAAGGATAAATCAACCAGTCAAGGAAATGTAGCAGCATCGCCATCAATCCATATTCAACATATGTATTAGGATTTTAATTTCATGTTATTACCTCTTTTAGAGAGAGAATGTAATTTTAATAAGACATTTTTGAAGACATGTAATAGATAGTCTACGCCATCCTAAGTAGTTAAAGCAGTTAAGACCAATTACAATAGTTACAAATTTCTTTCTATTGTATTTAATGAGATAGAGAAGAAAGAGAAGGGTTCGGAGTTTTTGGACCTTCATATTGAAATTTTTGTACTCAGATTTCAAATAATTAATGAATGAAAATCAATTTTCTGGTATTTTTTGATGTTGACGTGTCTTCTAGTTTACATTGTGTACTTTCCATCTTTGAATAAAATGAAGTAATGAAGCTGTAGGTCTGTTTTTACTTGTGTAAATAAGAGTTGAAATCCTTAATAGTTGCTCCTTCATTTTAACTGTTTATTTCCTTATAATTCTTCTGGAGTCTGAGGTGATATATTATGTACAACGACATATCATTTTGGGCTTCTTTCTTACATATTCTTCTGATCATTCCATTCTATATCAACAGATAATAGCATTATGGAAAATTTATTGTATTTGATCTTTGATGGTTTAATGATAAATATTTGAAGGTGATTAAACAAATACCAGTATTTCTATGACATAACTATATAAATGTCTTAAGCATGGATTCCTTATCATAGCTAAGGGATTGTCTCTTAAGGTACAATTTTTTTTTTGCACCGTTGCTGGGGAGGAAGAAGTGAAGTTTTTCCATGGGTTTTGTTCATATTTCCTCTGGTTGTTCAGAGAGGAGGAAATATTAAAGATGTGTTTTCATTTCATAAATTTTGGCATTTAAAAGGCCACATACGAGGTCAGATACCTCTCAGCAGAAAGCCCCCATTCTTTCAGATCCAAAAAAGTTGGTTTCTAAAAAAGGCCAGAAATCAAGAACGCTTTCTACACCTGATGCTACACTACCTGCACCAGGCAGTAGTTCCCATACCCATTCATCGAAGGATACTTACCGGAAACTCATTTTCTCGGTAAAATAATCCTTATCCCCACATATTCATTTCCAAGAACCAAAGTTAGAAGAACAGTCTTTTGAATCTATTTCATTCACATTTACAGAAACTCACCCTAATACAATTTCCAGTTCTTCTGCTATTGTTCATCAACCCCATCTCATATCAGTTGTTTCACCTCATCCATCCACATCTACAACTGGTATACAAACCCCACCTACTCAAGGAGCAGTTAATCAAGGCATAAACATGGCAGCCCTTGTTCCTTCTTTCTTGATTAATATATATGCACCATTAAATCTTCCACAAAAAATGAATGCAATGCCTTAGGAATACCTTAAATTGCTTCCTAGATTTACTGGTGAAGATGAAATAACTGTAGAACAACACTTGCCTTTGTTTTGCACCTTTGCTAAAAATGTAAATGTTGAACATCTTTATGTAGTAATGAGACTTTTTGTACAGTCTCTAAATGGAGAGGGAAGAAAATGGTTTAAAGGATTACCAAATGGCTCAATTAATAATTGGGACGAATTAGAAAGAAAATTCAGCCAAAGATGGGGTGAAAAGAGAGATCATGGTTATTCATTGATAAAGTTTAATGCTATTAAGAAAAAGTCTAATGAAAGCATGAATGATTTCATTAAAATATTTAACAAATTGTATAATATTTTTCTCACAGAAATTAAACCCCCTCCTATTGGAGCAAGAGCTTTTTTTGTTGGAGCATTTGTATCAGATTTTGGTTTCACTTTGAGAGAGAGAAGGTATGCTACTCTTGAACAAATCCAAACCAATGCTTTGGATATTGAAGCAAATATGAATGCTACTAGAAAAGCACAAGAAAAGCAGTCAGTTCAAGATAAAGGTAAAGCCAAGGAAGAGTCATCACATGATAAAAGGATTGATGACATGAATAAGGTCATCAAAAATTTGTCAAAAAATTTAGTGAAGATGGAATTGGATAATAAGAAATATGCATAGAAAAACAAAGGGGTTTTTAATCCCCATTCAGAAAGTAGCCCTTGCATATTTTGCATAGGGAAAGAAGAGATCAGGACCAAGTTCAAGCACCCTTATATATATAAGCAACACCTTCACAGTCTGTTGATGATGATCAGAAAGAGGTTGAAGATCAAGTCTCTACTATTTATATGGAGGATGAAGAAGAAGAAGAGAAATGCAAAGAAGAATTTACAAAGGATGATGTATCATTTGACCAGGAAGAAATGGATGATTATTGTAAGCAATTCACTGATTTTATGCAAGAAGAATTGCATAAGAAGTATGACTTGAGATCAAAAAAGATATTGATAACTCAGGATGATGAGGAAAAAGAACCAGAGTCAGTTCCTTCTCCAATGGTGACTCCACAACCAGAGAACTCAGAAAATAATTAGACAAGGGAAAACAACCCATGAATCCAGTAAAAGAAAATGAGAAGCAACAAACTGAGGCTTCCCAAAGTAAGTCTAATGATTTTAATATTTTGGAGAAGATTGTTACTGTACCTGAGCAACATGCTAATCCTAACAAAAATCAAGAAGAACCTGAGAATACTGTTAAAAAAATCAAACTTTTCGTTTGTCCAAAGAGTTAGAAAAAGTTAAAATTCAAGTACCCTTGCTTGAGTTAGCTAAGACACCTGGATATAAGAAGGAAATCACAGAGTTTATTAATCTCTCTCAGTCTGATGATGTTGGTGATATTGTGAATTTGCAAGAAGAAAAACCAGTGGTTACCTTTGGTCCACACGTTGAAGAGATAGATTCCTCTATTCCTCCTTTTTATATATCAGTGCTTCTACATGATTTCATTTTGCATAATTGTATGTTAGATTTTGGTGCATCACATAATCTGATGCCATTGTCTGTGATGAAAGAGTTAAATTTACAAATCACTAATCCCTATAGAGACCTTTATTCATTTGATTCAAAAAGGGTGAAGTGTGTCGGGCTTATCAAAGACATGGTGGTATCCCTGGCTCAAATTCTAGCCAAGAATATTATGATGGATGTAGTAGTTGTAGATATTCCAGCTAGATTTGGTATGTTGTTGTCTAGATCTTGGGGAGAAAAGCTTGGAGGTGTCTTAAAATTGGGCTTCACTTATACAATCATTCTAGTCTTCAATGGGGAAGAGAGAAGGTTATACAGAGAAACCAGATTTGTTAATACTACCACAAAGAAGGATGAGGGATATTCCCCAATCTATGGCCAAGAGAAGGAGGATCTCTCTTGTTTTATGCTGCATGAAGATGAAAAATTTGTTGAAGACTCACAGAAGCAGCTCTCTTTTAGCTAGTGTACATAAGGAGCTGAATTCAAATAAAATTTGGAAGTGTTATTTTGATGGTGCCTACTTAAAGGATGGCACAGGAGCTGGGTTTTTATTCATATCTCCAGAAGGTAATATTTTACTTTTTTCTTTTAAGCTTGAATTTGAATCAACCAAAAAAGTAGTTGAGTATGAAGCATTGATTTTGAGTCTTCAAACTTCTAAACAAATGGGAATTCAATGCATTTCCATTTTTTGTGATTCTGAGTTAACTATAAGACAGATTAAGAATTCATGTCAAACCAAGCATCCCAGATTGAGGACTTCCAGAAATGAAGTGTGGGGCCTTATTGAAAAATATTTTGAAGCCTTGAATCTTTAGTTTATTCCAAGAGAAGAAAACAGAATGATAGATTCACTGGCAGTTGCAGCCAATACATTTAA
This sequence comes from Pinus albicaulis, assembly GCA_034641835.2. NCBI lineage: Eukaryota > Viridiplantae > Streptophyta > Pinopsida > Pinales > Pinaceae > Pinus > Pinus albicaulis. Next base: position 90,191,043 of record CM076573.1, read on the forward strand.
GCCACCAATTAATCCAAGACTGAGATATGAGATTGAGTTGAGACATAGACCTTCAATTCCTAATAATATAAAGAATTGGCAGGTTTTTGAGGATGATGAGCAGATCAATCATTTCCTAACAATGATTGGAAATTTTTAAGACATTGAAATAGATCAAGAAAGTGAACATACTGATCATAATGATGTACTAAAAAACCTGAAGCAATCAATAGGTGATCAGAAGATAATTCAGTTGAAGGATAATACATTACCCAGAGGTCTGGTTCATATTGAAATATTGTTTGATGCTAATGATGTAGCAGTGAACCAGAAGAAAGTATCTCAGGGGGGAGAAATGGAGGACTGTAATTTAGGAACTCAGCAGGATCCCAAAATGGTCAAGTTGTTTAAAGGAGTTCCTAAGGATTATAAAGAAAGGTATATTGATATTTTCAAGAAGTATATGGATGTGTTTGCATGGTCATACGAAGATTTAAAAACATATGATTTATATATTATTCAACATAAAATACCACTGAAAGATGGGGTTAAGCCTCATAAGCAGAAGCTGAGGAAAATTAATCCATTGTTACTTGCCCCAATTGAAATAGAGGTGAAGAAACTCTTACAAGAAAAAATCATAGTCCCACTTAGATACTCAAATTTGGTTTCAAATCTGGTTCCTGTCAGGAAGAAGAATGGAGAGATAAGATTATGTGTTGATTTCAGGAACTTGAACAGAGCTTCTCTGAAGGATAATTATCCTTTGCCAAAGATGGATTATGTTCTACAAAAAGTGACTAGAGCTCATAGGTTATCCATGGTTGATGGTTTCTCTGGGTACAATCAAGTAGCTGTTGAAGAGGAATATTAGAAGAAAACAACTTTTACCACACCTTGGGGAACATTCATGTATGCGAGAATGCCATTCGGTCTCATGAATGTAGGAGCTACTTTCTAGAGGGAAATGGATATAGCATTTGTGGGTGGGAAATTTGTAATCATATATTTGGATGATGTGACTATTTTTTCAGGTTCCGATGATGAGAACTTGAAACATATATATAAGCGTTTCCTAAAATGCAGGAAGTTTGGGTTATCATTGAATCCTAAGAAATCTTTGTTTTCCTTGGAGGAAGGAAAGTTGCTAGGACATATAGTTTCAAATCAGGGGGTAAAAATTGATCCAGCAAGAGTTGAAGCTATACAAACAATCCCATTGCCTAGAAGTAAGAAATATATAATAATTTTATGAGAAGATTTGCCCCAAATTATGCTAAGATAGTTAGGAACATAACATATATATTGAAGAAAAATTCTGAAGTGAAATGGGATAAAGATGCAAGAGAATCATTTGCCATAATTAAAGAGGCTCTTCAAGAAGCTCCAGTACTGATCAACCCAGATTATCAAAAACCTTTCCAAATATTTTCATTTACATCACCTTCTACTATTTTTGTTGTGTTGCTGCAGAAGAACGAAGAGGGAAATGAGCAACCTGTAGCATTTTTCAGTAAAGTTCTTAGAGATGCAGAACTCAAATACAATATCCTATAGAAGCAGGTATATGCTTTAGTTAAATCATTAAAATCTTTCAGGACTTATGTAGTTCATTATCAAATAGTAGCATATGTACCTAATTCAACTGTAACGTATGTGCTAGTTCAGAGTGATGTGGAGTGGAAAAGAGGAAAATGGATTGCCAAAATTCAAGAATATGATTTGGATATTAAGCCTACTAAGTTGGTCAAAGGAAAAGGATTGGAAAAATTTCTGACAAAATCTAATTTCCAAGCTCTGGGAATTAATTTTCTTTCACCTTTGGATGAAGTAGTTGAGGAAACAAATCAAATTAACACAAAGTCAGCAATCAAGTAAAAATCTCTCTACTCAGATTGGTATAGGGATATTATTCACTATCTGTGCTTTTTCTCTCACCCTCCCTCAATAAAAAAAACAAAGTGTAGAGATCTTAAACTCAAATCTCAACCTTTGTTATATTTGATGCTAAATTATATTGGAAATATCCTGCTGGTGTTTTGTTGCTATGTTTGATAGAAGGAGAATCAATGGAAGTTATCAAAGAATACCATGAATGTTCATGTGGAGGTCATTATAGCTGGAAATTTACTACTCATAAAATTCTCAAATCATGTTTTTACTGGCCTTCCTTATTTGCTGATGTATACAGAGTGGTTAGAAGTTGCCAGAAATGCCAATTTTTTGCAGAGAAGAAAAGGTTAGCTCCTTTACCTCTTCTCCCTGTTTTTGTTGAAGAACCCGTTAGATAATGGGGACTGGATTTCATTGGAGAAATTAATCCACCATCAAGTGGGTAGTTCAAGTGGATTCTAACTGCCACTGATTATTTTACAAAGTGGGTGGAGGAAATACCTACCAGAAAAGCAAATGATCTGGTAGTAATGAAGTTTCTAGAAGAGAACATCTTCAGCAGGTTTGGATGTCCAATGAAGATTGTAACAGAAAATTCTCAGGTATTCAACTCAGTCAAATTCATTAATTTTTGTCAAACATATAATGTGATCTTGTATCATTATACAACATATCATCCTCAAGGGAATGGGCTAGCTGAATCCTCCAAAAAAACATTGGTGAAGATTTTGAAGAAAACAATCAATGAGAATCATAAGAATTGGGATTCGAAGTTGATATTTTCTCTCTTGGCAGTGAGAATGAATACTAGAAGATCTATTGGTAAGTCTCCTTATGAGCTAGTATATGGTACTCAAGCTTTGTTTCCCAATCAGCTACCTAGACCAGTGATCTATTTTCTTCAAGAAGCAGAAGAAGAACCCAATGCATTGTTGGGTATGTGTTATATTCTTTGCATGACTAATAACACGCTTTTTTGGTCCTTAATTTCTGGTGGGCGGTCCACGCCCATGGTTTTGTGCATGGTTTTGCACATGGTTTTGGGGTATGATGGTTTTCGGCCCCTGGTATTTTTTGTAGATCCGGTCAAGGGAACTACGGTTATGTTCTAATCCAGGGTTAATGGATTGTGGTTTATGTATGCTTTGACATGTATATATATGTTTTGTAACACTAAAAAGGAATATAATGAAAAATCAAGCTGGTCGTCTCGATTTTGGATCCAGGGGAAAATATATGTGTTTATCTGTTTTATGTTTTATGCTCTCGCTATTGTTTATTTTCTCTGATAATATTCGTGTGTAGATAATTTTTGTTCAGGGTTAAAACCTACATTTGGTATCAGAGTTGTTTTGGCTTCAAGGGGATGCCTTTTCTGCTGAAGGTTTTTTTCTTGGACCTGAGGTAGACCCTGTTCAGTGGGAGATCTGCGGGATCGATTCTTGCGGTGAAAGAAGATGGCGAGCGGCGGAAAGATAGAGATCGAGAAATTTAATGGTCAGATTTTTGAATTGTGGAAGCTCAAGATGGAGGATCTGCTGGTGGATAAAGATCAGTGGATCACGGTAGATCCAAGTACTAAACCAACAGAAATGTCAGATGAAGACTGGAAGAAACTGGATTGGAAGGCTAAGAGCACAATACGGTTGTGTCTCAGATTTAGTATTTTTGAATGTATCTGGGGAAGCTACGGTGAATAATTTGTGGGAAAAAATTGGGACTTTGTACCAATCTAAGTCTCTGGTGAATAAGTTTTTCCTGTGGAAAAAGTTGTATAAACTGAGGATGAAGGATGGAGACTCGGTGAAAGAGCATCCGAATGCCTTCAATACTGTGCTAAGTCAGCTGTCATATGTTGATATTAAAATCTAAGATGAAGATAAGTGCATCAGTTTGTTGTGTTCTCTACCAGACTCGTGGGATAGTCTGGTTATTGCAATAGGTAGCAATACAACTACCTTGAATTTTGATGACATTGTCTCAGCCTTGTTGTTGGAGGAAATGAGACGAAGAAATATGGAGGGCCAGAATGGAGATTCCTTATCTGTACAAGGAAGGTGCCAAAACAGAAACAAGAATAAGGTTTTGAGTGGGAGATCCAAATGTAGAGGGAGATCTAAATCTCCTGGAAAGTTTGTAAAGGTATGTTGGAAATGCAGAAAGGAAGGGCACTACAAAAGGAACTGTAGATCTAAATCTTCTGAGAAAGGAAAGGGATCTGATGATGCTTCTTTTGTAGAGGCAAAAAACACCTAGGATGAAGGTGGGGATGTGTATTTTTCTTCTTCTTCAAATACGCATGTAGATCATGAGTCATGGTTGATTGAATCAGGTGCATCCTTTCACTTCACTCCCCATAGGGAGTGGTTCTGTGAGTATGAGAAATATGATGGTGGTGATGTCTTCCTAGGAGATGATAGGAAGGCCAAAATCATTGGACGTGGAAAGGTCAAGCTGAAGCTGCAAGGTGGAAGGATTAGAACACTTCCTAGTGTTCTACATATTCCTGCATTGGCTAGAAATCTGATTTCTGTAAGCAAGATGGATGATGTAGGTGTAAAAACAGTGTTCGAGAAAGATGCCTGCAAGATGGTTCGGGGAGCATTGGTATTAATGCAGGGAGTTTAGATTGGAACTATGTACAAGCTACAAAGTAGCACTATTATTGATGGGTGTAACAGTTCTGTGGTTCCCGAAAGTGGAGCAGAAAGCCTATCTATCTCTGGAGAAAAGACTATGCTATGGCATCAAAGTCTTGGACATATTGGAGAGAAGGGCCTTTGGATACTGCATAGAAATGGTATGGTAGAAGGTATGTCTACTTGCTCTCTGGATTTCGATTTCTGTGAACATTGTATATATGGGAATCAGAATCGGGTGAGTTTTCCTTCTAGTGCTAAGAGGGAAAACAAGATATTAGAACTTGTGCATAGTGATGTGTTTGGACCTATGTCAGTTCCATCACTGGGAAATTTTGTGTACTATGTTTCATTCATAGATTACTTCTCAAGGAATACATGGATATGTTTCTTGAGGAAGAAATCTGAAGTCTTTGACAGATTTAAAGAATTTAATGCTCTGGTGGAAAAACAGACAGAGAAGAAGATAAAGGCGCTGAGGACAGATAATGGTGAGGAGTTCTGCAAGAAGGAATTTGAAGAGTTCTGTAAGAATTGTGGTATATCACAACAAAAGACTACTCCATACACAGCTCAGAAAAACAGAGTTGCAGAAAGAATGAACAGAACACTGATGGAAAAGGCAAGAAGCATGCTCAGTGGTACCGAGTTAGGACAAGAATTCTGGGCAGAGGCAATGGAGACTGCATGCTATCTGGTTAACAGACCACCTTCATCAGTGTTGGAGGATAAGAATCCACATGAGGTATGGATTGGTAAGAAACCCTCTCTTTCACATCTAAGGGTATTTGGATGTGATGCATATGTACATGTTCCAAAGAAGAAAAGGACCAAGTTGGATAATAAATATGAAAGGTGCATATTTATTGTGTATAAGGATGGTTTAAAAGGTTACAAGCTTTGGAACTCAGAAACAAGGAAGGTTGTGTATAGCCGAGATGTGGTGTTTAGAGAGGTGAAAGATTTCGTTAAACATGAAGTCATACCAAAGGAACCTGAGAAGATAAAGTTTGAGATAAAGGAGTATGAATCAGACTCTACAACAGAAGAAGATTCAGAAGAGGAAGAGCCACAAACTCCAGCTATGAGAAGATCAGTTTGGGAAAGAAGGAAACCAAAAAGGTATAGTACATCTGCTTTCTGTTTAGGTTTTGCCTTAACTATAATTGATGATGATCCCAGAATTGTCAGGGAGGCAGTAGATTCAGAGGATGGAAAAATCTGGAAGGAGGCCATGGTTGATGAAATGGCATCCTTGCACAAAAGTGAGGCAAACAGGTGCTTAAGAAGAAGATGAATTTATAAGGCAAGGTGGAGAAATACAAAGCTCAGTTGGTAGCAAAAGGTTATTCCCAGGTGCCGCGAATTGATTTTTGTGATATTTTTTCTCCTGTTGCCAAAGTTACTTCTATTAGATTACTTTTATCTGTTGCTATTGCATTTGATTTTGAGATAGAACAGATGGATGTGAAGACAACATTTCTTCACGAGGATCTAGAAGAGGAGATCTAAGAAAATTTATTTTCAGGGTTAAAACGTACATGCATTGATAAGAAGACTAAAAAAGGTGATAGAATTAAGTGAGAGCAGGGATAAAGTTAGGGAAAAATTGATCACATATCAGGATAAAATGAAGTCCATTTTTGATAGAAAGGAAAAGGTTATTATGTTCCAAACTGGAGATTTGTTATTAAGATGGGATACCAAAAGAGAAGAAAAATGAAAGCATGGTAAGCTTGATCCTCTTTGGTATGGCCCATACAGAATTATTGAATCCAGATCAAATAACACTTTTATGCTGGAGAATCTTGATGGATAAATAATAGATTTTCCTATGAATGGGCAATATTTAAAACATTATTCCAACACTGAAGATTGACGGTTCACCGTTGTACATATTCGGTTTTCTTCATTGTACATGTTTCATCAAACAGTATTTGATTCCATGTCCGAGGTGAAGGCACTAATCTGCAAGTTCTTAGTGTTTCGTGCCAAAAAACATTATCCCCAGGTGGAGCCAGATGTTGTGGATCATTTGCAATATCCTTTTACTTTAAATTTTAAAAATACAAAAAAAATAGAAAACTACTAAAAGATATGTTAAAGTATTAAAGTTCATATACTTTAGCATAAAAATATTTCTCCTCATTATATTAAATTTAGAAGTTGAAATATTTTTGGGTTTCATGAAAGCGGGTCCAGGTTCAAAGTTTAAATATCGATCACTTTATCGAGTGGGATTCGATGATTTGTTAAGCACTGAACAAAGGACTCAACTCACAGGCACTTTTAGCGTGGGTTAACATGGAGGGTGCCTCCGCAGTTGACTGTGTTGACTGCAGGAGTAACCTAGATGAACGATCGAGATTGACTGTGGGAGAATAAACCAAATGAATCCTCTGTACCTCGAGGTCCCCCGCAGTGACGTTTTCTGCCAAGTTGGTTACAGTTGTCATCCACCTCAGTGTTTCTTAACGGTTTTTTGGTGCGTCTTATCAACATTTAAGTTCAAAGCCGTGCCACCTATTTAAGGGAAATTCTCATTCTTTCTGAAATTATCATTGGTTAGTTGGTGTTTGAAGTTTGTCTGTGCTGCGTCTTTTTCAGTTTTCTGTCACCCTGTCAATTATTGGTCACCCTGTAAGTTGTCTACCATCCCAAAGTTAAACTATGGCTAAACTCTCATCCCTGTTAGGTTCTACTAGTCACATCCCTCTCATGGAAACCAAGAGGTATATCCAGGATACATATTGTTCCCTTAATCACCTTGCGTTTTACCAGCAAGTCATCCTAAACGATAAGAATTCTCCAATTTACAACTCCATGGAAAAAACTAGTGTGCTGTCTGCATGTATCCCAAAAACTCATCTTTTTCCCAAATTTATCCTTTGGCTAGTGTCTGTTATGTACCCTGGGAAATGTTTTGTAATGAATTGTCAAGGGGAGAACGTTCTACCAGTGTTAGCTCAGTTAATTCGCCAAGACCTTTGTTTCCCTGAGTCGGAGTCATATATCCAATTCTCTGATGATTCCTTGATAGTGTATTATGATAGTCTTGCAGGTCAAGATTTTAATCAATTCATTCATTTTATGAATCCAAATACATGGAATTTTGAACCTGACAGTAAAGAGTTGCCTATGGAGGTTTTTGATATTGAAGTCAAACCAGTGATGAGCTGCATTGCAAATATTTTTGGAAAAGACGACGACAGTAAAGTGGACAAGTCAATTTTGGGGATGTTCGCCATGATGATGAAGCCAAGAGTGGTGCTGGATATTCCATCCTATTTCCAAGAAGCTATTAACTCTCATCTCATGAGCTTATCATTAACAGGTTCATTCAGGTTTCCCTCACTTATTTTTTACTTATTCTTATACAAAAATGTAGAATATTTCATGCATCTGGGGTTAAAAATTATGGATATTAATAAGAGGAGGCAATCCATAATATTTTGGAAAGATATAGTGAGAAAAGAATAGAATGAGGGTGGCTTGTTTGATTTTGCTCGTCAGTGTATGTATTCTGCATATAAAGTTTTGAATGGAAGTTCTCCCCCCTATCTTTTTCCCAAAGCTCAAGAGATCTTGCATTTGGGGGCAAGTTGTAAATTTGGTGATTGGTTTGTTTTTGAAGATTATTATGAAATTAGACTTTATGGAGCTAGTGTAGAACCTTATAGGCTTCCTTTGTTTGTGCCTATGAGATTATTTGCTCTGGAGTTTATTAGGAAAAGTCTAAATGTTGACCAAATTCACTTTGTGCCTATGAAGAAGGGTCATATGTTCAAATTTCCAATAACTGTGGGTCCCTTTATAGTTAATATGAGACAAGAATTTGATGAAGTCACTTATATGTTAGATGGAATGCACTTACTGTTAGGCGAGAAGTGGGCTTATGACCCTCATAGTGTCATTTCTAGTAGAAGAATTGATAATGGATATTCAACCTTCATTCATGAGAGCATACCAGATCTAGAAAAAATGGCAAGTAAAGGTGTTGTGAGTTCAGTAAGTTCAAATGTTCAAACTCCTGGTATATCAGAAAATCAAATAAAAGAGGTAAAGAGGCAGTTGTTGATTCAGAGGACGAGGAACAAAGAGCTGAGAAGAGAGAAAAGTTCAATGAAGAGTCTGTAGATACTCAACATGGTTTTTTATTACAGTTTTGAGATGAAAAAAATGTCCCTGCTTCACCCAGGAAGCATGAGAGCACTCAAGATCAAGTGCCTCTAATTAAAAAAATGTTTTCCCAGATTTCAGAGAGAAATCAAAAGAAGAAGGCAATTATGGAAGCTCAAGCTGAGTACTAGATAGCTCCAGACCAAAAAATAATTCTAACTACAATGGATCTTGAAAAAGATCAATTAAAAATTACCCTTTCACATCGTTCTAATATGTCAATTGGTTCCTCTAACAATTTCAATATTGTAAACTTGACTGTAGATGTGAATAAAATCCCATTGCTGGATAAAGTGAATCTACACATGCAAATAGGTCAGTTGATTGTGAATGACCTAACAAAAACTAATGCAATGGCGATGAAGGCAGAGAATATGCTTGGAAAAGTGACAAAGCAGTTGAAATTAGAAAAAGCCAATTCCAGGGCTTTGACAATCCATAACGAAGAGGTCAAGAATATCATAGTAAATATTGGAGTAGATCCCAATGACAGGTCAGTTGTGCAGAAGCTTCTGCAAAGTGCTGAATCAGAAATATCTGTGCTAAAGAAAAAATTGAAATTTCATACAAGAGAACATTCCATGGTAGTAGAAATTGCAGAGGTGGAACATGAGAAAGAAAAACTTCTTCAGCAGCTCATGAAAAAGGAAGAAGAAGTCACTAAGTTAAAGAAAACTACACTATCATTATAGAACCATATTTAATCTCATACTTGCACATTTGTTTTTCCATCAGGTAGTGAAGATCCATCAACACAAATATCTCAATTAAACAATTGAATATGGCAAAAATAGATCGGAAAAAGGCACAATCTGATTTGGAAACAACAACAAAGTTTATAAAAGCTACTGAGGGAGAATTCAATAAATACAAAATAGAGTGCCAAACTGATAATGATGAGATTAAAAATCTCAAATAAAAATTGAAGGGAATTATATCCTTAATACAAGCTAAGGATATCATCTGGAATGATATTATTGAAGGAATGAAAACAATCTGGGATTTTCTGACTGTTATTGCAGAAGAAAAAAGCATTATTAGGGAATTTGAAGAGAAAGTCATGAAAAAAAAATAGAAGAAAATCAATAGGGATATTTGGGCAGGGAATTTCATTAAATTTAATTGATTCTAAAACAAATCAGGAATTGGAAGAAAATGAAATTAAAGACAGAATTTTATATGCAGTAGAAATTAACAAAATGATTGTAGGAATTCTGCAGAAAATAAACTGATTGAGTTAAAGGAAGCAGTGAGTCAATTTGATAAATTATTTGATAAAATAGAAAGATCAGGTTTTCCATCATGTTGGGGACTTGGAGGTGGTATTGTGTCATGGAATTCTTATGAGCCCTTGCTAGTTTTGGCAAAAAGTATAGTAGATAGCACTCATGAGAAAACTCAGGTTCTTAAAGGAGAAAAAATGATCAATTTCCTTCAGAGACATTTTCAACTGTCGTGGTTAGTGAAAACTCTGTTTGTGGAAAGACCATCTTTCAACAGAATCACTTCTTTCATATTGGAGTTTCACAAGCTATTTCATTCACCAAAGACAAACATCGAAATATGGAAAAAGTACAGAGCCTGGATGACAGATTTAACAGAGGATCCCTCGACTACAAAGAAGGATAAATCAACCAGTCAAGGAAATGTAGCAGCATCGTCATCAATCCATATTCAGCATATAGATTAGGATTTTAATTTCATGTTATTTCCTCTTTTAAAGAGAGAATGTAATTGTAATAAGACATTTTTGAAGACATGTAATAGATAGTCTACAACATCCTAAGTATTTAAAGCAGTTAAGATCAGTTATAGTAGTTACAAACTTCTTTCTATTGTATTTAATGAGATAGAGAAGAAAGAGAAGGGTTCAGAGTTTTTGGACCTTCAGACTACAATTTTTGTACTCATATTTCAAATGATTAATGAATGAAAATCAAGTTTCTGGTATTTTTTGATGTTGATTGTGTCTTCTAGTTTGCATTGTGTACTTTCCATCTTTGAATAAAATGAAGTAATGAAGCTGAAGGTCTCTTTTTACTTGTGTAAATAAGAGTTAAAATCCTTAATAGGCTCTCCTTCATTTTAATTGTTTCTTCCCTTATAATTCTTCTAGAGTTTGAGGTGATATATTTTGTACAACAACATTTTAGTTTGAGCTTCTTTCTTACATATTCTTCTGATCATTCCATTATATATCAGTGAGGGTTTAATGATAAATATTTGAAGGTGATTAAACAAAGACCAATATTTCTATGACATAACTATATAAATGTCCTAAGCATGGATTCCTTATCACATCTAAGGGATTGTCTCTTAAGGTACAAAAATAACCATCATACAAAAATCATATTTTACTAAAAAACACATTCAAATTCGCTAACATCATCATGATCATGATCATCTAACAAAACACAATTAGCATTATATAATATCATCACAACAAAAACATAAAATATACATCTCATGTGAAATAACTACTATCACATACACATATATATGCAAGCTTCACATTAAATGAACATATCTAACATGACCTAACAATATACACATCATGATGATCCCCAACATGTAAATTAAGTACAACTGCAACATGAACATAAAATACATGGACCATACATACATACATACATACATACATACATACATACATACATATATATATATATATATATATATATATATATATAACTGAATAATTTCAAAAATATACAACTGTAATATAAATGTCATCTATCAGCTGGTGGAACATCATCAATAGCAATACTAGTCAAGGCCTGCTGAGTTAATGGTGCAACCTCGACAAAATGATCAGTCGATACATGCTGATCAGGATAAGCTGTAGGTTGCTCATCGTGATGAATGGACATGGTCAATGGTCCAACCTGCTCATGATCATCGTGATGACTGGACATGGTCGATGGTCCAGCCTGCTCTCCATGATGACTGTTGCTCGATGCTAGTGGAGGCTTCTCATCTGGCGCGGCGCGAGGTGAACGATAATCACTCCCCTGATCGTGATCATCATATGATGCGTTGATGCTACTCGCGGACTTTCGATCATGTGCTACTTCTCGACCACGCCTATAACATGCAAGGGTCCTCCGCAACCATGTAACTAAGGTCATAGCTCCTACGACGTGTCGCATTAGGCTGTACATGTCATGCAGAATGCCTCTCCATATATGTACCAACCTACCATCAGGTTGTATGTCTCTCATAGTAGTCGGCCTGATTCCCACCTCAAAAATCAATGCACAGAGTTGGTCGCCCAACTCCATCCTTAATCTGCTGTCAAGCCTATCGCGCCTAGAAAAAGGCGGTATTAGACCACCAACAGGAGCAGGTCTCTCTGCACCAGCCTCCTGATGATCCTCGACATCTAGCATATCCTGATCATCATAAGGATCCACAGCTCAATCATGTGGTGGTTATGGCTTGTCCTCGTCATCAAAAGACCCAATGTATGCAAAATATATACAAGTACAGAACAATAATTAGACAATTTCATTACATAATTTAATAAAAAAAAGTTAAAGAACATGTTAGAATAAATTTAAATAAAATAGTAATATTACCTCTATCATCTGGCGGCTCATCATCTGTGAAGATGATGTTGGCACACCCTCGCCAATCCAAACTGACATAAGGACAGGGGACCATAATGAAGGGATGCCCATCAACACTGGCTAGCAAATCCAGTGCATCATGTGATATCCTCACAGAAAACTTAGTCTCGCCCCTCTTGGGCATCATCTGTCCCCACATGTGCATTCATGCCTCCAACATCGGCCTATGAGGTTGCCGAACAAAAGTGGGCCTCGTCTCTGGAAACCTCTCAAAAATTAAACAAAAAAGCTCTGAAGCAAAAGGGAATTTGACCATCCCTTGTGCATGAGCACGAAATCTATCTAAGGCTCTACAGAACTGCCACAAAAAAATGGCATACCACCTGACAAGTCATGGCTCCTGTAATAAACAATCAAAATAATATAAAAGCGAGCAACTAATGTGTTTCCCATCATTGGTGTTGTGTGAAATGGTCCAAATCAGAAGTGAGAGGCACCTCACCTCCTGACTACCAAATGCAACAATATGTAACTGACCTCTGGAGACATGAAAATATGGATGAGACAATATATTTGTGCTAATGTATCTCTGGGAGTACACCAACTGACTCCCTGCCAACTAGAACCTATGGGAATGAGGGAAAATCCACCCCTCTCCTCAATAGCCCTATAATTAAATATATGTCCTCCTCAGTGGGTGTGTACCACTAGTTAGGACCAACCCGCAAAGCTTGTCAGTGGGCATTCCACCTGTGGATAAGATTTCTCAAAAACACACCATGGCCCTTGAGGGAAGTAGCCTCCTCATAGAACTTGAGGAGGCCTACCTAACTTAGGAGCCCCTGGGTGGCTACTGTAATAGGGCAAGGATAGACATCTCTCTCCCTGTCTCGTGCCTCCCACAGGTGACCCATGTTATACTGGTCTTCCTGTTGTTGCTGTTGTTCCCCCCTCTTCTCTCCTTTCACGTCTCTGAATGATTGACATATTAAATACAATTTTTTTATTAAATGAGACATGTATTTAGGAATATACAAACATAATTTTTTTTGGAAAAAAAAAAACAGTTGGTGTGCCACAAAAAACAGGCATGCACCGGTACTGGTGCGTATTTTTTTTTCACGCACCGACGATGGTGCACCAGAAAATATTCAACGCACCGGTGGCAGTGCACCTGAAAATTTTCAGTGCACCGTTGACTATGGAAGGTGTCAGGAGTGCGGTGCGCTGACTAAACTCTACAACCTGGGGCGTATATTTCGGTCAGTGCATCGACCTCCTGACATCATTATATAGTCAATGATGTGGCCTTTTACCAGGCCACACCTTTGACCTTGTCAAAATGCAGAATGCGGTGTGCTGACAAAAATACCTGCCCCGAGGCGGATATTTAAGTCAACGCACTGAATTGCCGCTATTCCACATGGTCAACGGTGTGGTTGGGTAACCGATCGCACCGCACTTTTTTTAAAATTTTAAAATAACACGGTGTGCCTTTCAGTACTGCCCCGTAACTAGTGCGGATACTATTAGCTCCAGTTGTGGTGCGACCTATAAATTTACAGGCAGCACCGCGAACCAGTGCATGTCAAATGGCTTGAGCGCACCATGTGACAAATATAATTTTTTTCTTTTAAATGCTTAATTTTAAGGTAATTTGAAATTTTAATCTGCTAAAAGGCTTAATTATGGAAAAACAAGAAAATTCTTGTACATTTGGCCGTCGAGGATGCATATTGGCTGTAGAATTTGCAAAAGAAAATTTTCCCACCATTTTGCAAAATTCAAGCTGGAGATTGGTGGGCAATGCATAGCAACAGTGCGCGCAATGGGTGCAATGGGAGCATCGATGTCAAGGTGGCTCAGACAAGGATAAATTGCACCAGTGCTTGAAAGCTCTGGAGTACTGAGAAAAGTGAAAAATTTAGGTTTTTGGCCATATTTTTTATTTATTTAACCCTATTCCGGTGTGCAGGGTTTTATAGGCGCACTGGTGCAGTTTCTTAAGACGCATTGGGCGGTTTCTGTTTTGGCACGGGGTTTTATGACGCACCGGTGTAGAAGCTTTGTAAAGCACCGGTGTGCTACAGTAATAAGACACACTGGGTGGGTGTGTATGGAGTGCATGGTGTCTGGTGTGCCAATGTTTTGTGCGCACCGGTGCTTTCTCTTTTTGAATGCATCGGTGCAGTTTAGGATGATAAGTGCACTAGACAAAAAACATCTGCAAAAAACCTCCACTCGCTAACCTCCTCTAGTAACCTCCACTAGAAACGGATGTCTAGTGTATTTTTATAAGGGTTTCGTCAAAAACATCTGCTAGAGGGTCTTTGACTTGTAGTGTGGTCTTAAATGGTTATATATGTTTATTCCCTAGTTTTGTAGTTATTTTGATGAGTATAGGGACATGAAGCTCACTACTATGGTGGTAGTGGTCGAAGAAACTTTGTTGCACTTTTTTTTGTCTTCAGAACTCGGTGCTCATCTCTCGCAACGACATTCTAATTCGGGAAATGTTTTATATTATTAAAGGATGTTCATCATTAACCTTCATTTCATTATAAATTTAATCATTGTAATTTTGTTTTTTGGGTTATAAATATTATAAATTTAATCATTATAAACTATTTTTTTTTTGGGTTAGTGTAACAAATAATTTGAAAGCCATAATGGTTGGTGATAATCTCCATTTTATTTTTATTTTTTTGGGTTAGTGTAACAAATAATTTGAAAGTCATAAGTGTTGGTGCTAATCATCATTTTGTTTTATTAAGTTTATAATGTTGAAAAAATAACTTTGATTTAATATTTTTTTTTCCACAGAAAAAAATCAGTAACTTTTTATTATAATAATGAAAAGTTACATAGAGCATATGCATAGCATTTCAGTCAACTTTTCAAAGGGCACATGTGTTTTAACACACCAATCAGCGTAGCAGAGCTACCAAAAGAAAAAAGAGTCGAGAGAAGACAGAGAAAAACTGGTTGGCTCAAAAAAAGAACCACAACGACCAGTGCGTGGGTAGCTGTCCCACAGCTCAGGTTTTCCTCCCCTTCTTCTTCTCGACCTTGCGCCACCCGCTCTCGGAAGGCGCAGTTGTTATAAGGACTAACTGATTTTCTGATGTTTGAGGTCCTGTATCCTTGTCTGACTCTGAAGTGTCCGAGGAGTGATGACGTTTGACTCCTCCGGCACCTATGTCCTCATTTGTCCTTTCTGACTGAGTCTGGTGGTACTGAGGGTCCTTTTGATCTGTGGTTTCATTCCTTTGAACTTCTTGTCCTTGGGTAGTCTCATTATTTCCCGTGGGAATGGGATCCTTCTCTGCTTCTGATTCCTCGTCCTCTGAGACCGGAGGAGGGTAATGCCACCCTTTTCTATGTTTCTCTTTCTGTTTATTTTTGTTGTTTCCTTTCTTTGCGTCTGGGCATGAGCTTTGGAGGTGTCCTGGCATCCGACAGATTCTGCATCTGAAGGCAGTGTTTTCATAATTGAGTCCCTGTAGCCAGTTCTGTTTCTTGTAAGACAGCATAATATTCTCTGGCAGTCCTTTGCTCAGATCCACCTCAACGCAGATCCGAGCGAAGGTATATATTCTCTCCTCAATTCTTTCTGTATCCATTTTGATGTACTTTCCTATACTGTTGCCGATTCCCTCCAGAATCTGGTCACTCCAAAAGTGGAGAGGGAGATTATGTAAGCGCACCCATACCGGCATTCTGGCCACTGTCATGGTATTTGGATCGAAATCAGGAAACCAAGGGGTCAGGAAGAGGCCTGTAGAACCCCAAAACCAAGGTCCTGATTGAATGACAAGATCTCTGATCTCTGTAGATTTAAACTTAACAATGAAGAAACCTTTGGAACAGAGGTGGATGTCACATTCCATGGTCCATCGAGTGAAGATCCAATGGAACAGATCCATGGGTTTAGGCCAGAAACAATTAAAACTTCAGATGAGTGCTTGGGTTTCATATGACTTAACATAGTCCTCTGTTCCTGAAGAATCAATTTTGAAAATAGGTGTTTGTCCTAACTGTTCCACGATGTAAGGCCTTGGAATAGCTCCTTCTTGAATCGGCGGCGGCCCTGCAGATTTGGTACCCTATAGAATATTTTTATAGGTGAGGCCTCCAGTTGGTTGCTGCTGGGATGTGGATTTTTTCCCCTTTTCCCCTCCTGCAGTGCTTGGTCTCCCTTGCTGTACAGCACCCCCTCTCAGCCGAAGGTTCAGTAAGATGGTCGAGTCAGCTTTAATTCCATATTCCATCATTGATCTATTATCCTGTAGGGAGTGTCTACCACTCACTAGGTGCTGGATCGGGACCGGATATCCCATCAGTTCCCAGATCTGCTGTTTCAGGTGCAAAACAGAGTCTTCTGTTTGTATCCAGATTAGGTGTGATTTACCCATAGGAGATTTTACAAAAATCTGGAAAATGTTTGAGATTACCTGAAAGGATGTGGTGAGCGGATCCATATTCAGATTCGCCAGGCGCACAGGTAAGGTAGGTCGAGGAACATGGAAGCAGTCAGTGCGTAGATCTAACTTAGGGCCTTTGCAGGCCGATCCGACAGGTTCGATGGATAGATCCTTTTCTTTCTTGCACCCGAGAAACGATTAATGGGTTTTCCAGGGTTGCTGCTACTTATACATTGATTCTTTGCTAAAACAACAGCATCAAGGCCGATTGGGGCTATTGCCATGCAGCCCGCCATCCAGACGGCGGCTAAGCCGGAAGACGACCTGAGCACAGGCACCCTTATCTGGGGATTTACTTTTGCAACCCATACGAAGTGGATTGCCTTCGCAGGAGCATTTACATGCCAATGTGTCAGGCTCAAGGCCCAGATCCATAGCTGCCTATCTGCTAAAGCGAGGTCGGGGAAAACTTCAGGAAAAAGCCTGGTTGCGAAGCAAAACGCTGTGGAGGTGGCCTCTTCAAATCCAGAAGAGTCGATTTCAGGGTATGGGGCCGCCCAGACGGCGGCTTCCTCTGTTTTCCATTCTAACCTGGGCAGAAAACCGTAAGCCGGCGCCTTCATCAGATTCTGGAGACATCTAGCCTGGTTGGAGGCCAAAACGACGCGGGAGCTCGAGACATTTCTGCAAACCCTAATCCCCTGAACCGCCATCGCTCCTTTTTCAACTTCCTACTCAACCAGAAGGTTACGTATGTTATGCTAACTTTGATTTAATATTATGGATACGGTTAATCTGATTTTTTAAAAGTTTTTAAAGGTTAAGTTATTTTAATTTGGGTTTTTTTAGTATGT
This sequence comes from Pinus albicaulis, assembly GCA_034641835.2. Lineage (NCBI taxonomy): Eukaryota > Viridiplantae > Streptophyta > Pinopsida > Pinales > Pinaceae > Pinus > Pinus albicaulis. The sequence goes on from CM076573.1 coordinate 90,208,580, forward strand.
AGTTTTAATAAAGTATTATGTTACTGTTTATTCTAAGCTTTATGGGATTATTGTTTAGATTTTTTATCTAAATAGTAGTGACAATATTTATATAAAAAAACATAAAAAATTATAAAAATAAAAAATATTTTGATGGTAGATTTTAAATTATTTGCTAATTAATTTAGACATTTAAAGTGTGTGGCATGGGTACTGGTCAAGTTATATTTCTATGGTGACCTCCCTCCTCACATAGACCTGACATGGGATCATCTGGTTCATAGACAATGTTAGCCACCTATAAAATTTGTCATATCAAATGGTGGCTAAATCATTTTTTGAAGCCTTCGAGAAACAAGTTTTATTGCAAAATTGTTAATTCTTGAAGTCTTACGAAGAAATATTATGCTTTGGTTAATATTAACTACTGTTTCCCTTTTAAACTCTGAAGATCTATTGTTTTCATGAAGAAAATACTGCTACAAAAATCCCCATTTTCCCCTCATTTTACCCCTCCTTTCACGCATTATTAACCTCCATTTTATTCCCTTTTTTCCCATAAAATTCCTTTGTTTTCCCTTATTTCCCATTTTTCCCTTCATAAAATCCCTTTTATAAGGTTTGAAAATCCTTTTTGGACCTTACCGAAACCCTCAAATCCCTTTGAAAACCATTGAAAATCTATAAAAATCCATGTTTTTTATTACAGGCTTTAGCCCCCTTCGGCTAAGCCCCCTAAACCACTTCCCCACATATACCCTTGTGCTGGAACCAAGCACTATGTCCAAAAGCGCTTATCTCATCGGGCATTTGTGAGGAGCGCAAGTCTTTTTGTTTCATAAAGTTCTGATGCCGATTGGCCCCATTGTATATAAGCCCCGATCCCTTTGCCTCTTTATAAAACCAACAGCCCCGCAATCGTGCACTAAACCTCATAAATAAACCCTCCCCGATGCATATTTTCCTTTGTAAATTCATCAAAATCCATTTTTCCTATGTAACAAAGGAATCCCACCGGTTCATTGATTAAAACATTCCCGACCGTTGATCTTCAGTCTGATCTAACGGCCTGCACAATCTCGCATCAGAGATTTCCATCGGGCACATTAATATGTTATTCTCCCCATTTTATTGTCAAACCCCCGATGAATTATCGACTGTTGATCTCCCCCACTAGATCCAGATCCGACGACCCTTATCACTCCATCCATAAGCTCGTTCCCCCGCTTGCGACCCCCTGATTCATTCTCCGTCGTCGATATGATATTCAGATCGACGGTCTACGATCAATCGCGTTGGAAATTTTCAGTTGCACCTTCCTCTCTCCTCCCCCGATTGCTAGACTTCCGATTGAATCCAGGCCATCCATGCACCCAGATCCGACGGTCCAGATCATTCCCCTCAACCTTCGTTAAATTTTATGAACCCGCTGTATAAATTTTTAAAGCGGATCCCCGTCGGTTATCTCTGCAGATCAATGGCCCACACTTACCCTTTCTCCACCTCATATTTTATTATATTAACCCGAGATTAAACGTCTGTCGTTGATCTCCATGGGCTAAACTAATCCAATGGCCTACAATCATCCGGGAACCCCCAAATTTCATTTCAATACATTTTCCTCCACCAAAGGATTTTCACTCATTTCCTTTGTATTTCTTCTATTTTCTGATAGTGTAGCTCCTCTACATTATTTTTCTTCGGTTGATCTTGACCATTGATCAACACATATCAACGACTCGGACTTAATATTTTGCTCCATTCATCCAACCGCCTTTCCTTTAACCTCTGCAAGAAATCTCCGCCGTTAGATGCTTTCATCCAACGGCCGTGACCTAACCGCAGCCTCCAAAGCAGTCTGACCCAAATAACGCAGGATTTATTAACTTTTTCTTGGTTTATGCAGGTTTAAACAGTTTTCAATTGATTTAAAAGAAAAGTTGAAGGCTGGGGATGACGATCCGCCAGGCCTTTATTATTTGAAGAAGATTACTCTGCAGGGTTCCATACGATGTTTCATCAGTGCATCATGAGCACTGATGCCATTTGAAACCCTCTGCGCACCTGCACATCAACAAGACACAACAAAATTTAATCAAGAAAAGAGTATCAGTGTTGAATATCTGGCCATAGCAGAGAATAAATAATTAAATATGGTTTACACAGTTTGAGGGATTACAACTAAGATCGATAATCAAAAGCCTAATCCACTCAATTAAAACACATTTGAAGAACATAATATAGGATTAGGCCTAATTAATCCTAACACACAGAAATCAAATCAAATTAACAGTGTTTAAAGAAAGAAATTCAACAAACTGACAAGCCTCCACTGCCACATCAAAGGCTAATTGAATCCTCTCAGCTACCAAATGCCACCTGTAGCCTCAAAGCATTCAAAAGAGGCTGAGTTATTTCTAGAACAGAGGATATTTGCCTCAGGACAGGTGAACAGTTATTCCAAGCCGAAGGAACTTATTACAACTGTCAGCAGAGTTATTACGGAGATAGCACAGAGCCTTGAAAGTCAAATAAAATCATCCCAGCGAGTTTAATACTTAATGTAAAAAAATTAATACAGAAGAATATCTAAAATCTTCTCCATTGAGCCCCTCAAAGGCTGAGAAGCATTAAACTATATTAATTGAACTTAGAAGATCTTTTATCCTATCCCACCTCCTCATTTATTCTATAAATACTTCTGTAGAAGATGAGACAATGTTGGTCACTGCATATCTGTAGCCTGTAAATAGTTTACTGAAGCTATTGTAAGCTCTGTTTGTAATTGAAAATACCTAAGTTGAGATGAGAAGTTTGAAGCTGTAGAGAACCATTGGACTTGAAGATTGTAACTGGTTTGAACCATCAAATACAAGTTGATTTATGGGATCCTTGTCTATGTCAACGGTGATGTTTTTCGTATTGTAAATTTTTATTTTATTTCGTTTTCATTCTGTCCATCTTCTATGATAAAGAACAACAATTACAGAGTTAGGATTTACTATCAAATGTACCCTGCTCTTACTGATAAGATTTATCTAAATGTTTTCTTCCAATTGTGTTGTTTAAGAACGATTTAATTCAATCCAAATAGTTAGGAATGCTGGCATTCCCTCGTCCTACTGTCTAAGCTAAATATTGTTCTTGAACGTTATTTTCAGTTCTGCCAAGTAAATTTGAACTAGGTAAGTCTATGGTGATCCCTGTCCTCTAGTTTTATCTCCAAAGATTGTCTGAAAATTTCCCTAAGAGTATGTTGAAAGCAGGCTAGGTTAAGAGTCCTTACCTGATCTTAGACTATTCTTTGTTATATTATGTGTTGTCTTGATAAGTTTGCTAATTAAATAATGAACTAGGGAAGTCTATGGTGAGCCCTGTCCTCTAGTCTCTTCTCCAACAGTTTCTTTGAAAGGTTTTCCCTTTGTGTTTTAAATTTTTTCTATTGAAAGTGCATCGAAAGCAGGCTAGTTTCAAAATACTTACCTGATCTTAGATAACTTTTATGTCTTTCTTGAGTGTATGCCAAAAGCAGGATAATTTCAAAGTACTTACTTGATCTTAGGCTGCTCTTTGTTCTTCCTTTGTTTAATTCCCCTTCTTGTTGTATCATTTCATTCCATAAAATAAATTTTAAAGAGATCCTTAGACATAGATGACTTGCCCCATGGACCACTCTTGAACCGTGTTGTTTCAATTAAATCCTACTATGAATCCATAGCCCAATGGTTTGAAGCTGTTTCTTGCTCATCTTCTTGGCTGAATAAATTTTCACTTTCATTCACCTTCACCCTTCATTTAGACTTCCTTCACCTTCACATATCTTTTCCCAACCAAAAAAAACAAAAACCTTATTCTTCATAACTAGCCTTATATCATACCCAAAAGCCTTAAAAGATAAATCGATCTTTGCACTTATTGGAGAGATCCCTCTCCGGATTCAGGAGGGCTAGATCCTAGAATCCCAAAGTGATTCAAGTGTTCTCCCTGCATTTTTGGTCTCACCAATCTACTGAAATTACAGGGAGCTAACAGACAACATATCGATTACTAGCGGATTTTGTTTCGATACCACCTCTACCATCAAACGGGGCATCTAATGTGAACATGTCAGTGGTGGAAGGCTGAGAAAAATGAAAATAGGGCATCGTGGCTGGCTGGGATAATTGTCATGACGTTGCTCATATGGGGGAGCTTGCGCCACAGAGGGATCCCTCCCCACAGATGAACCCCACACACGGTATGTCTCCTCTCGATATTCTACCTCCTTCTAATTCTCATGCAAAAATTTTAAATGGGGGGGTCGAGTCTATTTTCATTGCGGGGCTGCAACCAATTAGGAGGTCTTGTTCACTTCAGGAGGGGGAGAGGTGCTCGTCCCAGTCGAGGAGCTACTCTGTGTCACTGAGGAATGTCCTCATGACTCCTCTACAATTGCCTCACCTCACACTGCTAGATGGCTAGAGAACCTAAGGTCCTAACCTTTCGAATCACGCTCCCCCGTCCACATCACATCCACTGGTTGATAAATTTGAACTGCCACCGGAATCCCATATGATGACTACTCCTAGTCATAACGCTCCGTTGTCTCCCCGTAACTCTATTGGCAATGATCTGAGCTTTATGATACATAACTCATATGTCGATTTAGTCTCATTGGAGGTCCACACTACCCGCTCCTCGTCCCCCACCACTATCATCAGTCCTTCGTCTGCCTCCAATGTTACTATCCGGAAAGGGAAGGGTCGTCCACTACTCAAGGAAAAATCCATGTCACTAGGGGTTACTGATACATATTTACAGTCTGGAAATTTTCGGGATGTCCTAGTTTCCCTCGTTTTTGATAGGGTCCTTAGTGCATTGGAGCCCGATAACTCTGGCTCTTAATGATTTTTTTCTCATTGAATCTTCGAGGTTTTGGGGGGAGGGACAAATTTGTATCATTGTGAGATTTTTTTTGGAGGCTGGATCCATTTTTTATTTTCATTCAAGAAACCATGACAGCAGCTGACAATTCGTTATCTTTCTTCTGTGCTATGTTTCCAGCATGGCACATGGTGGCAAAGAATGCCGAGGGGAGATTGGGTGGCTTGGCGGTGATTTGAGACCCCATATGGGCGGCCTTAAAATCTTTCAGCTTTTTTTGGTGGCATAATTTTGACAAGTAATATTAGGGGACATTCGAACAAGGTCCATTGGGTTAATTTGTACACCTTGTATTGTGATCGGGAAAAAATTTGGAGGAGAATGTGTTAGGAATCTGTAATCAGCAAGATTGGCAAAGTCCGATCACAGAAACAACATCGTTTCAACCAATTTGGGATTCTAGGATCTAGCTCTCTTGAATCCAGAGATCTCTCCAATAAGTGCAAAGATGGATTTGTCTTTGAAGTTTTGGGTAATGATATTAGGCTAGTTATGAAGGCCGAGGGTTTGTTTTGTTTTTTGTATGGTTGAGCATGATTACTGTTTGAGGTGGAAAGTTCTAAGTGCAAAGAGTTTCAAAGGTATGAAGTTGCAAGAAAATAGAACAAGCTTTGGCCAGGAAGATAGATAATTGCAGGTTTTAGTCCATTGGGCTATGGAGTCATAATAGGGTTTAATTGAAACAATCAAGTTCAAGAGTGGGCCATGGGGCAAGTCATCTATGTCTAAGGATCTCTTTAAAGTTTGATTTATGGAATGAAATGATACATCAAGAAGGGGAATTAAACAAATGAAGAACAAAGAGTAGCCTAGGATCTGGTAAGTACTTTGAAACTAGCCAGCCTTTGACAAACACTTAAGAAAAACATAAAAGCAATCCAGGATCTGGTAAGTACTTCGAAACTAGCCAGCCTTTGATACACTTTCAATAGAAAAACATTCAAAAATAGAGGGAAAATTGAAGGCAACTTTTGGAGTAGAAACTAGCAGGTCGGGCTCACCACAAATCCTCTCCTAGCTCTGCTTTACTTGGTTACTTTCAAGACAAACACAAAGATAACAAACAATGGCCTAAGATCTGGTAAGTACTTCAAAACTAGCCAGCTTTTAACACATTCCAAGGGAAACCTTCAGATAGTATTTTGGGATAAAACTAGGACCAGGGCACACCATATCTTCCTTAGTTCATCTCTACTTAACATATATTGAAAATAATATTTAAGAATAACAATTAGCTAAGGAAACAAGACGAGGGAACGTCAACATTCCTATGCTTAAACTGAATTAAATCATTCCTAAATAACACAATTTGGAATAAAACATACAGATAAAGATTTTCAGTCAGAGAAGGGTACTGATATACAGTAGGTCCTAACTCTATGCACGTTTTTATTTATAAGAGAAGATGAACACAGTGAAAATAGAAACAAAATAACATTTTACAATGAGAAGTAACATCACCGTTGACATAGACCAGGATCCCATAAATCAGCTTGTATTGATGCTCCAAACTAGTTACAGCTCTAAGTCCAATGCTTTAGTTTAGCCATCAGCTATACTTCCCAGACTAACTTATCTATCACAGGAAGAGCTCCAAGAGCCAGTGAATCACTATTTACAAGTAGAAGTCTCAAGCTCAACTACATTTCAAAGTTCATCAACCAAATCAACCAACCCTTCTCTCATCTTATCCAGTAGTATTTATAGAAGAATGAGGAGGTGAGATCTGATAAAATATCTCTAAAGATAATTAATACATACTTAATGGCTTCTCGACCTTTGGGGGGCTCAATGAAGAAGCTTACATAGGTGTCCTCTGTATGAAATAATTCACATTAAGATTTAAGCTCAGTGGGAGCTCTTTTTGACTTTTGAGGCTCTGTGTTATGTTAGAGTAACTCTGCTGATATTTTGTCATTAAGTTCATTTGCAGAATTAACTTCTTTGGCCGCGCTGAGGCAAATACTTGATCTTGATCAATAACTTCAGCCTCTGTTTGAATGCTTTGAGGCACAGGTGGCACTGTGGTAGCTGGGAGGAATCAATTCACTTCAAATGTGGCAGTGGAGGCCTTTCTGTCTGATAGATATTTTGATTTACCTTTAATTTTGTTTTCAATTTGGGGGATTAGGGTTTTGATAATCATTCTTAGCCGTGATTCCCACAGATCTGTCTTCAATCTCACGTTTTGGTGCATTCCTATCTTTGACACTGATACTCTTTGATTTGTGCTTGATTGACTGTGTTTGTGGTGTGCAGAGCTGTGTAGGGGTTGTATGGCATCAATTGCTCATTAATTATTAACGAAACGTGAGGTTAACCCTGCGAATGATTCCCTTTGATGAATCAAAGGTGGGAGGATCGTCACCCTCAACCTTTGAAATTTTCTTCAGTATAGCGGAAAAACCATTTAAACCCTGCAAAATATGAAAAATATTATAAAATCCTGCATATATATAGGTTTGTTGCTTTAGAAGGCACGTGGAGAGAGCATGGCCGTTGGATGGCATCATCCAACGGTCGAGATTGATTAGAAGAGGTCGAAGGAGAGTGGAGGAGGAAATTAAATCGGAACCGTCGATCGCGCAAAGATTGACGGTCGGGAGTGAGGGCGAATAGTCAAAACGACAGAATCATTTTATTTGGACGAACGGAAAAATGGGCTAAAACCTTTATTTCGACAAAAAAGTGGCAGAAAAATGAGTTTGGGGATTGGGACACACGTGGGCCGTCGGATGAGATCAGCCCATGCGATCAATGGTGGAGATTGAGTATCAACAAACCTTATAAAACATGCCCGGACTTTAAAAAAAGGTTAATAAAATCATGCTGTATAAATTCCCCCGGGTCCGGATTTGCTGACTATGCGGGGAAACAATAAAGATCCGCCCTAATTAAAATCTGCCGCGTGGATGCTGATGTGGCACCAGGGACCACCGGCTCTTGTGGGACTGTTGACTATCGCTGTGGACGAGGGGACCGGGGTGATGGAGTGTGGGCCATCGATCTGCAGATCAGATCGATGGCAGAGATGTTTTAAATAACCACGCTGTACCACGTTCATCTTACGGGCTTCTTTAGAGCGCAATCACCGTCCGATGAGCTGGCCTCAGATCGGACGAAGCACGCCAATATCATGCCAGGCTGATATCCGACCTTTAATGCACGATGAGGGCGGTATTTCAAAAGGGCTCAAGGCCGTGTGTCGGTTGGTGGCACTAATCACTTCCAAACAGAGAAAACCGCCTCCCTTTCAAAAGCAGTGCGATGAATTCTTCCCGGTTTTCTTTTAATATAATGATGATAAAACATTAAAAACCCAAAAATTAAATATACACAAAGGTTTGAGTCGGGAGGGTTTTATATTCGCGATTTGGCTTGGCGCTAGCCTACGGGGCCACAGATGTATGGAAGACAATATGACCGGGGGTTTTATGCACAGGGCTAATTGGCATCGAAGATTTCAATAAAGGGGGAAGACTTGCGCACTGTGTTACCTCCGATGCGATAAACGCCCAAATAGCTTAGCGCCTGGTTCCAGTGCCAGGGCATATGGAGTGGAAATGGCTAAGGACTTAGCCGAAGGGGGCTTAAATTTTTACACCAAAATATGTATTTTTTATGAAGTTTTCAATGTTTTTCAAGGGTTTTGAGGGTTTTGATAAGGCAAAGAAGGAGTCTTAAACCTTATCAAAGGGGGTTTTGATAGGGGGAAAGGGGAAATATGAAAATGAAAGATTTCATGGGAAATGGAGGGGTAAAAATTATTATCTCACTGGACAATTCTATCATTGCAGGCAACATGAACTGTACACTGGATGTGATATATGGGGTGCACATTGCAGGCGAGACCCATTGTTAGACTACATTAGAGATTTGATTAGAGATGCGAACCTAAAGGATCTGAAATTGGAGAAAGCATGCCCAACCTGGTATAATGGCCGAAAAGGGAAATAGTACATACAAAAATGTATTGACAATTTCCTGGCAGGGAAAATTTTAAGGTTGGGAAATTATCTTGAAGTTTAAAACATTGGTGAATCTCACTAATCCCTAATATGCAAACTATAAAATGTTTATTGATATATTTCTAAAATGATTCAAATTTATAATGATTTTCTATATACTCTCTATATAATTTTGGCAATTTTTAAGTTTAAATAATTTTATATTGCAAAATTTGGGCGAATCAATTTTCTAAAAAATGGAAATTGGCGAATCTTTTTTTTGGAAAAAACATGGAAAATTAGCCCACCTACAAATTTTAGCCCCTAAAATTTTCCATGATTCCTGGTTAAAGAAGAACTACTGGAACAGATGGGGAGGGTTAGAACCTGAGTGGAGGCCCTACTAATCTCAGATCACTGGCCAATTGTTATGGAATTGCAGTTCAAGCAGAAGTTGAAGGGATACCCATTCAAGTTTAATAGAACGTAGTTAGAAAACATGGATTTTAATTGCATAGTTAGAGAATTTCTCTTCACACATAGGCATAAGGTGGGGTACTCCCCTATGATATATTTGTCAGAGACATTGAGAATCCTGAAAATGAATGTTCATGCTTGGAAAAGAAGAAATAAGTAGAAAATGATTCAAAAATTAGAGGAGATAGCCAAGGAGTCTGTACAAATTTTTGGGATTATGGATGGAGGCCACATGACCCCTAAAGGATGGATTAGACTCAAATCACTAGAGGTGAAGAAACGTAAGATATTACTCATCGAGGAAAAGACTTGTAGGCTCAAGAGTCGAGCTCCTGGCTCAAAGAAGGTGACCATAACACTAAATATTTCCATTCCTATGCAAATGGTAGGAAGAACTTGAATGCCATATAGAACATCTATATCGAAGGGAAAATCATTAATACAACTAATAAGATACAAGAGGAGATGATTAAATACTTTGAAAACTTATACATGGCAAGAGAGGAGTCATATGTGGAGGATCAGTTATGGGTCGTCACGTATTATAGCTAATGTTTTCGGAGGAGGACAACAATCGAATAATAAGTGTGGTTAGTATGGCTGTGGTGGAAGGGGTTCTCATGTCTGTCACTCCCGACAAGAGCCCCAGGGCCAGATGGGTGGACACCAGATTTTTTCCTAAATTTCTCTGATTTGTTGATGAAGGATTTAATAGACATGGTTGAAGAGATGAGACAGACGGGCCACATACATGGTGCGATCAACTCTACCTTTCTTGCTCTCATCCCAAAGAAAAAAGGTACGAGGAGATTTGAGGACTACCGACCCATCTCTCTTTGTAACAATTTGTACAAATTATATCTGAAATCATTGCAGAAAGGATCAAGGGAGTATTTTCAAGATATATTACCCGGGAAAATTTCGGTTTCCTCAACAATAGAATTATCCATGATGTCATGGCTACTACACAGGAGATACTACACACTATCCAAAATCGGCACATGAAAGCAATGGCCATGAAAGTGTATATTAGTAAGGCATATGATAGGGTGGACTCGGCATTTCTGAGAACGATTATATACAAAATAGGGATGACCAGTGAATCTATGGAATGGATTATGGGATGCATCACCAAACCATCGATGGTTGTCCTCATCAATGGGACTGCTTCAAGATTTTTTAAAGCGGGTAGAGGACTTAGACAAGGTTGTAATCCGTAGCCTCTTTTGTTCATTCTAGTCATGGATGCATTTAGCATCAAGATCAATCAGGTTGTGACTGGGGGTACTTTTCATGGCATCAAAATAACTGAACATAGAGAAATCACATATATTTTTTTTGTAGATGATGTGCTGATTTTCGGACTGCTCATTAAACATATTTGGTTAAACCTCAAAAACATATTTCAGAAACTCTGTGATGTGTTGGGGATACCTAAAAATGATAAAATGTCTAGTCTATCAATCACAGAAGGGGAACGTAAGATCATATAACATGTTGGCGAGGCTTTTAATTTCAGAATTGGGCCTTTTGCAGAAGGTGTAACATACCTGGGCTTCGGTCTTAAACCTTTTCAATACCGGGTGGCTGATTGGAAATGGCTTATTGATCAATACAAAAAGAGGATCAATGGATGGTATTTAAGTGATCCAGATTTATGCAGCAACGCAATAGAATAAATACATAACCATAAATATAAATATGCAGCAGAAATAACACTTCACTTCATTAATATCAAAGAACTAAAATATTTTTACAGACATAATGGAAATAAACTAGCTAGGGCACTGGTAGCTTATCTCTTGAGAAAAGATGTGGTGGTTTGTTGTGATATACAACAACCCCAATTTATTTTAATAAATGGGGACCCTTAAAAAATAATTAGGAAATTCATTTCATTTATTTTTTAGCTTAAGTCAAAAAACTTTAGGAAATAAAGTTTCTTTTGATTTTTCCTCTTTCATTACTTAGTGTGCATCGCAATTTGCATAGCTTACAAACTTAAACGACTTAAAATATGCTAAGGCACATGGGCTGAGATATGCGCTAAGATATTTCCAAAGTTATATCAAAATCTTATTGCAAACACTTCAATCGCTATTATAAACCAAAATCACATTGTGCCTCATTTAAACAATCAACTTATAAGAAATTCGGTGAAAGTTGCGATTACGCGGACCCAATGAGCCAATAAAGAAATAAATATAAAGTTCCAAAGTCCGATAAAACACAGCCGCTTGACTTCTTAAATGCGCACTTCGCATTTCACAGGACTTAACTAAAATAAAACTCATTTACTGCATAAAAGTTGCGATGTGCGATTTGCACAGATCAGATTTCGCAGGTTTTATGGTTTACATCATAAACAGAAATAGTTATAAGTTGTGATATGCAATGAATGGTAGTTAATTACTCGAGCATGCGAAATGATTCATGTCATATCAAACCGAATATGAGATCCAACGTCTTAAATTGATCGATAGACATTTCACATGAAGGTGTAAGAGATTTTATTTTAAATGATTATTGATGATTAACGACATTTAATAGAAATAAGGTTTTGATAGATTCATATCTACTTCGAGTGTGTTTTGAAATGATTGAATGCTATATTTGTTTCAATTATTTTTTCCTCTCTGTTCTCTATATTTTAATGTTTTCTCTATTCACTTGAAATAAGGAAACCACTTAATGGAGTGAGGGAAATATAAAATGAACAAGAAAGGCAAAGATATTTCCCAAGTACTATCTACCGAAAACTCAGATGTGTATCCCCTATTCTCAGACACCACCTAAAACAAGGATTGTGGAAGTTCTTCGTGGGAGGAAATGTATAAGATTTTTGAGGATGAAAAGACAAGGGTGATAGTCAAAGTTGCTTCAACAGGCATGTCTGTTTCCTCAGTCCCAACCTATTTTGACGTTGCATGTTCATTCATCCATAAGGTAGCAGCAAGGCCACTTGAACATAGAAGACAAAACATTCAAGGATTCAAAGGGCCAGAATATCGGTTCGTTCAGAGTAGAATATTTGAGGACAACGTACCACTTACTCGTCCCGCGGTAGAATTATGACAAATTTTTTCTTCAAAGCTTTAGAGTAAAATATCCAAACTTGATGAAAGTCATAAAAGAATGGAAGGAAGACCAGGGAAAGCTTAAACGAGATAAACTCAGTACGTACCTAATAGCACAAATTCCTTCCCCTTACTGTTATGATGCCGGTATGTTGTGTAGATTATATGCAAAACTTGATACCACTAGGTTTTCTGTAGATTGGGTCCCATTGATTGATGCAATCATCAATTCCTTAATTTTGAATTGGGAAAATATCCTATCTGATAATTTAGCCAGAAACATCATGGAGTATAGGAATAAACGAAGTGTTTCATCTAGAGAAATACCCCCCTTTTATTAGAGTGGCTATGTCATGGATGCAATTTTCTTTTCTTCTAGTTTTCCTACCATGGAATGGAAATGGACAGCCCAAGATCCTACCCCAATCCACATTTACCACAGAGCTCTTTGGGATTCAGACTTCCATTTGAATTTTTACAAAATTTTCCATAAAGTCATGTTGCCTATGCACCAAATTCTATTCAATGAGAAAGCCCCTAAGGATTCCCAAGAAGATAGTACAAACATTCTATTTTTTGCTAGATGGTTCCAAGAGGAAGGTTTCAATAATGTCATATTATTTGGGAGTTATGCTTCTCCTCACGTCTTTCCGTATTATGTTCCTGATAAGTTAATTTCAAGAGAGATAGCCTACCAGCTTGTTGTAAATTGTATTTCAAAACATCTTAAAGATGCTAAGGAGGCCGTTTGGCCTAATTCTCCTTTACATGGTACTTTTGCACTTTTTATATTGGTCATGCCTACAAGGAAGTGTTGAAAGTTAATCTATTGAATTTGGCAGTAATAACAAAGCGACCATATGGTCTGAATGATGTAATTAAAAACTACATCACAGAGCTCAAATTAAAACCTTTTGTGAAAGAGATAGATAGATTTTATTTCAAGGCATTGAAAATTTTTCAGATGTACTTAAGTTGGCATCCAGTCAACTTAATCAAGATAACTTGGAAGCCTTCCAAGCATACAGAAATAAGATACTGGAAAGGATTCCTCTAGATTTATTGACTATTGAAGATGTCAAAAGACCTACTCGAGGTATTAGCTTGGATAATGAAGTGAAAGACATGTTTGAAGATGAGTCGGGACAATCAGAGCATCAATCTCAAAATTCGGATCATCCTGAAATGAATCTGAAAACAGAAAGGAAAACCCATAAAATATAATTGATCAAGTAATCCAAGAGATTGAAATGTAAGAGAAAGGAGGAAGTAATGGAACAGAGTCAACTTCCCAAGAAGTTGAGCACAGTCAAGATACACTTGATCAGTCAGAAAAATCCCAACCAAAGAATTTGAATAGTGAATGGGATGAGTTTTCTAAAGCAATAAATAATCCTAAAAAAAATCCCAATATTGATCAAGCTGTTAGTTTTCAGACACCTGAACATTATCAGAGGTTAGTGGAAATTGTTACTCCACTACAATAAGTTCCTGAAACTCATGATCGAGAGATCATCCCGACTTATCCTACAAAACAAATAGTGTTACAAGTTGAGGAAATTCCTTTGTTGGATGTCTTTTACAGTCCTAGTCATAAGGCTATAGTCAATAGAAGAAAAAGGAGAAGAATTGATGATATAGTCACAGACCTTACAAATGAAACTATTGATGTTTTATGGAAGGATACTCTAGCTGATCCTATTGAAAATTTAACCAAACTATCACAGTTTGTAGGGGCATATGCTATTGCCACTGTTGATAAAGCTACTGAGGTTAAAATGTTACTGAAGCAGAGAGGAGACAGAACAAAATAATTAGAGAAACTGTTAAATCAAGAAAATTCGAAATCCAACGAGAAAATATAATTGATGATGTCCCAATATCAGAAGGATTTCGAAAGTCTTAATTTACAGCATCAAGTACAACTCACTGAGAAGAAAACACAAATGGAAGCAGCAATGAACATATTAAAAAGCCAGCCACAGTTAGAGAAATTGATAAAGGAAGCATTGGACGTTAATACTAAGTTAAAGCAACAACAAGAAGTATTTTTCCAAGCTTCTCTTACTGGCTGTTATTGTGACTCAAGTGAAATATTGATCCAACAAGTAGCTATCCAGAAACTTGAATGTGAGAATATCACAAAGAAAATCAGTGAACACATTCAATGGCAAGCATCAGACTCAAGCAAGGAATTTGGTCTACCCTAGATAGAAAATTCCCACAAGCAGATCTTATTTAAGGATTGGGAAGCACAAAAAAAGAAAGTAGAGAAAGCAACAATGAAAGCATCAAGGTTGACAAAGGAAATTACTAAATCTGTATGTGAAAAATTATTGAAAGAATAACTTATTAAAGAGTGCACGTACGAAGTGCTATCAGAAGTCAAACAACTGGAAAAACAGTGGAAACAAAAGGCATAAATGTGGGATGAAACAATTAAAAAAGTAAATAAGTTTTATCACGAAAATTATTGGAATTTTCTGATCAAACCTTATCATCAGTACCAGACCTTGCAGTCTTTAAAAAATTTGACAAAAATATCGCAGCCAACACTCTAAAATGAAATATTCAAGGGATAGGTCAGATCAAATATTTCACGGCCAGCTCAGCTCAAGCCCATGCTAGATAATTTTCAACTTCATGATCAAATCCAAAAGAAAGATCAGAATTCATAAGTCATATGGTTACTTTATTTTCCTAGATTGTAGTTAAAGTTAGTCTTACGAGGATGGTTGTTTGAAACCTCCTCTATTTTTAGTTAATAATCTATTTTTAAAACATAGTTAGTTTAGTATTTAAACCCCTATTATGAATTTAGAGAAGGGTCCATAAATTTGTCAAAAACATTCTCAAAAAATGCACTTTTGTAATTTTGTGAATGCTTTGATGAATTAATGGAACACAGTCTGTTATCTTTTGACATTTGAAGTTGTTTAACTGATGTTGTAGTACTGTACTCTTTAAATTGCTTTAAAGTGAAGACGATAAAATATCTAATATCAGTTTACATGAGTAGAAATTTGTACATATGGTACTTCTATTCACTTGTATTAAGTCTTACTTTCTAGATTGACAGTCATCTTTTTATTGCATTATATATTTGAGACGCCATTATAGATGAATGTTACATGCACTTCTGTACTAATATTTGTCTGTGATTTCTTATTAGATATATAATCGTACATATGAATGCGGTATACTTTTCACAATTCTTCTAATCTAATCATTTTGTTAGAAGGATCATTTTACATAATTTTCATCTCTTTCGACTGTTAAATAATCTACATTACTAATAGTTGAAAGCCTTATCTCTTTATATCGAATAAAGGAAGAAACACCCCGGGTATATAGTAGAATAGATAGTTTAGATAGATCCATGTGATAGATTAGAACCATTTTCCATTGCATGTTGTATAATCAAAATAGACCATAAAATCATTCCTTATTGGGAAATTGGTCCCACTATCCCTAGTTGAAGCCACTACACCAAACATAAAAGGAGTTTCCTTAAGGTTTAGGCTGGGTGGTTTTCCCCCATGTTTTGGCAACAAATTTTGAGGCCTCAACATTTTGGCGCTAGAAGGAGCGACTTGTGAATGGCAAGAAGGTCTGGTCAATCTAAAAGTATCTCTCCCTCTAGATCCCCATCAAATTCTAGAAAATTATCTAGATCTTCATCTTTAAAATCTAAAGTTAATCATCCTTGGGCCTAAGTCTCCTAGTTATACTCAACCCATACTATCTCTGATTTTCATCAATATTCCCCTGAAGTTCATTATTTGATAGAAAAGTTAGAGAGAGTATCCATTTCTGCTGAAAAGGCTAAATCTTCTCAAATATCAGATATTGATATTTCGTCTTCTTTATAACCTCGAAGAATATTAACTTGGTCAGAAAGTCAAAAGACAAGAATTCTTCCTTTTTAATTTCCCATTGATAGTATTCAAAAGAGAATAAAGAGGACTCAATCAGATTCAATTGCCGACGAGATCTTATCTCATTCACATTCATTACCTCCACTCATTTCCACCACTTCCACTCTAACAATCAATGCTACTTTAACTAGCTCTAGTACTCAAACTACTATCCCTTCAACTAGTTCTAACACTCAGCCTGCCTCTTCTTCAACTCAGACTCAATCCATCACATCCACCCAAGGTCCAATGGAAGGCCACCCATGGAACAATCCAGGGGCTGTAAATATGCTTTCTCCTCTTCGTGCTCTACCAAAAGCACCTAAAATATGGTTACCTAAGTTTAGCCCGATGATGGTATTCCGACAGAAGAACACATTCATAATTATATGCTAGCTATCAATCTAAAGGGAGTAGTTGAAGAGGATTGTGTTGTAATATTATTTCCATACACTCTCACAAGATTTGCAAGATCCTATTATTTTTCACTGCTTGCCCGCTCTATAACTAGCTAGAATATGTTTGAAGAAATATTTTTAGCTAAGTTTGGGGATGACAGGACCACTGCTACGATAATCAATGATTTATCAAATCTAAAAGCTAAATTGGGTGAGAAAATAAAATATTTTAATTCAAGATTTAATAAATTTCTCAATAAAATTCCTGCTACATCAATTCTTGGCGCAGAAGTTCAAATTGAGTGGTATATTTCATCTCTTCCATGCAATATAGCTATTTTTGTTGACAGAGAAAAACAGTCGACACTTGCAGAAAACATGAAGGAATCTCTATCTATAGAGAAACACATAACTGCTCTTGGGAAGAAGAATTCTCAAGAAGATAGAAATCAAAGAAGGTATCCTTCAAAAATGATTCGAAAAAGAAGCCATCTAAAGACCTGTTTGATGTAGAAGGTCTTCAAAAAGTTTTGAATACTATGACAAATGAGATGGTAGATATCAAGAAACAAGTCGCTGAAATTTCTAGTTAAAAAAATACTTTTGACCCTTTAAGAAAGGTCAATCCTCTAATACTCAACCACCGAATATCATATCTAATGCTACGTTGATCAAGATACTGAGGAAGAGAAAATAGAGGAAGAAGAAAATGAAGAAGAAGAAGAAGTTCAACTAAATGGAATGTGGGATTTCATCCTACCAAGTGAATAACAACAAGAAGATTTCCTGTGAGTACATGAAGAAAAAATACCACTAAAGCAACGCAGCCAAGTCAAAAAAATTAAAAAATTAACTACTACTAAGGATAAAACAATAAACAAAAAGTCTACTTCAAAGGCTACAAAAACAAGTCCTGTTACTTCGGATACTCCACCTACATCAAAGACAATGGTAGTCTCAGACAGTATTGAGTATAATGTAATTGAATGTATGAAGAAAACTAGGGCCAACATTTCAATTCATAATCTTACTAAATTAAAGTAGCAACAAAAAGTCTTTCTTAGAGACTTGAATGATGTTCCTGCTTCAACTTTACCTGCTCTAATAGTAGTACAAAATGATAATGAAATGGGTAAGCCACCTTCTCCTTCAACTAAAATTGATGCTACATATTTGATTATAATAGGTGATCAATCCATCTCTCATACTCCTCCATTTCTATTGAACTATGAGATATTTAATAAAAAAGTTCACAATTGTTTAATTGACTCAGGGGCCTCCTCTAATATAATGCCAAAATTAGTTTGTGCTAAGTTGAAAATAACTCCTCAGAGTTCTCCTGTTCATATAGTACAACTTTATAGAACCAGAGTAGAGGTGGTAGGAGAAATAAATTATGTTTCTATCAGATTGTCATCAAATCCCAAGGTTGATCAAATAATCAATATATTGGTGGCTGATATTCTTGAGTTTTATGGTTTAGTATTAAGCAGATAGTGGTCTGAAAAGCTTCATGGATATTTTTCAACAGACTGGTCACATATGTGGCTACCATATAATGGAAAGCCAAATCAAATCCAAGTATATCGTGAAAATTTCATGAAACATACAATCACCGATCTTGAAGGAATAAAAAAGCCAGTATCATTCAATAATAACATCATTGGAAACTAATCGGTAAAATAATTTTTGGAAAATTTCAACACTCAACCATCACCATTTTTTGATAATGAAGTTATTTATTAGATCGAGAATTTTTCCGACACAGACATTTCAAAATGTATAAATTTTGTAGATAAAACAATAGTTAATTCTTTATTTTGGACTCTTTATTTTGACGGTTCTAAATCTGAAGAAGGTGCAGGCACTGGCTGCATTTTAGTAAGCCCAGAAGAAGAAAAAACCATCTTAGCTTGTAGACTTGAATTCAATTGCACGAACAATATAGCTGAATATGAAGCATTAGTCCAAGGTTTGTCCAAAGCCATTGATCTTAATATCAAATATCTTAAAGTCCTAGGAGATTCTAAAATCATTGTTAAACAGGTAAGAAATACCATTCATTGTAATACTGGACATTTAAAGCATTACCAATCATTAGTCCAAGAATTGACCATTCATTTCTTAGCGTTTAATATTTCTTCTGTGCCTAGAATGTAGAATTATAGTGCAAATCTATTGGCTAATGTAGCATCAAAGTTAATTCCATCCCAAGAGTTTAGTCCCAATAGATTTTCTATTGAATTAATTTTTAGACCATTTGTTCCTGACAATATTACCAATTAGAGAGTATTTAATAATGATTCAGATATCATAGATTTTTTAACGTTTAAAGGATATTATGATAGTCAAATTTTAGATGAAAATGAACATGACATTCAGATTAAGGAAGAACAAGTTGAAAATCCAATTCCTTAACTAGTTGTCAAGTTAGAAGACCTTTATGATCTGAAAGACAGGTTTAAAAGAGTTACTAACTCAAAAACTCAAAGTTCTACCTTAAATATTTGAGTTCGTAAATCTAGGAACTGACGATAAACCGTAGTATGTCAATTTAGGTCTTGGTCTATCTTCTGAAGAAAGATTATCATTTATTAAATTGTTTAGAACGTACAAAAGTATTTTTTTTTGGGGATAATACTGATCTTAAAACATATGATACTTATGTGATTCAACACACAATTCCTATAATTTTAGATGAAAAACCTATACAACAAAAATTGAGGAAGATTCACCCGCATCTTGAAAATCAAATTAGAACATAGCTTAATAAAATCCTCAAAGAAAAGATCATCTTTCCAATTAGGCATTCTAAATGGGTTTCAAACTTGGTACCCGTTAGGAAGAAAAATGGCGATATTAGAATTTGTATTGATTTTAGGAATTTAAAAAAAGCATGTTAAAAGGACAAATTTTCATTACCAACCATGGAACAAGTACTGCAGACAGTAGCTGGTTCTGAACTTATGTCCTTTCTAGATGGATTCTCAGGATATAACAAAATTTTCGTACATCCATATGACAGATTAAAGACTACATTCAGGACTAAGTGGGGGACTTACACCTATCAAAAGATGCCATTTGGATTAATTAATGCAGGTGCCACTTTTAAGAGAGCTATGGACACAAATTTTAGGGCCCTTATCAATAAATCAATGGTTATCTATTTAGAAGACATTACAGTATTTTCTAAAAAAGAAAACAATCATGTGAGAGACCTAAAGCAAGTCATTGAGCAATGTAAAAGGTATGGCATCTCATTAAACCCAAAGAGATCATTTTTTGCATTAGATGAAGGAAAAAATTTAGGATTCATTGTGTCAAAAAGAGGTATCTATATTGATCCTAAAAGAATTGAAGAGATTAAAAGAATTCCTTTTCCTCATAACAAGAAATCTATGCAGTTGTTTCTTGGGAAAATTAATTTTGTTAAAATATTTGTCCCTGACTTTTCACAAATAGTTTTACTATTGCAAAACATGATTAAGAAAAATTCAGTCTTTAAATGGGGACATAATGAAAGAGAAGCATTTGATTTTATCAAACAATCTATTGTCAATGCTCCATTCCTGACAACCCGAAATTTTCTTAATCCTTTTACTTTATATACTTTTTCATTAGATACATCATACATTGTTGTTTTAACAAAGCTTAGTGACCAACAAATTGAAGCACCGATATCATTTTTAAATTCCAATTTGCAGGGTGTAGAACTAAATTATTCATATGTCGAAAAGCAAGCATTTGTTTTCTTTAAGGCTATAAAGCATTTCAAGCCATTTGTACTAAAAAATCACACCAAATTCATAGTTCCATTCTCTACAGTGAGAAAACTACTAATGGAAAGAGAATTTGGAGAGAAAATGGATAACTGGGTTACCGCTTTACAAGAATATGATGTAGAAATTAGACCCTTTAAAATTGTTAGAGGTCAAGGTTTTTGTAGAATTCTTATAGGAGCATCCTATTTATCATTAGAAGAAGATTCAGGTAAAAATGTACAAATATTAAAGGTAAGCCTCAACAATTCACAATCTCAATACACTGATCTCATATTCTATTTAAAAAATGGATATGCTCTAACCCAACTCAGTTACAAAACAAAATGTGCTATGAGATTAAAGGCCAAGAAATATGAATTAATCAATGATTTATTGTTCAAGATAAATTTTGATTCTGTACTACAAAGATGCTTAGAAAAATCTTAAGCGGAGAAATTCTTGCAGGAACTCCATGATGGACGAACTGGAGGATATTTTGGAGGAAATACAACAACACACAAAATCCTGCATGCAGGTTACTATTGGCCTACACTTTTCAAAGATGCTCACGAATATGCAAGAAAATTCGAAGCGTGTCAAAGTGCATCTGGAAGACAAAGGAAGCCAACCTTCCCATTACAACCAGTTAATATTGAATAACCATTTGAACAATGGGGATTAGATATAATCGGTGAGCTTGTTCCTAACTCTTCCAAACGTCATAGATATATTCTCACAGCTACATATTACTTTACTAAATGGGTAGAATAAATTCCATTGAAGGTAGCCAACTCTGATAATATCATTGATTTCATCGACTAATATATCATAACTAGGTTTGGTTTACCTACAACTTTAATGTTTGATAACACATCTTACTTCTCAGGAACTTCTATGATGGAATTTGCAATCAAAAGAGGTTTTAAACTTAAGTATTCTACAAATTATTACCTGCAAGGAAATGGTTTAGTAGAATCCACAAACAAAAACTTTATTAGAATAATCAAACGAAATGTTGATCAAAACCAATGAAATTGGCACAAGTCATTGATATTTTCTCTTTGGGCAGATCGAATAACTCAGAAAGCTTCTATTGGCACCTCTCCATTCAATCTTGTTTATGGAAAAGAAGTTGTTCTTCCTACGAATATAGTTATTCCCTCTCTTGCCTTAGTTCAATTCATTGATGAATCTCCTTCTTATTCATTACAACTTAGACAATGTCAAATTATTAAGCTAGAAGAAGAAAGAGAAAAATCTAAGCATACTCATGCACATCCTCAACAGATAGTAAAAGCTTCATTTTATTCAACTTCTTTTACTCCAAAAAACTTTGAAATTGGTGATCTGGTATTGAAATGGGAAAAATCGCATGAGGAAAAAGGTAAACACATGAAGTTTCAAAAACTCTCGCTAGGTCCATTTCAAATAATTGAAGAAATGGGCCCATCAAAATTCTTATTGCAAGATATATCAAGAAAAAGATATTCTTTGCCTCTTAATGGACAGAATTTGAAAAATTACTTTTCATAGGAAGTAACCCCTTCTATTCCTTGTATACTAGTGTCTTTTTCTTTCTCTTAGGAAAATAAAAGTTGCTTAGCATGAATTTTTTTATTTTTCAAATAAACATCTCAGATGATCCTTTTTGATTTATCACTTATAGAAATATGAAATGTTAAGGAAACAATTGAAAGATTTGAAAGAAAAATAGATTTTGTTTTCACTGAAAGATGCAATTTCAAAGAAGTTATTTATTCTCTGATGAACTCTTATCTTTATATAGCATGATTATTCTGTTATCAGTCAAGAAAAGAATATTTAACATATTAAAGACTCTTTTACAGGGAAGCAATCTAAAACTAAAAATTATCATCCAGAATCCTCGAAAGGACCAATGATTCACCCCATTTGTGAAAACTTATTAGTTTTTAGAAGAAATTCAAAAAAAATTATACTAGAAAAACTTAAAAGATAATAAGTCTCATCACGAGCTTGTTTACCATGTTCATACGAAAATAGTTAAACTGACATGATTACCAATACTGCCTACCAAAATAGGGTAATGACTTGAGATTATATCAAGAGGACAAGGGGTCTCATCAAGAGCCAGATTGATCAGTTTAATTACAACTATTGAATGACATTGTTATTGTTTGGTTACCAAGACAAGACAATGGCTTTTAAGTAAATAAAAATAAAATACAAAAAACAAAAGCAATTTAAAAAAAAGATCAAGTGTATAAGGTTGGAATTTATTTTTGGAAATTGTAAGAAAAAATGGATGGGGCAATAAATCATTGTTGGGTAAAAGGTAACCCTTCCAAGAGCTTAAATTTCCTATTGGATCAGAGGCTCTACCTGTGATAAAAGAGTAAATATTTACAAAGTTGATTTGTAAGAGCCTCTTGCTTTATCTTTTTTGAACTGAGTAAAGACTGATATAGATTCTCATTCTTTTATTTTAAAAAGAGGAATTCTTATGAATTTTAATTAAGAGAAGTTCCGTTGCTTAGTAATATATTATTTGTTTGAAATTCATTATTGCAACTATTTTTATTTCAAAAAAGTTTTAGAAATTTCAAAAATTCAGTCAAAGATAGCTGGTTCTCCCAAGTGTTGTTGTGTTATAAAACAACCCCCATTTATTTTAATAAATGGGGACCCTTTAAAAATAATTAGGAAATTCATTTCATTTATTTTTTAGCTTAAGTCAAAAAAATTTAGGAAATAAAGTTTCTTTTGCTTTTTCCTCTTTCATTCCTTAGTGCGCATCACAATTTGCATAGCTTACAAACTTAAACGACTTAAAATCCACTAAGTCATGCGGGCTGCGATATGCGGTAAGCTCTTTCCAAAGTCATATCAAAATCTTATTGCAAACACTTCAATCACTGTTATAAACCAAAATCACATCACGCCTCATTTAGACGATCAACTTATAAGAAATTCGGTGAAAGTTGCGATTACGCGGACCCGATGAGAAAATAAAGAAATAACCATAAAGTTCCAAAGTACAATAAAGTGCAGCCGCTTAACTTCTTAAATGTGCACTTCACATTTCTCAAGACTTAACTAATAGAAAACTCATTTACCACATATAAGTTGCGATGTGCGATTTACGCAGATCGCATTTCACAGGATTTATGGGTAACATCATAAATGGAAATAGTTATAAGTTACGATATGCGATGAATGATAGTTAATTACTCGAGCATGCAAAATGATTCATGTCATATCAAACCAAATACAAGATCCAATGTCTTAAATTGATCGATAGACATTTCACGTGAAGGTGTAAGAGATTTGATTTTAAATGATTATTAATGATCAATGAAATTTAATAGAAATAAGGTTTTGATAGATTCTATATACTTTGAGCATGTTTTGAAATGATTGAATTCCATATTTGTTTCAATTCCGTTTTCCTCTCTGTTCTCTATATTTTTAATGTTTTCTTTGTTCGCTTGAAATCTGGAAACCACTTAACGGAGCGAGGGAAATAGAAATGAATAAGAAAGGTAAATAGATTGCCCAAGCACAATCTATCGAAGACTCATATATGTCTCCCCTATTCTCAAACACCACCTACAACAAGGATTGAGAAAGTTCTTTGTGGGAGGTAATGTATAAGATTTTCGAGGATGAAAAGCCAAGGGTAATAGTCAAAGTTTCTTCAGCTGGCACGTCTGTTTCTTCAGACTCGAACTATTTCGATGTTGCATGTTCATTCATCCATAGTGTAACAACAAGGCCAAATATTCTCCCCTATATAGATATGGTTAAGTGGGTAATTGACCACTTGAACATAGAATACAGAACATTCAAGGATTCAAAGGGTGATAATATCGGTTCGTTCAGTGCAGAAGATTTGAGGACAATGTACCACTTACCTATCTCACGACAGAATTATGACAAATCTTTTCTTCAAGGCTTTAGAGAAAAACATCCAGACCTGATGATAGTCATAAAAGAATGGAAGGAAGACTAGAGAAAGCTTAAACGAGATAAAGTCGGTACGCACCCAATAGCACAATATCCTTCCCCTTACTTTTATGTTGCCGATATGTTGTGTAGATTATATACAAAACCTGATACCACTAGGTTTTATGTAGATTGGGTCCCATTGATTGATGCAATCATCAATTCCTTAATTTTTAATTGGGTAAATATCCTATTTGATAATTTAGCTAAAAACATCATGGAGTAAAATAAGTGTTTCATCTAGAGAAATACCCCTATTTTATATGAGTGCCTATGTCATGGACACAATTTTCTTTTCTTCTAGTTTTCCTACCATGGGATGGAAATGGATAGCCCAAGACCCTACCCCAATCCACATTTACCACAAATTTCTTTGGGATTCAGACTTCCATTTGAATTTTTACAAAATTTTCCATAGAGTTATGTTGCCTATGCACCAAATGATATTCAATGAGAAATCCCTTAGGGTTTCCAAAGAGGCTAATAGAAACATTTTGTATGTTGCTAGATGGTTCTCAGAGGAAAGTTTCACTTATCTCAAAGTATTTGGGAGTTATGCTTCTCCTCATGTCTTGCCATATTATGTTCCTAATAAGTTACTTGCAAGAGAGATAACCTATCAGCTTGTTGTAAATGGTATTTAAATATAGCTTAAAGATGCTAAGAAGGCCATTTCACCTAATTTTCCTTTACAATGTGGTACTTTTGCACTTTTTGATATTGGTCATGCCTACAAGGAAGTGTCGAAAGTTAATCTATTGAATTTGGCAGTAATGCCAAAGAGGCCATATGATCCGAATGATGTAATTAAAAACTACATCACATAGCTCAAAGTAAAACCTTTTGTGAAAGAGATAGATAGATCTGATGATTTTTTCCAAGGCATTTAAAAGTTTTCAAATGTACTTAATTTTGCATCCAGTCAGCTTAATCAAGATGAATTGGAAGCCTTCCAAGCATACAGAAATAAGAGACTGGAAAGGATTCCTCTGGATTTATTGACTATTGAAGATGTCAACAGACCTAATCCAAGTATTTGATCCAGGTGGATATTCGTGGCCACCCGCCTATTCCACTTGGGGCCCCACCATTGTCTCTTTTAGTTTTTTTCACAACTTACTATTTTTAGCAGTTTTTCAGGTCCTGAACTTCTGGAGCCTTTTTGAAGCCCCAAACGGAGATAGTATGCCTAAGTTATGTCTCTGGGAAGTTGAAACACCAATTTACCCAATCAGGGCCCATATTTTTGGTGCTTCATCTCCTAGGGTTAGGTTTTTTGGACGTTTAGAATTCTCCATTGTTTCTCCATAATAAATAGGCCCTCGAGCCTCATTGTAATAAAGTTCAGAGGTCTGTAGTCACCACATATCTTCTCAGAGATTCGCTACCAGCACCCTAGCTATTTTATTTCCATCATGTTTGTAAGCATATTTCTATGATTTTATATTAATTAAATGAAGCCTTATTTTCGCTGTATTTTTATGTTTATGGTCATTTCTGTATTCTATTGTGTTCCTGCATAAATCCAGATCAGTGGTATCAGAGCGGTATTCTTTTTCTCGATCCTTATTTGCATGTCCCCAACGAGGTCGGGGTGTAAGGATTTAGGGCTCGATCTCGTGGAACCTTTGCAAGATCAGCCTCGCAAACCCCGACGGACACCCATGGGGGACGAAAAGAAAGACGAGGGAGCAGGAGATCCTATCAAAATATTTCTCAAGGAGGCCCTCGAAAAACAAAGGAATGCGATGATGGATCCCAGATCCTTTAATGACTAACCACCGGCGGCGCATCTACATCCAGCAGCCACTCTAGAGGCGCGACTCCCTTTAAGGTACAAGTAAAATTTGACATTCCCATATTTGAGGGTCAAATAGATGCAGATGCCGTAGATATATGGTTGAATCTATTAGAAGGATATTTCTCGGTTCATGATTTTTCCGACCAGGAGAAGATTATTTTTGCACTCCTCAAAGCTATCCCCCATGTCAAGGACTGGTGGAAAACCTACTGTGAGAAAATGGAAGCGACAAAACCCTCTCTTTTCTCAGCCGTACCCACTTGGAATTATTTCCGAGATGCCATCAAGGAGTAATACTATCCCATGGGGAGCTATGAGGACAAGTACATAAAATGGACCACGCTGCGGCAACAAAGGGATCAAGATGTGCATGATCTGACGAATTTGTTCCATACCCTGCGCACAAAGTTGGGTGTCAAAGATTCAGAGAAACATTTGGTGCTGAAGTATCACGATTGTCTACGCAGATACATTCAGGAGGAAATGGAGTTCCTCGACATCTCCTCACTTGGTACGACATACTGGTATGCTACCAAGATTGAGCAGAAATTCAAACAGAAGAAGTGAGACTTTGGATCTGCGAATCGAAAGCAAGGGAAAGGTGCCCCCAAACCACAGAACAAAGGACAAAGCCAAGGCATGGCGGCCCAAGAAAACCTGCCAAATACACAAGCAAAGGACAACACCGTGAAGCCAAAGAAGGACATGGGAAAGTGGTGTGAGTTCCATAAGAACTCCACTCACAACACAAGTGAGTGTCGGGCCAAGCAGTCGCTGGTGGCCAAGATGAGGGCTTCTGAATCAGATGCATGCTTCGACTTTGAATCATAACCTAACAAGGTGAATGACAAAGGGAAGCAGATTATTGATGCGGAGCCCAACGCAACTGTTGCCACTACGAAAATCCAGAAGGAGGAACCAGAAGATCCAGAGGAGGCAGAGCGTCTCTTCCTCTCCCAGATGTGGGTAAAGGGTTCCCCGCTACGGTTCATTGTCGAAAATGGGAGCCAAAAGAACCTCATTTCAGTAGATGTCCTGAAGCGGTTGGGCTTTCCGACCACAGCACACCCACAACCATACACCATCGGGTGGCTTCACCAAGGACGGGATCTCCGCGTCAGCCAGCAGTGTCGCCTTCCCTATAGCATCAAGCCCTTCACGGATGAGGTATTGTGTGACATTGCTCCTATTGATGTTTATGATGTATTATTAGGCCAACCATAGTTGTGGAAGAAACATGTTGTGTATGAGTCCCAGCCTTGCACTGTTATTGTTACTTTGGGAAATAAATTGTATAGGATACCAGACGCACCACCACCTCCCACTATCTCTTTGGTTACTACAAAAAAATGTAGTAAGCTTATTTCCCAAACTAGGAAATTTGTTTTCTTGATGATCCGCCCCTAGGGCAAGAATAAGACTGTGGCCACGACCTCCAGACATGGCTCCTCTGCATGACAACAACAAATGGACAAGGTGGTGGAGGAGTACGGGGACATCTTCACCTCACCCACAGGGGTGCCTCTACACTGTCAGGTCAAGCATCCCATTGACTGACCCCAGGTGCGCCGCTACCTAATGGAACGATCTATAGGTGCTCTATTCTGGAGAATGATGAAATAAAGAGGCAGATTCAGGAGTTGTTACAGAAAGGTCATATCCAGCCAAGTTCATCGCCCTGTGGGAGCCCGATCATCTTGGTACAGAAGAAGGATGGGACTTGGAGACTCTGTATTGATTATCGAGTGCTGAACAAGATCACTGTCCAGAATAGGTACCTGATCCCACAGATTGATTACCTTCTGGACCAAATCAAAGGGGAAAAACATTTCAGCAATATCGACTTAAAGTCTAGGTATGACCAGGCACCAATCGAACCCTCTGATGTGTGGAATACTGCCTTCAAAGCCAAGGAGGGCCTTTTCGAATGGCTCATCATGCCTTTCAGATTGAAAAATGCTCCTGAGACCTTCATGAGGTTGATGGATGACATCTTGTGTCCATTCACCAACTCATTTGTAGTGGTATACATGGATATCATTCTTATCTTCAGTTAGACTTGGGAAGAGCACCTCCACCACATCTGAGAATTCCTCCAAACACTGCGGCAACACAAGTTGTGTGCTAATTTGGAGAAGTGCACTTTTTTCATGACCCAGGTTCAATATCTGGGATACATTACTGATGAAAGGGGGGTGCATGTGGATCCAGCCAAGATCCAAGTCATTCGAGATTGGCCAGCCCCAACCACCCTAACAGAGCTTCGCATCTTTCTGGGTCTTGCTAATTTCTACCGTAGGTTCGTGTTGGGATTCTCTCATATCACTTGGCCCTTGAGTCAAGTCACCAAGGGAGGAGCGAAAGAAAAATTCTGTTGGTCGGAATCTCAACAGAAGGCGTTCGTAGAATTGAAACATCGCCTCTGTTTTGCCCTACTGCTCACATTACCAGACTTGCAACAACCATTTGAGATCGAGACAGATGCCTCTAACTATGCTATTGGGGCAGTTCTTACTCAACAGGGGCATCCAGTGGCATATCATAGTGAGACATTTTCTGACACAGTTTGAAAGTATCCCACTTATGACAAAGAAATGCATTCCATTTTGCAGGCTTGTCGACAATGGAAGCGTTACATTTTGGGGAAGGAGACAATCATCCACACAGACCACTGACCCTTGCAGTTCATACAGACACAAGGGAAGTTACAAAATGATTGCCATCAAAAGTGGTCCACATATCTACAAAAAATTCATTTGAACATCAAGTACAAGAAGGGTAGCACCAATAATGTTGTAGATTGCCTCAGCCGACCACTGATCGTGGCTATAACCACCGTTCTCAACTCTTGTGGGCATGAGACTTCTGATTGGTCACTTCTCTACAAGAGCGATCCAGAATTCAGCTACACATACAAGGCACTCTTGGGGGGTATGCAAGTTCCAAATTTTCACCTCCAAGATGCACTATTATGTCACCTGGGACACCTTTGTGTTCCTTCAAGCGAGCATGCCAAGATGATATGGGAAGTACACTACAGTCGATTCGTTGGGCATTTTGGGGTCGAAAAAAGTGGAAGTACTGCTGAAGTATTTTTATTGGCCGAACCTTCGACAGGATGTCGGGAAGTACATCAGATCCTGCACTGCTTGTGCCATTTCCAAACCGGCCATCAAGAAGCAAGGGCTCTATACTCCGCTACCTACCCCTAGTCGACCTTGGGAATCCATCTCCATGGATTACATGTCAGACCTTCCTTCTACTAAGCATGGAAATGACTTTGTTTTCGTGGTCATCAATAGATTCTCAAAGATGGCCATTATGGTGTCCTGCAAGAAGAATATCACAGCAGAAGCCACTGCTAAACTCTTCTTTGAATGAGTGTGGGTGCACTTTGGGATCCCACAGTCTATCATATCATATTGCGCTAGCAGGTTCCTCAACACATTTTGGTCCAGCCTCTGGTCAATGTTGGACACCAAGCCCACCAAAGTCCACAGCTTTCCATCCCCAAACTGATGGCTAGATAGAGGTCGTCAACAGGATGATCGTACACATTTTATGCATGTACAATTCAAAGCATCCATGCACATGGGATGAGAGCCTTCCCTATGTACAACACAGTTATAATCAGGCTCTCCACATCTCAACCGGCCACAGCCCCTTTCAGGTGGGCTTGGGATTCCAGCCACTATGTCCCATTGACGTAGCCATGC
This sequence comes from Pinus albicaulis, assembly GCA_034641835.2. NCBI lineage: Eukaryota > Viridiplantae > Streptophyta > Pinopsida > Pinales > Pinaceae > Pinus > Pinus albicaulis. The sequence continues at coordinate 90,238,560 of CM076573.1, forward strand.
CATTTGCAGCTACTCAGGGCGATTCGGCTCACGTCCAGTCTGAAGCTGACAAAGCAAAAAAATTCATCGAGTGCATTCAGCACATCCTCCAACAGGTTCATGACATATTGGACAGAGCCAATTCTAAGTACAAGCAACGACATGATCAACATCGGGTGCCACACAACTTCCAGGTGGGAGAAAAAGTGTGGCTACATTTGCAGAAGGAGCACCTCACTGGACCGCACCGCAAGATTCGCCTGCTCTGATATGGGCTATACACCATCACTAAGGCTATAGGGAACAATGCCTTCGAGCTCAGTATTCCACCATTCCTTGGTCTACACCCAGTATTCAATGTAGACTGCCTTCGTCCCTACTTCCCACCTCTATTGGACACCTATGACATTGCAGAAGAACTCACACCAAAAGAGTTAAACCCAGACTGCATGGAACAGGCCACCATAGACTATATCATGGACATGCAAATCAAGAACACTCACCGACAAAAGATCCAACTGTATCGGGTTGTCAAAGCTGTCCAACTCCTGCACCAAGGCAAGTGGTTCACCAGGGACCAAGTTCAATAGAGGTTTCCTCATCTCATGGAGGAACTCAACGCAATGGGGACAATTGCTTCCTAAGGGGGGAGGAATGATCCCGATGGATATTGGTGGCCACTCGCCTATTCCACTTGGGGCCCCACCATTGTCTCTTTCAATTTTTTTCACAACTTACTATTTTTAGCAGTTTTTCGGGTCTTGAACTTCCAGAGCTGTTTTGAAGCACCAAACGGAGATAGTATGCTGAAGTTACGTCCTGGGAAGTTGAAACACTAATTTACCCAAACGGGGCCCATAGTTTTGGTGCTTCATCTCCTAGGGTTAGTTTTTTTGGAGGTTTATAATGCTCCATTGTTTCTCCATAATAAATAGGTCCTCGAGCATCATTGTAATACAGTTCAAAGGTCTGTAGTCACCACATCTCTTCTCAGAGATTCGCTACCAGCACCCTAGATATTTTATTTCCATCATGTTTGTAAGCATATTTCTGTAATTTTATATTAATGAAATGAAGCCTTATTTCTGCTGTATTTTTATGTTTATGGTTATTTTTTTATTCTGTTGCGTTCCTGCATAAATCCGGATCAGTATTAGCTTGCATAATAAAGTGAAAGACATGTATGAAGATGAATCAGGACAATCAGAGCATCAATATCAGAATTCAGATCATTCTAAAAATGAATCCAAAAACAAAAAGGAAAACCCAGAAAAGATAATTGTTCAAGTAATCCAAGAGATTGAGATGCAGGAGAAAGGAGGAAGTAATGGAACAGAGTCAACTTCCCAAGAAGTTCAACACAGTCCAGATACACTTGATCAGTTAGAAAAGTCCCAACCAAAGAATTTTAATAGTGAATGGGATGATTTTTCTAAAGAAATAAATACTCCTAAAACAAATCCTAATATTGATCAAGTTGTTAGTTTTCAGACACCTGAACATTCTCAGAGGTTAGTGGAAATTGTTACTCCACTACAAGAAGTTCCTGAAACTCATGATCGAGAGATTATCCTGGCTTATCCCACAGAACAGATAATGTTACAAGTTGAGGAAATTCCTTTGCTAGATGTATTTTACATTCCTATTCATAACGCTGTAGTCAAGAGAAGAAAAAGGATAACAATTGATGATACAGCCATAGACCTTAAAAATGAATTTGTTGATGTTTTATGGAAGGATCCTCTAGCTGATCCTACTGAACATTTAACCAAACTAGCATAGTTTGCAGGGGCATATGCTACTACCACTGTTCATAAATCTACTGAGGTTAAAATGTTACTGAATCATAGAGAAGACAAAATAAAAGAATTAGAGAGACTGTTAAATCTAGAAAATTCTAACTCCAGCGAGAAAATAGAATTGAATATGTCCCAATTTCATAAGGATTTCGAAAGTCTTAATTTACAACATCAAGTACAACTCACTGAGAAGCAAACAAAACTGGAAGTAGCAATGAACTGATTAAAAATCCAACCACAGTTAGAGAAATTCATAAAGGAAGCATTGGATGTTAATACTAAGTTAAATCAACAACAAGAAGTATTCTTCCAACAAGCTTCTATTACTGGCTCTTATTGTGACTCCAGTGAAATATTGATCCAGCAAGTAGCTATCCAGAAACTTGAAAGACCAGGGCAAGCTTAAACGAGATAAAATCGGTATGTACCCAATAGCACAAATTCCTTCCCCTTACTTTTATGTTGTTGTTATGTTGTGTAGATTATATGAAAAACTTGATACCACTAGGTTTTCTGTAGATTGGGTCCCATTTCTTGATGCAATCGTCAATTCCTTAATTTTGAATTGGGTAAATATCTTATCTGATAATTTAGCCAGAAACATCATGGAGTATAGGAATAAAAGAAGTGTTTCATCTAGAGAAATACCCCTCCTTTATATGAGTGCCTATGTCATGGACACAATTTTCTTTTCTTCTAGTTTTCCTACCATGGGATGGAAATGGATAGCCCAAGACTCTACCCCAATCCACATTTACCACAAAGCTCTTTAGGATTCAGACTTCCATTTGAAATTTTACAAAATTTTCCATAGAGTCATGTTTCCTATGCACGAGATGATATTTAATGAGAAATCCCCTAGGGTTTCCAAAGAGGATAGTAGAAACATTCTATATGTTGCTAGATGGTTCGCAGAGGAAACTTTCATTTATGTCAGAGTATTTGGGAGTTATGCTTCTCCTCACGTCTTTCCATATTATGTTCCTGATAAGTTACTTGCAAGGGAGATAACATATCAACTTGTTGTAAATGGTATTTCAATACAACTTAAAGATGTTAAGAAGGCCATTTCACTTAATTTTCCTTTACAGTGCGGTACTTTTTCACTTTTTGATATTGGTCATGCCTACAAGGAAGTGTCGAAAGCTAGTCTATTCATCTTCAACTGTTGAAACAAGAACTTATTAAAGAGTGCACGTTTGAAGTGCTCTCAGAAGTCAAACAGCTAGAAATAAAGTGGAAACAAAAGGTAGAAATGAAGGATGAAACAATTAAGTTTGATTAAGAAAATTATTGGAATTTTCTGATCAAACCTTATCATCAGTATCAGACCCTGCAGTCTTTAATAGATTCAACAAAAAGATCACAACCAACACTCTCAAATGCGGTATTCAAGGGATAGGTCAGATCAAAGATTTCGTATCCAGCTCAACTCAAGCCCATGCTAGATATTTGTCAACTTTGAGATCAAATCCAAAAGAAAGATTGGAATTCATAAGTCATATGGCTACTTTATTTTCCTATATTGTAGTTAAAGGATGGTTGTTTGAAACCTCCTCTATTTTTATGTAATGACCTATTTTTAAAACATAGTTGGTTTAGTATTTAATCCCCTCTCATGCATTTAGAGAAGGGTCTATAAATTTGTCAAAAAAATTCTCAAATAATGCACTTTTGTAAGTTTGTGAATTCTTTGATGAATTAATGGAACACAGTCTGTTATCTTTTGAAATTTGAAGTTGTTTAACTGATGTTGCACCATTGTACTCTTTAAATTACTTTAAATTGAAGAGGAGAAAATATATACTATTATTTTACATGAGTATAACTTTGTACATATGTGTAATATTCCTACTTTAGCAAGCAGCTAAGGGGAGTATTAATTTTTTATTTTTACACTTAATAGATGAATAAATGTGGGAGGAGACCCATACTTAGCCAGCATCAGCATAAAAAACCTTTTGGTGTGAAAGGGGATCAAGGTAGCGGTTGGATTTTACAATCCCATGTGCGAACAGGGACAAATGCATATGGACAAGGTCAAGTTTGACCAAGTCAACAACGTAGGTATGAGAGGAGGTGATCATCCATAGAGACAACACAACGCAAGTGGGAGGAAGATTCCTTGGTGAAGGAAACCCTAAAGAGTGGGGCCCAAGGAAAGGAGGCTCACACATGTTTAAAAGGAGGGCAAGGCAGCCATAACAATATTATTCTTATCATTTTATTTCTAGATTTGGTATGAGAGACTATCCTGCTTTCTTCAACTATTTAGTTGAGATTGTTGTGCTGCTTAGCACAAGGATTTCCTATTTAGGAATCCTTCTCCTTTCTTAAGAAGCCCCTTTAAGGAGTTGTACTGATTTGCCTAAAATCTGGGCTTGAGGCCAAGAATCCTCCTTCAGCTACAACATTATTTCTGCAACAGTATAATGTTGTGTTGCAGGGTGTTGCAGTGAGGGTTCACAACACCACTTCCAACACTTGATTTCAGAGGAGGAGGCTCTCTTTCTCTTGGGAGATCAGTGAGGAAGCATTCCGTAGCATATTTTCACATCTTAGAACTTTTCCAAAGTAATCCCATCATCTACATTGAAATCCCTTGTAGGAACTACGTCTTTTCTTGCAGTGTTGCAATGAGAGGGTCAATCCCCTCAAGTTTGAGTTGCTTTCTCAGGGACAAGGCTAACCTTTCTCCCGGAAAGTTTATAAGGAGGAGTTTCCTTCATTCCATGTATTTTTCAGCTGTATAAAGACATAGATTCAGTTATGCTGTGTCATTTTCAGATCCAGATCTGTAGATCTGACATTTTTCACTTGTACTCTCATAGAACCCTTGCCGGGTCATTTCTATAATGTGTAAAAGAAGCTTATTCTCCATTTTTCTCCATGATTTGATGTAATACAATCCATGTATGATATTTAAACCATATTTCATAATAAAACCTCATAAAATCACACTATTTATGCTTCAGTAAATTCTGCATAAGCTAAGTCATGGGGTTTGGGCCTTTTTGAGCCATATCGGGACCGGGAGATCTGTTTAACTTAGCTAGAGTGATTTGATTTTTCTCCCATTTCGTATGTAAGTCCCATATGACATAATATAATGTATCCAACCTTTATTTTCCTCTGTTATTATGCAAATAGCTGGGAATAACGTTTTTGGGGCTTATTTTGCTGCTTTTCCCCAACTTTTGGATCATAAAATGAATTATAAGTTGTTGTTTTAGCTTTAAGTGATGGCTATGTGTTTTTAACACATCATATGAGTCTATTAATCTTTGAGCATCCATTATTGTGTTCATGTATTTTTTTAGCTCCAAACTTGGAATATCTTAAGTTATTCTCATTGTTGTAGATTTTCCCTATTTTGGGATATTACAGTGGTATAGGAGCATGATATTTGGCTCAGCCTGTGAGTTATAGATATTAGAAGGAGAAAGATCAGAATGATGAAGAGAATGAGTTTTATCTCATCACTTTTAAAATCCAAGAAGGACCTCCCCAAGGAGGTTAAGAAGATGAAGAGTTGCAGTGAAACTCCTAGAGGGTTTCAAGAAGAGGAAGATCCATGCACTTCCTATTCTCAAAGAGGAGAAGAAAAGAGATATAAAGGACACTTGGAATCTAAAATTCTAAGTGGATACCTTGCTGAGTACCAAGCTAAACCTAGAGCCTTCAAGGAGACTCTAGCTTTACCACAGTTCATTAAGTCGGAAGAAGAAAGGAGACTCTACAGCCATGGAATGATGACAGGAAATAGATTCCTATTGTCCACTTTTGATGGATCACTCACATGTGCAGCAAGGGATTGGGTGATGAAACTAGAGGCTTTCTTCCTACTACATCTGGTAGTAAAGAGAGAGGTTGTAGAAATTGCAGTGCTGCACCTTGAAGGTGAAGCAAACAATTGGTGGTTCAGCCATTTGAGCCATGCAAGAGTGTCTACTCTTGCTAATTTTTCTCAAAAGTTGATCAGGAGATTTGGGGAAGGAAGATCAGAAAAAGGGAGATCCTCACCATTGCTTGAGGAAGCATGTACCAGCTCTGTCACAACCTTGGAGGAGCAGCCTTCATGTTTAGCACTAAAGGAAGCCAACATAGTTGAGGGAGAAACTCTTGCTTCCACATTTCACCAAGGTATGATTAAGTTTCCATCTCCTGTCATTTCAACAAATATTATGGAGGGATCTCAATTATTATATACTACTTATTTAGAGAAATAGAGTTGCATTACAATGTATAAGAGCAGTATTGAAGAAAGGAGGACCCATTCTTTATGGGAGCATTCAAATGGTAGCTTCATTCATGAAGAAATGGTGGATGGAATGATAGATGGTAGACATATTGAAATGAGAAACCCTTTCTCCTTTCTAGATGACCCTTTCTCAATGAGCACTCTCCAGCTCAGAGAGAAACTTCTACTTGTAGCAAATCCAGAACCTTATTGGTTTTGGAAGGCCATTGATGGGAAGGAGGTCTCATGGAGAGATCTCATGGGAGGTGCACTTCAACACATCATGAAGTGCAAAGTTATTCAAAATTTTTGGGAGGGTTTCCCCTCATCACATTTAGATCCTTATGGATTCAAGAAGGACATTGATGAGAGATCTTCTGTAGAAGATCTCCAAGGAGTTTCTTTTCAACATCCCATGAAATACAAGAGCAGAAATCTGATTTGGGAGGCTGATAGTCTTCCTTACGAGAGTGCTAAGGAAGAACATGATGTAAGGCACCCGCATGTGGATGGATGGGTGTGGATGATGAGCAAGAAGCTGGAAAGGTACTTGTAAATCTATGATACTGGGCAGCAGGAGGCTTGGTTGCGTTGGTTGCTCTTGAAAGAGTTTGGTCATCATCCTCTTTCTAAGGGTATGTGGTAGGGTACTTGCATCATGGAGAAGTAAAGAGTATGGATGCATTGTGATGATATAAAATTCTTCACCATGTTTTCACTACATTATTTTTATGATGGAGGTATGTGCAGGCAACAAAAACTTTTGTTGCTTGGGTTATTCTTGGGAGAGCAAGGGAAGATTTGTTCTTGTACTTTGCATGATGATGCAGGAGTATGAGGTGGCACTATCATGGTGCAAAGGGGCTACTCCTTGGACTTAGATGTTCAAGAGGTGCTTCCATCTTGGGAGGAACTTCTTATGTGTAGCAGCATTATGGGATATGCCTCTGACATTGTGAATGTCAAAGAATGGAGTTATGAGTTGGCAAGAGCCTATTTGCATGGGCCAACAACACTGTCACCTTGGAGGTTGGACTTATTGATGGAGTGTCCCCAGGATCACTTCACATTTTATGCACTTGGTAAACAAGGAGGAGGTGAGAAATTTGTTTTTGCATTTATTGATTGTCTAATACAATATTTGCATACTCTTACCATTTCTATGCAGTGCATTGCTCCACAAGAGGGAAAGCTTATCAATTGGCTTCATGGTCAATTTTGGGCCAATCTATATGATGGAGACAACCATCTCTTATATGACCTTGGGCAAGTATGTTTTGCTTACATGTATGATCAACTATTGTACCTAACCAGTTACTATTCATTAGCAGACTTGATGACATACATAACTATCCATGTATTAAAAAAAACAACTTGCCATACTATTTTCTGAAGCAATAGTTTGGGAAACTGCGCTGTAACTACATGGGGAATTGTTGGTACTTGGTTGCACCACATGAAACTTTTATTATTTCCCTAATTTTAATGTTGATCATGATCTCTTTTGATGATATTTTTCTTATCTCTAGTGAGAGCATGATGGGGAGAGAGACACATGAGATGGATGTCTCCTTTGGGGAAGAGGATTCCCACACTTTTTGCATTGCATGTTCTAATGGGAGCATGAGAGGAGATATGGCCCCCAACGCCAAACATTTGTTTCTTTTTGTTGAGGTGGGCCATGTGATTGATTGGATACCATATGATGATCATGTCCTATTCATCATATATGAGATGTTTTGGGTCAGCTTGATCTACAACGTTGGAGAAGAGATCCTTGGAGGTATAATCTTCATCTTGCCATACTCTACACTTATCATGAATGGAGAGGAGGACAGCGTGGGGTAGGCTACTTTGCCAACCATGTTCAGATTTTCAGCCCACCTACTTTGCAAGAGCCAAAGGTGGAGGAAGATTTTCAGGAGTTTCCTAGTTGGGAGGTGACTGATCTTGTATGGATGATAGCTTGGGGGTGGAGGTTTTACATGGGAATGATAGTTCCCAAACACATTTCAGACTCCATGCCTTGGGAGGAATATTTTCAGTTCTATCCTTGCAGTTGCTTGAGGACAAGCAACATTTGGTAGGGGAGGACTATAATATTCCTACTTTAGCAAGTAGCTAAGGGGAATATTAATTTTTTATTTTTACACTTAATAGATGAATAAATGGGGGAGGAGACCCATACTTAACCAAAATAAGCATAAAAACCCTTTTAGTGTGAAATGGGATCAAGGTAGCAGTTGGATTTTATACTCTCATGTGTGAACAGGGACAAATGAATGTGGACAAGGTCAAGTTTGACCAAGTCAACAACGCAGGTATGAGAGGAGGAGATCATCCATAGAGACATCGCAGTGCAAGTGGGAGGAAGATTCCTTGGTGAAGGAAACCCTAATGAGCGGGGCCCAAGGAAAGGAGGCTCACACATGTTTAAAAGGAGAGCAAGGCAGCCATAACAAGATTATTATTATGATTTGATTTCTGGATTTGGTCTGAGAGACTATCCTGCTTTCTTCAACTATTTAGTTGAGATTGCTGTGCTGCTTAGCACAAGGATTTCATGTTTAGGAATCCTTCTCCTTTATTAAGAAGCCTCTTGAAGGAGTTGTAATGATTTGACTCACATCCAGGCTTGAGGCCAAGCATCATCCTTCAGCTACAACGTTATTTTTGTAGCAGTATAATGTTTTGTTGCAGGGTGTTGCAGTGAGGGTTCACAACACCACTTCCAGCACTTGTTTTCAGAGGAGGAGGCTCTCTTTCTCTTGGGAGATCAGTGAGGAAGCATTCCGAAGAAGATTTTCACATCTTGGCACTTGGCCAAAGTACTCCCATCATCTACAGCGTAGTCCCTTGCAGGAACTGCATCTTTTATTACAGTGTTGTAGTGAGAGGGTTAATCCCCTCAAGTTTGAGCTGCTTTCTCAAGGAAAAGGCTAACCTTTCTCCCGGAAAGTTTGTAAGGAGGATTTTACTTCATTCCACTTATTTTTCAGCTATATAAAGACATAGCTTCAGTTATACTGTTTCATTTTCAGATCCAGATCTGTAGATCTAACATTTTTCACTTGTACTCTCATAGAACCCTTGTTGGGCCATTTCTATAATGTGTAAAAGAAGCTTATTCTCCATTTTTCTCCATGATTTTATGTAATACACTCCATGTATGATATTTCCACCATATTGCATCATAAGCCCTCATAAAATCATGTTTTTTATGCTTCAGTAAATTCTGCATAAGCTAAGTCATGGGGTTTGGGCCTTTTTGAGCCATATCAGGACCGGGAGATCTGTTTAACTTAGCTAGAGTGATTTGTTTTTTCTCACATTTGGTATGTAAGTCCTATATGACATAATATAAGGGATCCCACTGTTATTTTCCTCTATTATTATGCAAATAGCTAGGAATAATTTTTTTGGGGCTTATTTTTCTACTTTTCCCCAACTTTTGGATCATAAAATGAAGTATAAGTTGTTGCTGTAGCTTTAAGTGATGGACATGTGTTTTTAACACATCATATGAGTCCATTAATCATTGAACATCCATTATTGTGTTCATGTATTGTTGTAGCTCCAACTTTGGAATATCTTAAGGTATTCTCATTGTTGTAGATTTTCCCTATTTTGGGATATTACAATATGGTACTTCTATTCACTTGTATTAAGTATTAATTTATAGATTTGCAATCATATTTTTATTGCATTATATGTTTGAGATGTCATTATAGATGAATGTTACATGCTTCTATACTAATATGTTTGTGATTTCTTATTAGATATATAATCACACATATGAATGCGATATACTTTTCAAAATTCTTCTAATCAAACTATTTTGTTATAAGGATCATCTTACATAATTTGTATCTCTTTCAACTGTTAAATAATCCACATTACTAATATTTGAAATATATCTCTCTAGATCGCATAAAGGAAGAAACACCTCGGGTATATAGTAGAATAGATAGTTTAGATAGATTCATGTGATAGATTAGAATCATTTTCCATTGCATGTTGTATAATCAAAACACATCCCAAAATAATTCCTTATTGGGAAATTGGTCCCACTATCCTAGTCAGAGCCACTACACCAAACGTAAAAGGAGCTGCTTTAAGGTTCGGACATGGTGGTTTTCCCCCATGTGGCTGCGAATTTCGAAGCCTCAACACAACTAAAAGCCTCTAAAATATGTGTTACAATGAGGCTCGAAGGCCTATATATTATTGAGAAACAATGGAAAACTCTAAACATCCAAAAAACTAACCCTAGGAAATGAAACACCAAACTATGGCCCTCGTTGGGGTAAATTGGTACATCAATTTCCCGGGGTTGTAGCTTTGGTATAGTATCTCTGTTTGACATACATGATACATCGTTAGAAATATCTACCGAGGACTAGAACTTATAACCATGAATGTAGATTCCAAAATGGAATTAGATTCTCCAGATACTGCTAACGATGCCCAAAAAACGTCGTTTAGGGCCTCAAAATGGCTCCGGAAGTTTAGGACCCAAAAAAATGCTAAAAATAGTAAGTTGTGCCGAAACTGAAAAATTGAAAGAGACAATGACGGGGCCCCAAGTGGAATAGGTGGGTAGCCACCAATATCCACCTGGATCATTCCTCCTCCCTTAGGAAGCAATGGTCCCCATTGCGTTGAGTTCCTCCATGAGATGAGGAAACTTCTTTTGAACTCGATCCCTGGTGCACCACTTACCTTGGTGTAGAAGTTGGCCAAATTTGACAACCTGATACAGTTGGATCTTCTGTTGGTGAGTGTTCTTGATTTTCATGTCCATGATACAATCTGTGGTGGCATGTTCCATGCAGTTTGGGTTTAACGTTGTTGGTGTGAGTTGTTCTGTAGTATCAGAGGTGTCTAGTAGAGGTGGGAAGTAGGGACGAAGGCGGTCCACATTGAATATTGGGTGCAAACCAAGGAATGGTGGAGTACTGAGCTTGAAGGAATTGTTCTAGTGAGGCGCTCATCTGGGGTTCAGTGAGGTGCTCCTTCTGCAAATGTAGCCAGACTTTGTTGCTCACCTGGAAGTTGTGTGGAACCCCATGTTGATCATGTCGTTGCTTGTACAAAGCATTGTCTCTGTCCAATATATCATGAACCTGTTGGTTGCTTTTATGAATGTGCTCGATGAAGTTGTTCTCTTTTTCAGCTTCAGACTGGACATGAGTCGAATTGGCCTGAGTAGCCACAAATGGCATGGCTATGTCAATGGGACATAGTGGCTGGAATCCCAAGCCCACCTGAAAGGGGTTGTGGCTAGTTGAGCTGTGGAGAGCTCGGTATAATTGTGTTGTACATAGGGGAGGATCTCATCCCATGTGCATGGATTCTTTGAATTGTACATGCGAAAAATGTGTACAATCATCCTGTTGATGACCTCTGTCAGGCCATCCGTTTGGGGATGGAAAGCTGTGGACTTGGTGAGGTTGGTGTCCAGCATTGATCAGAGGTTGCACCAAAATGTGTTGAGGAACTTGTTGTCTCGATGTAAGATGATAGACTGTGAGATCCCAAAATGCACCCACACTCGTTTAAAGAAGAGTTTAGCAGTGGTTTTTGCAATGATATTATTCTTGCAGGGCACCATAATGGCCATCTTCGAGAATCTGTTAACGACCATGAAAATAAAGTCATTTCCATGCTTAGTAGAGGGAAAGCCCGACATGTAATCCATGGAGATGGATTCCCAAGGTCGACTAGGGGTAGGTAGCAGAGTATAGAGGCCTTACCTCTTGATGTTTGGTTTCGCAATGGCACAAGCAATGCAAGATCTGATGTACTTCTCGACATCTTGTCGAAGGTTTGGCCAATAGAAATACTTCTGAAGTACTGCCACTATTTTCTCGTCCCCTAAATTTCCAGCGACTTGACTATAGTGTGCTTCCCATATCATCTTGGCATGCTCACTTGAAGGAACACAAAGGTGTCCTAGGTGACATAACAGTGCATATTGGAGGTGAAATTTTGGAACTTGTGTACCCCCCAAGGGTGCCTTGTATGTGTGACCGAATTCTGGATCTCTCTTGTAGAGAAGTGGCTAATCAGAATCCTTGTGCCCATAAGAGTTGGGAATGGTGGTGAGCGCCATGATTGGTGGTCAGCTGAGGCAGTCTGCAACATTATTGGTGCTACCCTTCTTGTACTTGATGTTCAAATGAAACTGTTGCAGATATGTGGACCACTTCCGATGGCGATCATTCTGCAACTTCCCTTGTGTCTGTATGAAGTGCAGGGGTCGATGGTATGCATGGATGATTGTTTCCTTCCCAAAAATGTAATGCTTCCATTGTCGACAAGCCTGCACAATGGAATACATTTCTTTGTCATAAGTGGGATACTTGTGGAATGTGCCAGGAAATGTCTCACTGTGTTCTTGCCCCAGATGCCCATTGAAGTAAAGCTGATAACATGATCGAGAATCTATCTCGATCTCAAATGGTTGTTACCAGAGTCGGTAATGTGAGCATAAATAAAACAATAAATGTTTCCAATTCTCTCTCGAATACCTTCAACAGAGATTAAAACCAAAATAACTTTTATTCAGCTCCTCCACAGTGACAGCTCAAAGACCGTGACATAAGGAAAGTCCCAGCACGAAGACATTTGTTACACCATTTTTTGGTCATCTAACCTACTATCATTAGATGGACCCAAGTACACCATGTAAGACCAATTTTACCCTAAGTAAAATTTCTCTCCTTATGTAAAATAACTTAATAAACCACATTTATTAGGTTGTTTATGGTCTAAACAGGAAACCCCAAAAGGAAATATTAAACAAACCTATATTTGTTTGATTTTCCTCATGGAATAATTAATTAAACCATAATTTAATTATTATTCCCGATCATGTTTAACCCAAAAACAAAGAAATTAATTTGATAAACCTTTATTTATCTTATTGTTTTCTAGGAATAATTATTTAAATCTTATTTAGATAATATTCCTTGTTAAATATGACCAAATCACCCACAAATAATTAAATAAATCATTATTTATTTAATTATCCTTCAACCACTTCCTTAAAAAGATAAATAAATCATTTGTTTATTTATTATTAACAAATAAAGGGATTTGACCCAAGTCAAATACTTTTTCCCTCCAACAAATATAATAAAATATTCCATAAAAGGTGGATCTAGATTTGGTTAACATTGTTTTAATCATGCACCAAGATCTAGAATGACCCAATATTTTGTTATAAATAGGAGGGTTTTTCCTACCATTCTTCACCTTTTGTTGCCTATTAGATCACTCTGGATCTATACACTTGGTCACTTTTTTCTACATTATTTGTTGTGTGAGCTCCCTTTGAGTTCTATCTTTGTCTGGGTTTTCTACACCAACAAGAGAGAGAGATTCTAGATCTGAAGTGCTGAGGACTTCCAAGAACCCATCCCATTGAGGAGAATTGGAAACATCTTCTTGTTTTCCTCCCAGGTACCCTTAATACAAAAAATTCTTTCAAAAATTGTTCTTGTCTTGTCTATTGGTATATGGAGCAAACCCTTATTTTTACTGCTTAATGTCTTTCTATGCATAGATCTGGTTTTTTGCAGCTCTTTTATTGATCAACTAATTACAGATCTGAAGATATTGGCAGCCACTTTTGTTGTTAGGGCTATTAGTTATACGTAGCTAAAGTGGTATTTTTTCGTACACTTCGAAAAAGGATTCATACTAACACCTGTGGTAGAGAAAGACTTAGAAAGTTGCAAAGCTATGTTGGAGTGGTTGGGGCTAGCCAATCTCGAATGACTTGGATATTGGTTGGATCTACATGCACCCCCATTTCATCAATAATGTATCCCAAATATTGAACTTGGGTCATGCCAAAAGTGCACTTCTCCAAATTGGCACACAACTTGTGTTTCCGCAGTGTTTGGAGGAATTTTCGGATGTGGTCGAGGTGCTCTTCTGATGTCTGGCTGAAGATCAGAATGTCATCCAAGTACACCACTACAAATGAGTTGGTGAATGGCCGTAAGATGTTTTCCATCAACCTCATGAAGGTTGTGGGAGTATTCGTCAACCCGAAAGGCATGACCAACCATTAAAAAATGCCCTCCTTGGCTTTGAAGGTAGTCTTCCACACATCGAAGGGTTTGATTGGTACCTGGTGATACCCAGACTTCAAGTCGATATTGCTGAAATATTTTTCCCCTTCGAGTTGGTCCAGAAGGTCATCAATCCGTGGGATCGGGTACCTATTTCAGACAGTGATCTTGTTCAACATCCAATAGTCAATACAGAGTCTCCAAGTCCCATCCTTCTTTTGTACCAACATGATTTGGCTCCCATAGGGTGATGAAATATGCCTCTTGATTTCATTGCTCTCCAGAACAGAGCGCTGATAGATCGATCCATTGGGTAGCGGTGCACCTGGTGTCAGATCAATGGGGTGCTTAACCTGACAGTGTAGAGGCACCCCTGTGGGTGAGGTGAATATGTCCCCATACTCCTCCACAACCTTGTCCATTTTTTGTTGCTGTGCAGAGGAGCCCTATTGTGAGGTCGTGGCCACAATATTCTTATTTCCCTGGGGGCGGATCATCAGGAAAATAAATTTCCTAGTTTTGGAAATGAGCTTACTGCATTTTTTTTGTAGTAACCAAAGAGATAGTGGCAGGCAGTGGTACCTCTAGTATCCTGTGCAACTTATTTCCCAAAGTAACAATAACAACATGAGGTCGGGAGTCATAAACAGCATGTCTCTTCCACAAGTATGGTTGGCCTAATAATACATCACAAACATCAAGAGGAGCAATGTCACATAATACCTCATTTGTGAAGGGCTTGATGTTGTAGGGAAGGCGACACTGTTGGCTGACGTGGAGATCCCATCCTTAGTGAAGCCACCTGATGGTGTATGACTGTGGGTATTATATGGTCACAAAGCCCAATCGCTTCACAACGTCTGCTAAAATGAGGTTATTTTGGCTCTCATTGTCGACAATGAACTGTAGTTGGGAACCATTTACCCACATCTTGGAGTGGAAGAGACACTCCTCCTTCTCTGGATCTTCTGGTTCCTCCTTCTGGATCTTCGTAGTGGAAACAGTTGCGTTGGGCTCTGCATCGATAATATGTTTCCATTTTTCATTCCCCTTATCAAATTCTAAGTCAGAGTCAGAGCATGGATCTGATTCAGAAGCCCTCATCTTGGCCACCAGTGATTGCTTACCCTGAAACTCACTTTTGTTGTGAGTGGAGCTCGTATGGAACTCACACCACTTTCCCGTGTCCTTATTTAGCTTCGCGATATTGTTATTTGCTTCCGGCTTTGAAAGTTTGTCTTGGGCCGCCATGCCTTGGCTTTGTCTTTTGTTCCACAGTTTGGGGGCACCTTTCCCTAGTCTCACTTCTTTTGTTTGAATTTCTACTCAATCTTAGTAGCATATCGGTATGTCGTACCAAGTGAGGAGATGTTGAGGAACTCCATTTACTCATGAATATATCTATGCAGAAAACTACGATACTTTAACACCAAAATTTTCTTTGAATCTTTGATACCCAACTTTGTACGCAGGGTATGGAACAGATTCGTCAATTCATGCACATCTTGATCCCTTTGTTGCCGCAACATGGTCCATTGTATGTACTTGTCCTCATAGCTCCCCATGGGATAATATTGTTCCTTGATGGCGTCTTAGAAAGAATTACAAGTGGGTACGACTGAGAAAATAGAGGGTTATGTCTCATCCTTTTTCTCACAATAGGTTTCCCACCATTCCTTGACATGGGGGGTAGCTTTGAGGAGTGAAAAAATAATCTTCTCCTGGTTGGAAAAGTCATGAATCGAGAAATATCCTTCTAATAGATTCAACCATCTATCTATGACATATGCATCTATTTGACCCTCAAATATGGGAATTTCAAAGTTTACTTGTACCTTAAATGGAGTCATGCCTCCAGAGTGGCTGCTGGATGCAGATGTGCTGCCTATGGGCAGCCATTGAAGGACCTGGGAAAAGTTATCCATCACCGCATTCCTTTTTTTTTTAGGGCCTCCTCAAGAAATATTTTGATAGGATCTCCTGCTCCCTCATATTTCTTTTCATCCCCCATGGGTGGCCATTGGGGTTTGCGAGGCTGATCTTGCAAAGGTTCAACCAGATCGAGCCCTAACACCTTATACCCTGACCTCGTTGGGGACATGCAAAGAAGGATCAAGAAAAAGAAGACATCTTTGATACCATTAATTTTGATTTATGTAGGAACGCAATAGAATACAAATGTAACCATAAATACAAAGATGAGTGGAAATAACACTTAACTTCATTAATATCAAAGAAGTGAAATTTGCTTACAGACAGAATGGAAATAAACTAGCTAGGGCGTTGGTAGCTTATCTCTTAAGAAGAGATGTGGCGGCTACAGGCCTCTAAAATGTGTGTTACAATGAGGATAAAAGACCTATATATTATTGAGAAATAGTGTAAAACCCTAAACGTCCAAAAATGTAACCCTAGGAGATGAAACACCAGATTATGGGCCCCGTTGGGGTAAATTGGTACATCAATTTCCCGCGGTTGTAACTTTGGCATACTATCTATGTTTTACACACATGATACATTGTTATAAAGATATATCCAAGGACTACAACTACTGACCTCGAATGTAGATTCTAGAATAAAATTATATTTTCCAAACAAACGATGCCCAAAAAATGTCGTTTAGGGCCTCAAAACGGCTCTAGAAGTTCAGGACCCAACCTGCTAAAAATAGTAAGTTGTGCAAAAATTGTTAAAATGAAAGAGACAATGGTGGGGCCTCAAGTGGAATAGATGGGTGGCCACCAATATCCCCCTGGATCATTAAGATGGTTGTTGAAGGGAGGTAAGCTCATCCTGGTGCAGGCAGTCCTTCAACAATTATTTGTTTACTGGGCACACCTATTCCTTATACCAAAAGCCGTTATTGATAGAATTAAGTCCACCCTGGAAAAATTCATTTGGGAAGGTGGCAGGGGGGAAGGGAAGTATCATCTGACTAGATGGGAGAATATCACTCTGCCTAAGAACCGAGAGGGGTGGGGCCTGATGGATGTTCACACTTTTGGGAAGGCACTGCTAATGAAGTGCTTATGGAGATGTTTACATACACCCGGGTTATGGTGGGATATTATTAGATATAAATACCTCATATCACAGAATTTGGAGGCCATCTATATCTCTGGATGGGAGACTGCTGGTAGGAGGTCATTCATATGGAAAGGTCTTAGGAAATTATGGCCTTTTTTGTCTCGGAAGCTACATCAGAGTTTTGGAAATGGTAGAAAAATTATGATAGGGACGGGGGTTATCCAGGGAAATCCTCTGTTTAATTTCACCAATACACATCTGGGTAACTTCATTCACGGAAGAGGCATTTTATTCCATGGAAAAATCATACACCAATGGAAGGAGGGCATTCTAAGGTGGGAAGAGGCCGATCACATTGGACTACAAGGACAATTGGATGATGAATGGTCAAAATATATGTAGGGTTTAAGATCAATGGGATTTCGGTACAACACAAGAGGTGATTATATTACGTGGGGTGGCCTTTTAAATAAGGGACAAATAAGTACGAGCGATACCTATAGAGAAATGATAAATATCCAATGCAATCAAACAAATTTTTTTTGGTTCACAGAGATCTAGAAGGTTAAGATTCAGATAAAAATCATCATTTTCCTATGGTTTGTTTGGAATAATAAGAACCTGACATGGAAAAAACTCGAGAAGACCTAGGATCTGTTGTTTATGTATGACGGTGGATGAAGACAACATACACCTTTCTTATAAGTGTGTTTTTGCGAGGAAGATATGGAGTTCACTATTTTCTGGATATAAATTTCATGAGAAAGACTATATGTTTGTGGAACACTGCAATAATTGGTGGTCAACGAAAGGTACACATTTCAAGAGCATACCACTCCTTTTCCATTGGAGGTTGTGGTGCTGCAAAAATTAGTGGATATTTGAAGAAAAGAAATGAACACCTATATGGGCCGCTGATCATATCATACAAACATGGGGCGGCTTGAGGATCCATGATAGGCCACCAAGGGATATCTCACACAGACTTAGACCCTTCAAAATCCATTATCTGAAAGGTTTCTTTGATGGGGTGGCATTGAACCATAGATGTGGATGTGTCGCTTGGTTGATGACTAAACCTCTATGCCATTACAAAATTCACTGGTTCGGCGGTCAAGGGACTAATACAAGGGTGGAGATGTTGGCTCTGTGGGGCCTCTTGTGGTTCACAAAACATATTTATATTGAAAAATTATGGGTATTTGGAGACTCTAAGGTTCTTATCAATCATCTAAATAACCGCAACACACTGGCGCCTAAACACCTATCCAATTGGATGGACAGGATCAATGAACTATGCATATCTTTCTCCAACACCTCTTTTACACACATTTATAGGGATAAAAATGACATTGTTGACAGATTATTTAAGAAGGGTCTAATGGGGAGATTTGTAGAAATGCATTATGAACTGACACATGCCTCTGGTAGTGGGGCAAAGGGTACCATGAAATTCTTCTCATCCTTAGGTGCTAGTATTGACTCTCTGTCTGATAACATAGGCACAGGAAAAACACAGGAAGTGAAGTTTTCAATGAAACACAAAGTTTGCTTTTACACTGAACTATCGGATTAATGGAACAATTTGTGTTTTGTTTATATGGAGACAGGATTCCCACACAGAATTTCCATGGGAGTGGACTGGTACACTGGTTTGAACTGTTGTTTGTCACTCAGCTGAGTGACTTTTGATGATGCTAATTCTGTCTTAATGATAAGCTTAGGATATAACCATTGTTAGTCATCAATATTTTTCATTATCTTTGTATGACTATAGAATTGTTATAGTTTGCTGAAAACAATATTCCTTGAATATATAGAGTTTCAGAAATCTCACTTCCTTCATTAACTTCATAAAACCTTTTTTTCAGTTTGCCATCTCAAAGTCACCCTGTTGCTCTTAAAAGACTCATTATGGGTTTATACCTCTCATTTCCATCATTCTTTCCTACCTAAGACCTCATTTCCCCATTTTCCCCTGTCAATAAACTCCATCCTCCCTCTAATATTTCTTGTTGCTAACTCATTCCCATGTCCCCTTGAGCATAACAACACATTTGAAAATGCTCTTGTCACTTGAAAGTTTTCAAGTCGAATTTCATTCAAAATCAGGTCAAAAATAACTCCCATTAGGTAATTAGGGTTTTTCATTTTTCAAGGTCATCCTTTCATTTCAATGAGGCCAGCACACATATGAGAAGGATTGATTATGACAAGCATTCTTCTAGCTCCCCAAAATCCTTGGATGTTTCAGGCATTTCTTTTCCTTTGCTATAATTTGGCTCAGATGTAATAGGATGTTGATACATGGTTATTCAAGAAGGACCTAAAATTTACAAGGAGGACTGTCGTCTTAGTTCAGAACCTGTAAGTGAGGAAAATGGGACAAAGTTTGGCACTTTTGTAGAGGTGTAGGAAGATTTATCACGAGAAAGTGCTGATGATGTAGACTGTCTACTCCTGAATGGAAACAATTTACAGCAAGGGAAAGAGAAACAACTTGGTCTTGTAGATGACACATGTTATAAACTTGATAGTCCATTTGAGTGCCAAAATAGTGATTACTTGTAGAAAAATGACATGGAGGAAGCACACAAGGCCAAAAATGAAGAAAGTATATTAGAAAATATTGATGGAATATGGAAAAAAGGTAAGGTGACCTAGACATAAATGAATGAACATGAAAGAGCTATAGAGAAACTAGAAGACCACACTGATGATTGTTGTAAAGAACTACAGTCACTTAGAGATTTGAAAAATGTGGCCAGAGAAGGTGGAAAAGGTGAGTTGAATTCTAGGGTGGAAACTACAAGAATATTTTGAAGATGCTACTAGATGTAAAAATTAAATCCCAAATTTTTCAAAGTGAACATGTCAAGCCCCAATGAGCAAAAGAAAAGCCAACTTCAGGACTTCAGCAACCTGCAATGCAAAAAAGTGTCAAAGAGTATCATTGATAAAGAAAGAAGACTTGAAAGCATTAGAAAGTGGGTTTTCAAGTTAAATTAAATCCACAAGCCTATAAAATCCCATTTTACATTTCAAATGACTCATTGTCACCTTTTAAAACATCAGAAGCATTCAACAACGAAAAATTTGTGAGTTTTTGAGCAGAATTCGGGCCAAATTCCTTGACGCTACACGTTCAGCTCTTGGCGCTGTGTGTTTGCACCTGCGCTGTGTGCTTGGAGATCGGCGCTACGCCCTTGCCCAAGAATTTTAACGCATTTTGTGAAGGCGTTGTGTGCTTGTAGCTTGGCGTTCCGCGCTTACCACTAGCACTGCGCGTTTAGCTAGGCAAGGTTGGTGACTGTTCCATCAACTCAAATCACATCAAATATTCTCCAAATTCTTGCCAAATTCCTCGAAGAACTCTTAAGTGGTAAGTACATTACATGATCCCTATTTTTATTCCATTTTTTGATTATTAATTTAATGGAAATGAAACCCTCAAGGAAACCCTAAATTTTAGCTTGTGATCATTGTTTTTAACCTTGTTCCACCCTCCTAAAAGAAATATCAGTCAAAAAACAAGGGTAATTACATTTATTTAGGGTTTTGATTGTTTTAGTTTGCCCCTTCACTCATTCCCTTCATTTTTTCAAGCTACCATTTCATTCCCTTCCCCTAATTTCATTTCACTTCCACCCTAGGGCTCCCAAACCAGAATTTGAAGATGTCAGAGGAAGAAGACAGTGGCATTGTTGGTGAGGCACAAATTCCAAAGAGACATGATCGTAAGGGAGGGAAGATAAATATATTTGAACCCATCACCATAAGGGAACTCATGGCCTCTCCTCTCACTGTTTCTTGCTTTAAGCATGTTGGTTGCTTTGACTTTTGTAAGAGAGTGTAGCAAGTCCAAAATCACCCAGAGCTAACAAGACTGTTCATCATCAATCTACATAAAAAGCATGTCAATCTTGTTGGAGTTACATTTGAGATGTCCACCAATGCCATTGCAGCTACTATAGGGATACTTAGTGTGGGAGAGAGGTGGTTTAAACAAGCAAACTTAGACATGAGCTATTATGAACCGTACCTCAAACCTAGGTACAAAGATCACATGAAGTCCATTTTCCCTCTCTCTCATCTTCTTGACTAGTATGTGCCCATGATGAGGATAGTAATGAATTATTTCTCTTGTGAGGGAAGGTTTTCCTACCTCTACTCATATCATATCCGTATTCTTATGCATTTCACTAGAGCTAGAATGCTACACTTACCTTATTATCTTTTCCGTAGCATTGATAAGATGGCTTACAATGTGCAAAAGAGAGATTACATTCAGAAAATGAAAAGCATATTTAATAATTCACTCATTAAGATGGTGATCATGAATTAGCTTCAACAGAAAAACATTTCATGGGATGCATTCATTGCCAATGAGGTTTTCACTACTCCACCTAGCCATCATCAACATGATATTCCTTCATCTTCTCATCCTCTCGCATCCACTTCTCCATCACATCTCGTTGTTCATACATCACCATACACTCACATCCAGTCACCTCATATTAATCCTTCCTCATCACCTTTCCACAACCCTTCACCCTCATATCATGATACCAAAGCATCAAGCACGGAAAGGAACATTGAGACAGCAGGCACTAAAATGATTGACATTGAGCCATTTCCTTTAACATATCAGAGAGGCCACAGGCATGTGTTTTCTTCACTTGATGTGAAAGGGTCCATGCCTCATTCATCAACAAAACAGGTAGAAAAGGGCAAGGAAAATGCTATATAGCCTATCATTGTTGAGGAGGAGGACAAACATGAAACTTAGTAGGAGTTTCAGTTGATTGACCTTGATGATGAGGATGAGGAGAGAATTAATAGTGCATTGATCAGAGGAAAGGATGCAAAGATTAGTGAGCTTCAATCTAATCTTGGTAGAGCAAAGAATGTGATTAACTTTCTTTAGTTAAAGAATCAACAGCTAGAGACAAAACACACCATCAGTGAGGTCAGAGCAATTAGAGGTCAAAGAGATGCATGAAAGGCCAAGGATTTTCTAGATGAGACCTTGGGCAGTTTTGATGGAAGTGATAATGAGGAAGATCAGCTTCCTAGATAGAGACTGAAGACCATTGGGCTGAAGAGGGCTTTAGCCTGGGAAAGGCGGAAAGAGGCAGAATTGGCAGAGCAACTCACTCAAAGTGAGCTACTTGCCATAGAAATTAGCAGGGATAGAGAGTCTTGGCTTGAGAGGGAAAATTTTCATCTAGAGGGCTTGCTAGAGAAGGCAAAGAGATACACTGACATTATGAAGAATATGGCAAGACATTATGCCATGAGAAACAGGATTGCAAGGGCCAAGCTCAAACGAGCCCATGCAAAGATTTGGGTTTTGACCAAGTAAAAGGAGAAAGAGAAGCTCAATATCCTTATTGAGGTATCCCTCCAGGGCTCTAAACCTTGATCAGCAAGCAAAATTCCAATTTTGGCACTATTGTGCACATTTTGATTTTTGACAATTTAGCATGTAGAAATTGTGCCAAACGCACAGTGCCACTGGCATTGCGCTCCTTTCTAGGCCATCCAAATGGAAAAAATTCAGCATATTCATGTTCCTAATGAAAATTACATCAACCTTAGAATGTTTTGAGATATTTGGAGCAAAATTGGTCCCTCAAAAAGGGCAAAAACCATCAAAAAATCATGTTTATGCCCTCTTTTTGACCCTGGCTATGCGTTTACCAGTCTTGGGAGAAGTTATTTTTGATAAGGCATATGGACACAATTTTGGAACATGAAATAACATTTGGAAACTAGACTCAGAGACCTTTCCAATGAGCCATCGTAGAGCTCATTTGGACATCGGGAAGGCCTCCAAAAGTTGGCTGCAAGATAGGGAATTTTTTCTTCCTTGGTGCTGCGCGTTTGCACTGGCACTGCGCCCCTGTACCTTGGCACTGTGCCCTTGCCAAGAGTTATTGAGAAGCCTTAAAGTAAAAAATATTCAAAATTTAGCTCAAAATTTAAGTTAGGATTTATTATTACAATGAATCAGTCTCAGATATTTTTCCTTGGGCCTTGCATGGTCTCAAAGGTCAAAATGCATTAACTTTGTAATAAATACAAATCTAAAACCCTAGCTTAGGATCAAATCCTCATTTTGCAGATAAATAATGCATGTATGCTTCATGTTTTTTGTTGGTTGGTTGTTGAGCTGAATATGTCATAGACTTCGAGTTGTAAAGAGTTTGGCTTTGGAGCATTGTAATTGTCTTGGATTGAATATCAATGGAACAAGCACATTCATAAGATTCATGAAATTTGTTAAATGGTGATGTTTTTTCTAATCTTGTAATGGTTTCCTTTTGTTTTCTATTTATACATCAATTTCTCTTATAACAAAACATAAAATTTAGGTTAAGATATGTTGTTAGAGGCACCTTAATTTTGTCTGCTTTCTGTTGTTTAAATGTTTTCCTCTGCTAGGTCTAATTGGAGAACTTAGGATTTCCATGCTCTCCATTTCCACTTAGTTTGTTTTCTTGAGATTAAGTCAGTAGAGTCCAGCAAAATAACTTTATGGTTTTCCCTATCCTTTGGTTCTGCTTGAAATGTTGTTCTCAAGGCTTTCTTTAAAAGTTTGCTTACTAGGGTTTTGCTAAAGAATTTTATAGTTTTCCTTGTCCTTTGGTCTATCTTGAAAAGTAATTTTAAAGGTCTTTGAAGTCTGATTGAAGAACTTAGGAGTTCCTTGCTCTTTAATCATTACTGATTTGTTATCTTAAGTGTTTTCTTTGTCTGAAAATGAATAGCTAGAGAATTTAGGAGCTCCCTGCTCTCTAGGGTTTTCTGGATTGTTGTCTTAAAGTTTACTCGATAAATTTTGGCTAAAGAAGTTTATGGTATGCCATGTCCTTTGGTTCTTTCTTAAAAATAGTAATCTTAAAGAATCTTCTTGTTCTAGTACATGTTAAAGGATTCTTAATTTCCCTTTAAAGCTACTAAACTCACAACTTAATGTTCATTTCACACTTACATAAGCTATTAAGATCCATTTGGATTTGTTAGCTTGCCTTGTGGAACACCCTTGATTTGTTGTTTTACTCTTCAAACCATTCACAGAATCCATATCCCAATGGTTTTAATTTCTCTTACTCTATATATTATTCTTAACAAGCAACTGAACAAAACAAAACAAACAATCCTTATCATTTTAACTAGCCTAAAATCAACATCCTAAATCAATCAAGTTATATATTTTATACAAATATAGAGAGAGCCCTCTCTGAGTCCATGAAGGCTAGGTCCTAGGACTCCAAAGTTTGCTTGATGTTATCCTTGTTTATTTGGTCTTACCAATCTGACAAATTATAGGGACCTAACATAATGGTGACTCCGCTGGGGACACTCATTAAAAATCTTAGTGTTATATAAAGAACTCAGAAAACCCAACAATATCTCAAGATTGGTATCCAATTGTTGATGGTGGACAACAAACAAATCCTCAAAATAGTTAGCATTATCCACTTGGTGACTCCACTGGTTTTCAGTAGGCCCGCTGACTCCACTAGTTCTCACAAACTCCCCTGGGAATGTATTAATCAATCCTAATAATATAAAACCCAGCCACATAATTTTTTTTATTTTTTATTTTTTAATTTTATTTTTTAGATAGGTTTGTTTTTGAAACTGATATAAGTGTTCATCCTCTCTGTATTTCGGGTCTAAAATCTAGCTTCACAAATAATCATCACCAGATCTCACCGTGACTCAAGCCGTCCTGCTATAGTTGATGACCCAGAAAGAATATTAAGAAAAACTTATAGGACTGAAGATTCAACTATTGTCAGACCATTTCACAAAGCAATATCCTTTCCTAAAAACCTTAAATCCTTGCAAGATACCCATTTGACTTACACCATAGAAGAAACCTATTCAGAACAAAGCCTCAAAGTTGGATAGACCAGACAAACCTTGAGCCTATTAGCTTACAACAAAGTGCTAGTAGAGAAGCCTCTCCTTCCACTCCTCCTGATCTTCAGCTTCTCCAACACTTTGACTCCTTTCGTTCCAAATCTATTCAATATCAACTAGCTGGTCCAAGTACACCTTCTACCCCCACTCATACATCCACTGTTCAAACCCCTCCATTTCATCCTCCACCTCCACTCATAAACCCTATTATAAATCCTCCTTGGGTTCCTTTACCTCAAATCAGGGCAACATGGTATGCTCCCCTGGTGCTACCACAACCTTTATTGCCTATGCCCCAAGACTATCAATCTAGAATCCCTCATTTTAATGGAACTAATCCTACAATTTCCCAACATCATGTAGACAAGATGAATGATGCTTTTGACTACCAAGAGATAGAAGATGAGACCATACAAATGAGAATATTTGCCCAAATTTTAGGGGGAGAATCAAAGAAATGGTTCAAGATATTAGCCCCTAATAGCATTCATGATCTCCCTTCCCTTCATCAAATATTCATAAACAAGTGGGAGACTAAGAAGAATCCTCTTCAAATCTTATCAGAGTATGAGAACCTTAAAAGAAATGTTGGGGAGAGTGTTCAAGACTACTGCACTAGGTTCAATAGTGTATATAATGCACTTCCTCCCAAAATGAAACCCCCAGAAGGCCTAGCCCTAGTAAAATTTCCAGATGGATTTTATCCAGAAGTGACTTACCAATTAAGAGAAAGAGATCCCCTTACCCTAGAAGACATGCAAAGGGGAGCAGTAAGTGTAGAAGCCAATCTAATTTCTAAAAGGGCTAGAATGAGAACATAAAATAGGGTTACATACAAAGAGGAACCTATGGCCTCCACATATGATGCTAAAATTTACAGTCTAGTTAGGACAATGGAAAGGATGATGGAGAGAATTAAATTAAATGAAAGATCACCCCCTAGGGAAAATCAAACAAATGCTAAAAAAAAAAACAAAAACCAAAACTTCAGAAGAGATCCTCCTCAAATAATACAAAGAGAAATTGACCAGCAAATTAGACCTCCTTTCTAAGAAAACTATGTAGATGAAAAGGAACGAGAGACTGAGAAGCCAGAGGAAAAACATGTGAATCTAATAGGCTCTAATAATGAGGACATTGCTTTTCTCATAGAAGAAGAACAAAGTATGTTTTCCTCAAACCAAGCTGAAAGAACATATGAGGATTCTGAAGAATACAAACTAGGATTTTAAAATGCTATCATGGAGGTTCATAGGCAATATGGTCTCAGAAGTAGTAAAACCAAAGATATCCCCAAGAGGAACAAACTAGAAATTTATGCTAGGAAGACCCCTGAAAACACTCCTAAAAAGACAACAGAAAATACAAACACAATGGCTAAGAATTATGATCAAAGAAAAAACAAAGTCAGCCAACAGGATGGTAACCAAAGCTACCCTAGTACATCAAAGAGTGGCCCTAAAAAAACTATTTTAATTGAGATTCAAAATAAAAATCAGCAAGCTAAGGTTGTTGAAAAAAAAAATGTCTGAGAAAACTGATTTAAATCCGTCAAAAACACAGACACCATTCAGTATTGAGAGTGAAATTGCCAAGATAAAAATAGCCACACCCCTTACTGAATTAGTGACTCAAGATGTATATAGATCTCAAGTTTTGAAGGCTTTAAACATAGGAAATAACACTGATACTCTAAATTTCACTGATGGCAAGCCAAAATTGTTGTTTGGACCAGAGGTAGAGGAAAATTTTCAAGAGGGAGGTGTGCCTCCATTCTATGTCAGTTTGAACATCCATGACAAAATCCTACACAATGCCATGCTAGATTCTGGTTCTTCACATAATCTCATGCCAAAGGTGGTGATGGAAAGATTAGGCCTTGAAATAACCAAACCATACAAAGACTTGTATTCTTTTGATTCAAGTAGAGTTAAATGTCTGGGCCTAATCAAAGATCTATGTGTTAATTTGGCACAAATATGAGGCAAGAGTCTTATAATGGATATTGTAGTGGTTGAAATTCCCCCCAAAATATGGCATGCTTTTATCAATATCACGAGGAGCCAAACTCCAAGGAACCCTCCAAATGGACATGGCATATGCTACCATTCCAGTCTTTAACCAAAAAAGAAGATTGTACAAAGAAACTCACATGAAATACATGGTAAGCAGCCAAGATAAGACAAATAACACCCCTCTCTATTCTGTCCATTCAGACCTTGATTCATTTATTTTGTAAAATGAAGATGACATTAATGAACAAGTGGCTAGAAAAGAGGAAGAGCTAGAACTGTCAGAATAGTCAAACCAAAAAAAAAATGAAGAACATAACAGTCAAAATATTAGCAGCCATGAACAACAACACAATGGCAAGTCTGAATTTGAAACTCTTTGGAACATGACTTTGATGGCTCTTATGGCAAAGCTGGTTTAGGAGTAGGTGTTTGTTACATAACACTAATGAAGGTCACTCTTACAGGATACATTTTCAATGTACAAACAATATAGCATGATATGAAGCTCTTCTCCTAGGTTTACAATTTCTAAAAAATATAGGAGCTAAGAGGATTTCTGTTCAGGGAGATTTTGAGTTAATTATTAGGAAAATTAAAGGAGAATATTCAGCCAAAAATCCCAAGTTAAGGGAATATAGAAATACTGCCTCAAACCTCTTAAAAACATTTGAAAAATATGAACTTACCTATGTCCCAAGAACTCAAAACAGCCTTGCAAATTAACTAGCATTCACTGCGAGCACTTGCCAACTGCCTCATGCAAATGAACAATACATGGTAAAGGTCAAAAGCAGACTGGCATTCCATGATAACGTAGATTATTGGCAAGTTTTTGAAGGTGACAAACATATTGAAGACTTCCTGTAGTCCAAAAATGAGCTTGAAATGCCAAAATAGGATTCAGATCATCAAGAGGACTACTTTTCTGAGGAACAAACACACAAAACAGAGCCACCTTATGTTGTTGATATAAATATGTCAAAACACCCTCATGAGGCAGAATTATGTGAAGATTTAGATAAAAAGGACCTTGAGGTATCGCAATGCAAAGAAATTCTATTTCCAAGAGGACTTCTCCCCTTAGAAGAATTTTTTGATTTCAATGATGTTACTAGGAAGCCTAAAATAGAATCCATTGAAATAGATGTAGAATAATGCAACATAGGCAGTGAGGAAGAACCTAAAATGATAAAACTATCCAAAACACTGCCAACTCTTATAAAACAAAAATACAATGAGTTGTTCAAAGAATTCAAGGATGTGTTTGCATGGGGCTACGAGGACTTGAAGTCCTATGATACAAACATCATTCAACATAAGTTTCCTCTCAAGGAAAACCAGAAACCATTTAAGCAGAAATTGCGTAGAATAAACCCTGTCCTAATGCCTCTAGTTGAGAAAGAAATAAAAAAATGTATGATGCTAGAATAATAGTCCCACTTAGGTACTCGGAATGGGTCTCAAATATTGTATCAGTGAGGAAGAAAACATGGGAAATTAGGCTATGCATAGACTTCAAAAATTTAAACGAAGCCTCGCTAAAAGACAACTATCCTTTACCTAAGATGGATCATACACTGCAAAGGTTAGTAGGCTCCAAAAAAATATCTTTTCTTGATGGTTTTTCAGGGTATAATCAGGTGCTAGTACATCCAAATGATCGGCACAAAACCGCCTTCACTACACCTTGGGGCACCTTCATGTATGTCAAAATGCCTTTTTGGTTAATGACTGCTGGGGCCACTTTTCAAAGAGCCATGGACATTGTTTTTTCCGAACAAATAGGTTACTTCATTTTGATATACCTTGATGAAATAATTGTCTATTCAAAAACCGATGAATAACACCCAGATCACTTAATAAAGGTCTTTGAAAAATGTAGAAAGTATGGTCTATCTTTAAATCCTAAGAAAACTCTATTTTGTCTTCAAGAAGGAAAACTTTTAGGCCATATCATATTTGAAGAAGGGATTAAGATATACCCAAAGAGGATTGAGGGGATATTGCAAATCATTCACCCTAGGAACATCAAAGAGCTGCAATATTTCATTGGAAAGATCAACTTCTTAAGAAGGTTCATACCAAACCTCGCAGAACTCCTAAGAAATATTACTAACATGCTGAAAAGAGAAATAGGAGTCAAATGGACCATAGAAGCAAATCAATCCTTTTAACTAGTAAAACAAGCACTTACCCAAACACCAGTCCTCATCAGCCCTGACTTCACTAAGGACTTCTTCATCTTCTCATTTGCATCAGAACACACAATTGTTGCGGTATTACTACAAAATAACATAATGGGACAAGAACCGCCCATAGATTTCTTCAGCAAGGTACTAAGAGATGCACCTCTGAAATATAACATTATGGAAAAACAAGCTTTTACCTTAATCAAGGCATTAAAATATTTCAGAGTTTACATATTGCATTCACATGTCATTGCTTTTGTTCCTCATGCAGTTGTTAAGGACATACTAAATTAGGATCCTGATGGTAAAAGAGGTAAGTGGATTGTTGTCATCTTAGAGTATGATCTAGAAATCAAGCCCACCAAGCTAATCAAAGGGTAAGGACTATCCAAACTGATGGCTGAAGCAAAATTTCAGGTACTGGACATAAACATGATACATTCCTTGGATGAAAAAGAGGAGTTGGAAACTCCACCTATTGAAGAATTATTTATGAACTCACTCTAGTATGCTGATATATTATATGTGATTTTTAATCTAAATTCCCCTCCTGGTTTGTCCAAAACAAAGGCCAGATTCTTGAAACCAAAAGTTGTAAATTTTTGCATTCTAGATAAAGCTTTATATTGGAAAAATTTTGTTGGTATCCCGCTTAAATGTTTACTTGAAGAAGATGCAGATAGAATCATGCATGAGCTTCATGAACGAGAATGTGGAGGTCATCTCTATTGGAAAACAACTTCCAACAAAATCCTTAGAGATGGTTTTTATTGGCCCACTCTTTTCCATGATATCCACAAGCTAGTAGTGACTTGCCATAAATGCCAAATCTTTGAGGGAAGGAGAAAACTACTGCCTTTGCCTTTACAACCTATTAGTGTTGAAACTCCTTTTCAACAATGGGGTTTAGATTTCATTGGATAAATCCACCCTGCCTCCTCTGCCCAACACAAATGGATCCTCACTACAACTGACTATTTCACCAAATGGATAGAAGCCATCCCTTCAAGGACTGCCATTGACTCAATAATCATCAAATTCCTTGAAACCAATATTCTGTCCAGATTTGGTTGTCCAAGAAAAATCATCACTGATAATGCTGTTGCTTTTAATTCCAAGAGAATGGTGGACTTTTGCCACAAGTATCACATTACATTGGGGAATTCTACAGCTTATTACCCTTAAGGTAATGGGTTGGCAGAGTCCTCTAACAAAATTTTGGTAAATATCATCAAGAAATTGCTAGAAGAGAACAAAAACTCATGGGATAACAAACTAGTGCATGCACTATGGGCAGACAAATTAACAAACAAAAAATCAATTAACATGTCTCCCTATCAACTAGTGTATGGCATAGATGTAGTTTTTCCAATATCCTTGGGAGTCCCAGTGATGAAGCTTATTCAAGAGGTACAGTCAAAAGAGAATGATATACAAAGGAGGCTGAACCAAACCATTCAATTGTAGCAATCAAGGGAAGAAGTATACAACATAACACAAGCAGTACAAGAGAATATTAAGAAAATATTTGATAAGAGGACTAAAGCCAATCATTTTTAGATTGGAGACAAATTTATGAAATGGGATTCAAGAAGAGAGGACAAAGGAAAGCATGGGAAATTTGACAATCTGTGGAAAGGTCTACACATAATCCATTCAACAAGAGGTAACAATGCACTGTTTGTAGAAGAAATGGATGGAAAAGAATTATATGGAGGTCCTATCAATGGCAGGATGATCATGCATTATTTTTGTTGAAGTTCTTAGTTTAAAACTTTATGCATTGTACATAACACTGCTTGAATAAAAGATCAGAAAAATGAAAAAAAAAACAAAGAAAAGAAGAAAAGAGGGCAGGATAAAAGAAAAGGTAAGGCCCCATACCCAAAAATAATATTTTTGAAAGTGTGCAAGTCCAAATGCCACTACTTTGAAAAAGGAAGTTTTTCAACCATACAACTTAATCGTAGTTGAAAAAATTTAAATAGATTACTGATAAGTTAGAAATGAAGATTTTCCAAACTATTTAAACTTGGCTTATC
Source organism: Pinus albicaulis (assembly GCA_034641835.2). Lineage (NCBI taxonomy): Eukaryota > Viridiplantae > Streptophyta > Pinopsida > Pinales > Pinaceae > Pinus > Pinus albicaulis. The sequence goes on from CM076573.1 coordinate 90,269,870, forward strand.
AATAGACTACGTTAGGAAAATATATTGGTTCCCAAAGCTCAAATCTGAACCAAAGAGAAAAGAGAGGGATGAATGAAAAATTCCAAATTATAGCCCTCAGTTTGTTTACTTTGTGAAAAAATAAAATCTGTGTGCAGCTTGTCCAAATGCCACGACTCATGACAAATCAAATTGCTTAACCTTGATTTCGTCATGTTTTAACTTTTATGTTGATAGATTAGAGAATGAAAGTCTATCAAACTGTTTAATCTTGACAGATAAGTATATTAGGTAGAGAATAAAAGAGATCATCAGTCTAATCTGAGCCTTTGGATGATATAATGGTAGAAATAGATAGTTTCTGCTTTCAAAAGAAAAATGATGTCAAGGGTTTGTCAGTCCAAATGCGCCCAAATGAAGAAAAAATGTTAGGAAAATTATGATGGGAAGGTATAGTTTGTTATTGCCTAAATCTACCTTAGGCTGAAAGAAGGCAGAGTTCAGGGTAACATTAAACCACGCTAAGTCTGGTAGCTAGCCCTACCAGATCAGGAGAGGGCTCTCTCCGGGTCAATCTCAGCAAAAATAATCAATAGGGCTTGAGATGACTTGAAATAAAATCTAATTTTAGGCTACGTATATAAGTGAAGGAGTTTGATTGTGTTTTTTGGATAAAAAGGAAAGGCAGTTTTGGGTGCGGGGATAAGGCCTAGTTTTTGCAGAGTTCTGATTGGGGCAAGGAAAGCAATTGTTTTGATGCTTTGGGTTGAATTAATGGATATTTAAAACCGGTGAGGAGATGAAGAGGGAAAGATGCTTTCAAGAATCCTCTTCAAACAGATGAAAACATAGAAAATTAAACAAACTGGAGGCAAAGCAAAGCAAGCTAATGAATTCCACCTTTAACACTGATTTGTTTAATTTAAGAAGAAAAGAGAAGGGAAAACGATACAGATAAACATAAGTGAACTTAAAATCACATAGAGAAAAACACCATCAAAACACAGGGCCACATGGATCCCAAAAAGTGTTGCAAACCTTGGTCTATTCCTTTGCCAAAATTGCAGAGATGAAATGTACAATGAAGTGCCAAGCAATCCCAAGTGTCCAACCTTGAAAATGACTAAGAAAATACATCATATAGACAATCCTAACTCCTCCCCATGCCTCTAGGGGTCGAGCTCATCATTCTAGGAGCTGTTTCAACCATATCTAAACTAGGAACTGAAAAATAGGCAATGAAACAACTTGCCTCTATATGCTAGGAAACTGATCCATTCAGTTACATTTCACCTTTTGGTGAATGAATCTTATAGAATGAGTAAAAATGTGCCAAAATTACATCATGGTCATGGAATTAAATCAAGGTACATCAATATTTACATGAAAAAGTCAAACTGGCCAAAACTAGGCGAAATTATGAGCTGCTGAGTGAAAAATAGACCAAATTCCTCTATGCGTTGCGCCTGGAATCTCTATGTGTAGCACAAGTTTGGAGCTGCTTTTGAGGGCCTTTTCAAAGTCCAAATTGAGCGCGGAATAGCTCGTTGGAAATCCATTCCTGTCTAATTTCCAACCCAAGTTGAATTTCTAGATTTGGTTGCCATTTTCCCCTCCAAAAGTTCAATATCCCAACACTGCTTCCTGTGTGTGCAAAAAGTGGCAAAAAGGCCATTTTTAGGGTGTTTTTGACCCTTTAGGCAACCCAAAACTTGATCAAATCCTTAGGTAATCCATGAGAATGCATAAATTTTGATAAAAAATCCAGAAATTCAAATTTTCCCCCCTGAAGAGCTGCCAATTATAAGCGCGCGCCAAGTGGCGCTACGCGTCGGGCAGGAAAATCTGTTTTGTGACCAAAAAATTCAAAATTGACAAAATTTTTCCCAAATTTCTTGAAATTTTGGCTGAAGGTCCCTGATCAAGAGCTATGCTTAGCCAAAGAATATTTGGCCAAAATTTGGAGCCTATCATGCCTTTTGCAACGCTTTAGTGCCCTCCTTAGCCTCGCTTTCAAGATTTTGATACGCACCTTGCAAACATGATTGCGCGCCCAATAGTGGTTCTTCATGTGCCTGAGCATATTATTCTTCTTGTTTGCCTTCTGCAACAGCTTCTCAATATGAATGCTGACCCTCTCAAGCCAAGTATCTCTATCAGCCTCAATCTCACGCTCAATGGGTGTCATCTCGGATGGGCTTCTTCGGGCAACTTGCCGGTTCTCACGGATGTTTTGCAACTCCATGATCATCTGCTGATCCTCCAATTTTTTGTTCCGCTACTCCAAATATTTTGTGATCCATTGAGCTCTCTGCAATTTTTTGGTCAATGTGTTGATCTCGCCCTTCTGCTCCTGAATGATCTCCCTCAATTTTGAGCTTGGAGAGCTCAAATCCTCATCAATCAATATGAAATCAGTATCATGGCCTCCTGAAGGGCCCTCATCCTGCATAGGCCTCTTACCTCTATCCTGTACCTGTACCTATGTTGCTAATTACGACAACGAGACCCCTTCCACCTTGGGTGGAGATAGTACTCGTCGGGCTGCTGCAAATAATACTCTCGTGCCTCTCTGATAAGTGACATACACTGGCACACTGATAGGCTCTGTCTCATGACCTTCAAACTGATGTGAAGGTTCACCTGCATCATCAACAATATCTGGAGGAGGCTGAGGGGTTGTGAAGAAGTCACGGGAAATGAAATCTTCCCATGCAATTCCCTGCAATCCAAGATGATGTACAACAACGATCTTGATGAGTGCATAGTGATAAATACTGTTGTACTGCTGCTCGGGAGTCTTCTTCTTCACAAGAGTGGTCATTCGCTCAATGTTTCAGCGCATGAAATATGGAATGTTCATCATCCTCACTCTCGTGAAATGCATCAATAACCTGATGTGGTAGGCATAGAGGCGTGAAAACCGGCCCTCACAACTGAAGTATCTGATAATGAGTCTCATCAAAGGCACATAGGATTCCTTCAGGAACCGGAATGGGAATACCCTACTGAGTTGTCTCACATAGCTAGGCCTGATGTATGGTTCATAATGCACTCTTTCCACCTGCTATCTCTTGTTCCACTTTTCACCTACATTCGGTATTCCTGTTGCTTGAGAAATGGCTTCCGGTGTCAAGGTGAAATTTACACCAGCAAGAGTTACCTGACCATCATGAAAATGTAAAACAAACAACCGAGCCAACTCCTGATGATGTTGAATCCTAGCAATCATCTCACAGTACTGATAGAATGACTGTTCTAAAAAACATGCCATGGCAAGTGGGCAGGCCTGAAATTGAGTCAATGAGGTGGGCTATTCTCTCACATGTTTGCCACCTTTACGAGGCCTTCTCAGTGCATGTAGCTCAGTGGTATAATCATTGTCTTGTTCCTATGATGAATCAGTGTCCGTCTCCATGGTGTTACAGGTCTATGCCAAGTGTATGTTGATTTGTATGAGATGGAAATAAGAATTTGGTACCTTTTTTTTTAATGCCAAATATGTCAAATTCAAATGAGGGACTGTGGGAAAAAGGAAAATAGGGAAAATGGAGTTTTGTTAAGTGAATTTAAAGTGTGAGGACAGTCACTTGACTATGTTTGGGAATTTGGGATTAGGAATTTTTGCAAATGATATGGGGAAAGGGATAATGATAGGGAATGAAAGGATTAAGGGATAGGGATAAATAGGAATAAGTGATATGAGTGGTTTTGGGATATAAGGGAATAGGGGAGGGATTATAATGATAGTATGACAATGATGGGAAAAGAATGAACAATGTGGGGGAGATGAAGTATTTTGGCACCAAGATCAAACTTTAAAACTCAAATTTCAAACCCTAAGAGAGCCATTTCTAAAAAGAGAATAGGGTTTATGTTTTCAACATTCAAAATCTTATATTCTTCCCTCCAAACAACACCAAACACAATCTAATAGCAATTCACAGTCTCACAAACTTACTCAGAGTGAGGAAAAATGAGTTGATTTGAATTTTATGAAGTGGTGGCAAAAATATTGCTTGTCGGCCCTGTGCGCCGTGCCTTCCTTGTGCGCCGCGCACGTTCAAATCAGCACTGTGGTGAGAGGCTCTATGCGCCGCAACTTGCTTGTGCGCTGCGACCTTCTCCCAACACGCCGCGACTGTAACCTCACTCACACTTCCGACCTTCAAACCCTGTTTTCGTTCTTCCACAATTTAACTCAGCTTCTTTGATGTCTCTTGGTGCAAATGAACTGTTTGAATATGAAAATATCTTATATACACAAAGGACTTTGATTTTTGTTTTGAAATAACCCACTTGCTAATGTTTGAACTTTAGCACTTTTCACTTTTTAATATAAACTCTGTTTTTCTTGTTTCCTCTGGTTTTTTGAGCTGAATGACGAAACTTTTGTCTATTTTTGCAGGGATAGCTGGCATGGGATCCGGCAAAGGCGACCAGGGCTGCACCTGAAGAACTTCATAACTGAAATTTTTTTGAAAATTACATGGCATTTATTACAAAAGACCAAATTGACGATTTTTCTTCAAAACAGAGTTTTGAAGAAGATCATGATCAAATATTGCGACGATGAAATTTTTGCAGTGAAAATTTATTTGAAGCTTCCTCATGTGCCTGCTGGCATTATTGGACACTTTGAAGACTAAATTTGCGAAACCCTGGACCTAATGAGACTGAAAATCCTAAAATGACTCTTTGCCCACCAATGACCGTCAATGACTGGAAATGATTTTGATGAACTTTGATGAACAGATACGGACCAGCAGGTACATGACATGAGGGATATGAGTGAAAATACCCTTCCGTCAGATGATCCATGCTCCTAATGGAATGCAGATGACTGGACTGAATGAGACACCTAAAATGAAATGCAACAAAAGAGATTTTTATCTCTGACGGAGGGATGAAGAGACCGACTCTAACATTGGATCCAATGGGGATGGTAGCTCCTTGGAGGTGCCAAGAACTACAGATCTCTGGGAAGGAAGGTAGTGCCTTCATCCATTGGGCTATGGATGGTCAAACAAATGCAAACCCAAAATAACTCATACCAATCCAAAACATATACATACTGCAATATGTACATAAACCAATACCAGAAGCTGAACTGCTGCCTTGGGCAGCTTATTTATGCACAAACCTACCCTACTTTGCAGCAAAATTGATAGATCAAGTAATGCTGTAATGCCAAACCAACCAATCAAGTAACTGTGACAAGGATGCTGCTTGGAAGTGCTTGAACCAGGACACAACTGGAAATGTTGACAGCCATACATGCACAAAAGGAGTCTGGCTATGTAAAAGAAAATTTGATCTATCATTCGAACTGAAAAAAAATTCCATGTACGTTGCAATAGGATCGAAAAAACCAGACTCTGTTCGCTGCCCCAACTCCTCAATACATGCTTCCAGTTGCAAACTATCAATGCAAATATCCACGGGCAGCTCTATTGTTTCTTGTTTTGAAGGAGGGAGAGTTTCCAAAAACGTTTTGGGATCTCGAAATTCATATGATTGGATCTGATCATTTAAATACTGAATCTCCTTCTCAAATTTTTCAACAACTAACTCAAAGAAACCAGTTTTAGCTTTAGGAGGAAACTTTGGAGATCTCAAACATCGAAGCATGGCAATGAAAAATACTTCATCAATTTCAATATCCACTAACTGATCTCTAACTTCTTTTAAAACTTCACAAAGCACAGGGTTTGCCACATACCCTACCATTTTATTTTAATGCATGAATGGATCAGTGAGCACTGGAATCTCTGGATTGATTTGGAGTCGCCAGGTGAATGTTTCAGCCTTGATATGTGTCTCATTGCTGTCCACCATCAGCAATTAGATTTGAACTTGATTACATTTTACTGAGGAAACCAGATGTTTAGTTCATAAACTAGACCGGAGATTGACTGAAGCAACATTCATCTACTTTCGCTAACACAAAGCAAGAGTGTTTCGAAGGCTACCTGGCTAACTTCAGGCTCCGTCTGTAGTTTATAAAGCAAACAACAAAATTTTCTTCCCCAGTATGGTCGCCACTATGTTATTGCCTAAATCTACCTCAGGTTGAAAGAAGGCAGAGTTCATGGTAACATCAAACCACGCTCAGTCTGGTAGCTAGCCCTACCAGATCAGGAGAGGGCTCTCTCCGGGTCAATCTCAGCAAAAATAATCAATAGGGCTTGAGATGACTTGAAATAAAAGCTAATTTTAGGCTAGGTATATAAGTGAAGGAGTTTGATTGTGTTTTTTGGGGGTTTTTTTTGGATCAAAAGGAAAGGCAGTTTTGGGTGCAGGGATAAGGCCTAGTTTTTGCAGAGTTCTGATTGGGGCAAGGAAAGCAATTGTTTTTATGCTTTGGGTTGAATGAATGGATATTTAAGACTTGTGATGAGCTGAAGAGGGCAAGAGGATTTCAAGAATCCTCTTCAAATAGATGAAAACATGGAAAATTAAACAAACTGGAGGCAGAGCAAAGCAAGCTAATGAATTCCACCTTTAACACTGATTTGTTTAATTTAAGAAGAAAAGAGAAGGGAAAATGATAAACATAAACATTAGTGAACTTAAAATCACATAGAGAAAAACACCATCAAAACACAGAGCCACATGGATCCCAAAAAGTGCTGCAAACCCTGGTCTATTCCTTTGCCAAAATTGCAGAGATGAAATGTACAATGAAGTGCCAAGCAATCCCAAGTGTCCAACCCTGAAAATGACTAAGAAAATACATCATATAGACAATCCTAACTCCTCCCCATGCCTCTAGGGGTCGAGCTCATCATTGTAGGAGCTGTTTCAACCATATCTAAACTAGGAACTGAAAAATAGGCAATGAAACAACTTGCCTCTATATGCTAGGAAACTGATCCATTCACTTACATTTCACCTTTTGGTGAATGAATCTTATAAAATGAGTAAGAATGTACCAAAATTACATCATGGTCATGGAATTACATCAAGGTAGATCAAGAGTTACATGAAAAAGTCAAACTGGACAAAACTAGGCGAAATTCTGAGTTGCTGAGTGAAAAATAGGCCAAATTCCTCTATGCGTCGCGCCTGGAATCTCTATGCGTAGCACAATTTTGGAGCTGATTTTGAGGACCTTCTCGAAGTCCAAATTGAGTGCAGGATAGCTCTTTGGAAATCCCTACCTGTCTAATTTCCAATCCAAGTGGAATTTCTGGATTTGGTTTCCATTTTCCCCTCCAAAAGTTCAATATCCCAACACTTCTTCTTGTGTGTGCAAAAAGTGGTAGAAAGGCCATTTTTAGGGTGTTTTTGACCCTTTAGGCAACCCGGAACTTGATGAAATTCTTGGGTAATACATGAGCATGCATAAATTTTGATAAAAAATCTAGAAATGCAAATTTTTCCCCCTAAAGAGCTGCCAATTATAAGCGCGCGCCAAGTGGAGCTACGCATTGGGCAGGAAAATCTGTTTTGTGACCAAAAAATTCAAAATTGACAAAATTTTTCCCAAATTTCTTGAAATTTGGGCTAAAGGTCCCTGATCAAGTGCTATTCTCAACCAAATAAGCTTCGGCCAAAATTTGGAGCCTATCATGCCTTTTGCGACGCTTTAGTGCCCTCCTTAGCCTCGCTTTCAGGATTTTGATACGCGCCTTGCAAACATGATTGCGCACCCAATAGTGGTTCTTCATGTGCCTAAGCATATTATTCTCCTTATTTTCCTTCTCCAATAACTTCTCAAGATGAATGTTGACCCTCTCAAGCCAAGTCTCTCTATCAGCCTCAATCTCATGCTCAATGGGTGTCATCTCGGATGGGCTTCTTCGGGCAGCTTGCCGGTTCTCACGGATGTTTTGCAACTCCATGATCATCTGCTGATCCTCCAATTGTTTTTTCTACTGCTCCAGATATTTTATGATCCATTGAGCTCTCTGCAATTTTTCAGTCAATGTGTCGATCTCGGCCTTCTACTCCTGAATGATCTCCCTCAAATTTGAGCTTGGAGAGCTCAAATCCTCATCAATCAATATGAAATCAATATCATGGCCTCCTCCTACATAGGCCTCTTACCTATGTCCTATACCTGTACCTATGCTACTGATGACGGCAACGAGACCCATTCCACCCCGGGTGGAGATAGTACTCGTCGGGCTGCTGCAAATAATACTCTCGTGCCTCTCTGATAAGTGACATACACTGGCACACTGATAGGCTCTGTCTCGTGACCTTCAAACTGATGTGAAGGTTCACTTGCATCATGAACAATCTCCAGAGGAGGCTGAGGGGCTGTGAGGAAGTCACAGGAAATGAAATATTCCCATGCAATGCCCTGCAATCCAAGCTGATGTACAACAACGATCTTGATGAGTGCATAGTGATAAATACTATTGTACTGCTGCTCGAGAGTCTTCTTCTTCACAAGAGTGGTCATTCGCTCAATGTTTTGGCACATGAAATACGGAATGTTCATCATCCTCACTCTCGTGAAATGCATCAATAACCTGATGTGGTAGGCATAGAGGCGTGAAATCTGGCCCTCACAACTGAAGTATCTGATAATGAGTCTCATCAAAGGCAAATAGGATTCCTTCAGGAACCAGAATGAGAATACCCTGCTGAGCTATCTCACATAGCTAGGCCTGATGCATGGTTCATAATGCACTCTTTCCACCTGTTGTCTCTTGTTCCACTCTTCACCTACATTCGGTATTCCTGTTTCTTGAGAAATGGCTTCCGGTGTCAAGGTGAAATTTACACCAGCAAGAGTTACCTGACCATAATGAAAATGTAAAACAAACAACCGAGCCAACTCCTGATGATGCTGAATCCTAGCAATCATCTCACAGTACTGATAGCATGACTTCTCTCGAAAACATGCCATGGCAAGTGGGCAGGCCTGAAATTGAGTCAATGAGGTGGGCTCTTCTCTCACATGTTTGCCACCTTTACGAGGCCTTCTCGGTGCATGTAGCTCAGTGGTAGAATCACTGTCTTGTTCATATGATGAATCAGTGTCCATCTCCATGGTGTTACAAGTCTATGCCAAGTGTATGTTGATTTGTATGAGATGGAAATAAGAATTTGGTACCTTTTGTTCTAATGCCAAATATGTCAAAGTCAAATGAGGGACTGTTGGAAAAAGGGCAGTAGGGAAAATGGAGTTTTTTCAAGTGAATTTAAAGTGTGAGGACACTCACTTGACTGTGTTTAGGAATTTGGGATTAGGAATTTTTTCAAATGATATGGGGAAGGGGATAATGATAGGGAATGAAAGGATTAAGGGATAGGGATAAATGGGAATAAGTGATATGAGTGGTCTTGGGATATAAGGGAATAGGGGAGGGATTATAATGATAGTATGACAGTGATGGAAAAGGAATGAACAATGTGGGGGAGATGAAGTATTTTGGCACCAAGATCAAACTTTAAAACTCAAATTTCAAACCCTAAGAGAGCCATTTCTAACAAGAGAATAGGGTTTATGTTTTCAACATTCAAAATCTTATATTCTTCCCTCCAAACACCACAAAACACAAGCTAATAGCAATTCACATTCTCACAAACTTACTTGGAGCGAGGAAAACTGAGTTGATTTGAATTTTATGAAGCAGTGGCAAAAATCTTTCTTGTCGGACCTGTGCGCTGCGCACACAACCCAGTGCGCTGCACCTTCCTTGTGCACCGCGCACGTTCAAATCAGCACTGTGGTGAGCGGCTCTATGTTCCGCGACTTGCTTGTGCACCACGACCTTCTCCCAATGTGCCGCGATTGTAACCTCACTCACACTTCCAACCTTCAAACCCTGTTTTCGTTCTTCCACAATTTAACTCGGCTTCTTTGATGTCTCTTGGTGCAAATGAACTGTTTGAATATGAAAATATCTTATATACACAAAGGAATTTGATTTTTGTTTTGAAATAACCCACTTGCTAATGTTTGAACTTTGGCACTTTGCACTTTTTAATATAAACTTTGTTTTGCTTGTTTCCTCTGGTTTTTTGAGCTGAATGAGGAAACTTTTGTCTATTTTTGCAAGGATAGCTGGCATGGGATCTTGCAAAGGCAACCAGGGCTGCGCCTGAAGAACTTCATAACTAAAAAACTTTTGAAAATTACATGGCATTTATTACAAAAGACCAAATTGATGATTTTTCTTCAAAACAGAGTTTTGAAGAAGAATCATGATCAAATATTGCAACGACGAAATTTTTGCAGTGAAAATTTATTTGAAGCTTCCTCATGTGCCTGCTGGCATTATTGGACACTTTTAAGACTAAATTTCTGAAACCCTAGACCTAATGAGACTGAAAATCCTAAAATGACTCTTTTCCCACCAATGACCGTCAATGACTGGAAATGATTTTGATGAACTTTGATGAACAGATACGGACCAGCAGGTACATGACATGAGGGATATGAGTGAAAAGAGCCTTCCATCAGATGATCCATGCTCCTAATGGAATGTAGTTGACTGGACTGAATGAGACACCTAAAATGAAATGCAACAAAAGAGATTTTGATCTTTGATGGAGGGATGAAGAGACCGACTCTAACAAAGTTGATGTTGAAGCAATCATGTTTTTTCAGATTCTAAAATATCACAGCTTCCAAGAACAACAACAAATCAACAATTGAAGAAAGAGGAATCTGCCAAGTACAAACAAGGCACTGATCTACAAATTCCAGAGATATGAACTCTAAGGTACTTGACACCTCTCGAAGGAGCTTCCCTCCCCAAGTGGAGCCACTGTTAGTCATCATTAGTTTTCACTATCTTTGGATGACTATAGAATGGTTATATTTTTCTGAAAAAAATATTCCTTGAATATCTAGAGTTTCAGAAATCTCATTGCCTTCATTATCTTCATAAAACCTTTTTTTTCAGTTTTCCATCTCCAAGTAACCCTGATGCTCTTAAAAGACTCATTATGGGTTTATACCTCTCATTTTCATCCTTCTTTCCTACCTAAGACCTCATTTCCCCATTTTTCCCCATCAATAAACTCCATCCTCCCTCTAAGATTTCTTGTTGATAACTCATTCCCATGTCCTCTTGAGCATAACAACACTTTTGGAAATTCCCTTTTCACTTGAAAGTTTTCAAGTCGAATTTCATTCAAAATCAGGTCAGAAAGCACTCTAATTAGGTCATTATGGTTTTGTATTTTTCAAGGTCATCCTTTCATTCCGATGAGGTCAGCACACATATGAGAAGGATTGATTATGACAAGCATTCTTCTGGCTCCCAAAAATACTTGGATGTTTCAGGCACTGATTTTCCTTTCCTAGAATCTGGCTCGGATGTAATAGGATGTTGAGACACGGTTATTCAAGAAGGACCTAAAATTTACAAGGAGGATTACCTTCTCAGTTCAGAATCTGTAAGTGAGGAAAATGGGACAAATTTTGGCACTTCTGTAGATGTGTATGAAGATTTATTAGCAGAAAGTACTAATGATGTAGACTGTCTACTCCTGAATGGAAACAATGTATAGCAAGGGAAAGGGAAACAACTTGGTATTGTAGATGACACATTTTATAAACTTGATAGTCATTTAAGTGCCAAAATAGTGATTACTTGCAGGAAAATGTCATGGAGGAAGCACACAAGGCCAAACATGAAGAAATTCTATCAGAAAATATTGATGGAATATGGAAAAAAGGTAAGGTGAACTGGACAGAAATGAATGAACCTGAAAGAGCTATAAAGAAACTAGAAGATAACACTAATGATTTATGTAAAAAACTGCAGGCACTTAGAGATTTAAAAAAGGTGGCCAGAGAATGTGGAAAAGATGAGTTGAATTTTATGGTGGAAACTACAAGAAGATTTTGAAGATGCTACTAGATGTAATAATTAAATCCCAAAGTTTTCAAAGTGAACATGTCAAGCCCCAATGAGCAAAAGAAAAGCCAACTTCATGACTTCAACAACCTGCAATGCAAAAATGTCTCAAAGAGTATCATTGATAAAGAAAGAAGACTTCAAAACATTAGAAAGAGGGTTTTCAAGTTAAATTAAATCCACAAGCCTATAAAATCCCATTTAACATTTCAAATGATACATTGTCTCCTTTCAAAACATCAGAAGCATTTAGCAAGGAAAAATCTGTGAGTTTTTTAGTAGAATTCAGGCCAAATTCCTTAGCATTGCACATTTAGCAGTTGGCGCTGCGCATTTTCACCTGCACTGCGTGCCTGGAGATCGGTGTTGCGCCCTTGCCTGAGACTTATAATGCATTTTTTGAAGGCACTGCGCACATCTAGCTTGGGGCCGCGCCCTTGCATATGCGCTGCACGTTTAGCCAGGGAAGGCTGGGGACTATTCCATCAACTCAAATCACATCAAATATTCTCCAAAGTCTTGCCAAAGTCCTCCAAGCACTCTTAAGTGGTAAGTACATGACATAATACCTATTTTTTTATGCCATTTTTTTATTCTTATTTGAATGGAAATGAAACCCTAAAGGTAACCCTAAATTTTAGCTTGTGACCATTGCTTTTAACCTTGTTCGACCCTCCTAAAAGAAATATTAGTCAAAAAACAAGGGTAATTACATTTATTTAGGGTTTCCATTGATTTAGTTTGCCCCTTCACTCATTCCTTTCATTTTTTCAAGCTTCCATTTCATTCCCTTCCCCTCATTTCATTTCACTTCCACCTTAGGGTTCCCAAATCAGAATTTGAAGATGTTAGAGGAAGAAGACAATGGCATTGTTGGTGAGGCACAAATGCCAAAGATACATGATCATAAGGGAGGGAAGATAAACATATTTTAATCCATCACCATAAGGGAACTCATGGCCTCTCCTCTCACTGTTTCTTGTTTTAAGCATGTGGGCTGCTTTGACATTTGTGAGAGAGTGGAGCAAGTCCAAAATCACCCAAAGCTAACAAGACTCTTCATCATCAATATTCATAACAAGTAGTTAAATCTTGGTGTAGTTACATTTTGAGATGTCCACCAATTCCATTGCAACTTCTACAGGGATACCTAGTGTGTGAGAGAGGTGGTTTAAACAAGAAAACTTAGACATGAGCTATTATGAACCATACCTCAAACCTAGGTACAAAGATCACAAGAAGTCCATTTTCCCTTTCTCTCATCTTCTTGACTGGTATGTGCCCATGATGAGGTTAATAATGATGTATTTCACTTGTGAGGGAAGGTTTCCCCGCCTCTACTCATATCATATCCGTCTTCTTATGCATTTCACTAGAGTTAGAATGCTACACTTACCTTATTATCTTTTCCATAGCATTGATATTATGGCTTACATTGAGAAAAAGAGAGATTACAATCAGAAACTGCAAAGCCTATTTCATCATTCACTCATCAAGATGGTGGTCATGCATCAACTTTAGCAGAAAAACATTTCATGGGATGCATTCATTGCCAATGAGGTTTTCATTACTCCACCTGGCCATCATCAGCAGGATATTCCTTCATCTTCTCATCCTCCCTTATCCACTTCTCCATCACATCCCGTTTTTCATACATCAGCATCCACTCACAGCCAGTCACCTCATATTGATCCTTCATCATCACCTTTCCACAACCCTTCACCCTCATATCATGATACCAGAGAATTAAGAAAGGAAAGGAACATTGAGACATATGGCACTAAAATGATTGACATTGAGCCATTTCCTTTGACATATCAAAGAGGCCACATGCATGTATTTTCTTCACTTGATGTGAAAGGGTCCATGCCTTCATCATTAGAAAAATAGGTAGATAAGGGCAAGGAAAAGGCTACAGAGCCTATCATTGTTGAGGAGGAGGAAAAACATGAAACTAAGTAGGAGTTTAAGTTGATTGACCTTGATGATGACGATGAGGAGAGAATTAATAGTGCACTGATCAGAGGCAAGGATGCCAAGATTAGTAAGCTTCAAGATAATCTTGGTAGAGAGAAGAATGTGAGTAACTTTCTTGAGCTAGAGAATCAACAGCTAGAATCAAAACAGACCATCAGTGAGGTCAGAGCAATCAGAGCTTAAAGAGAGGCAGGAAAGGCTAATACTTTGCTAGATCAGACCTTAGGCAGTTTTGATGTTAGTGATGATGAGGAAGATCAACTTCCTAGACAGATACCGAAGACCATTGGGTTGAAGAGGGCTTTAGCCTGGGAAAGGCAAAAAGAGGCAGAATTGGCAGAGCAGCTCACTCCAAGTGAGCTGCTTGCCATAGAAATTAGTAGGGATAGAGAGTCTTGGCTTGAGAGGGAAAATTTGCATCTAGAGGGCCTACTAGGAAAGTCAAAGAGAGACATTGACATTCAGAGGAAGAAAGCAAGACATTATGCCATAAGAAACATGATTGCAAGGGCCAAGCTCAAATGAGCCCATGCAAAGATTAGGGCTTTGAATGAGTAAAAGGAGAAAGAGAAGCTCAATGTCCTTGCTAAGGTGTCCCTCTAGGCCTCTAAACCTTGATCAGTAAGCAAAATTCAAATTTTGGCACTTTTGTGCACATTTTGATTTTTGATAGTTTAACATGTAGAAAGTGTGCCAAACGCGTAGCACCACTGGTGCTGTGCTCTTTTTTGGGCCATCCAAATGGAAACAGGTCAGCATATTCATGTTCCTAATGGCAAGTACATAAGCCTTAGAAAGTTTCGGGAGATTTGGAGCAAATTTGGTCCCTCAAAAAGGCCAAAAACATCAAAACATCATGTTTCTACCCTCTTTTTGACCCCGACGCTGCACATTTACCAGTCTTGGGAGAAGTAATTTTTGACAGGGAATATAGGAACTTTTTTGGAAATTGAAAGAACATTTGGAAACTAGACTTAGATACCTTTCCAATGAGCCATCATGGAGCTCATTTAGACATCGTGAAGGCCTCCAAAAGTTGGTTGCGAGATAGGCTATTTTTTCTGCCTTGGCGCTACGCGTTTGCACTGGTGCTGCACCCCTGTACCTTAACGCTACGCCCTTGCCAGGAGTTATTGTAAAATTTATTGAGAGTCCTTAAATTCAAACATATTCCAAATTTAGCTCAGAAGTTAAGTTAGTAGTTACTATTACAATGAATCAGTCTCAGATATTTTGCCTTGGGCCTTGCATGGTCTCAAAGGTCAAAATGCATTAACTTTGTAATAAATACAAATCTAAAACCCTAGCTAGGATCACCTCCCCATTTTGTAGATAAGTACTACATGTATGCTTCATGATTTTTGTTGGTTGGTTGTTGAGCTGAATACCTCATAGACTTTGAGTTGTAAAGTGTTTGGCTTTGGAGCATTGTAACTATTTTGGATTGAATATCAATGGAACAAGCACATTCAAAGTATTCACGCATCAAAATATTTCTAAGCAATTTAATCCCAACAGAAAGGGACGCCCTGCTTTAATAATCATGTGAATCCTTTAGCTACTTCGACATAGTTAGGTATAAAACGACGTAAAAAATATCTTTTCCTTGTAAACTCTACAACTGGTTCAATGAGGAAGGAGAGGGGAGATAAATAATAGCCTCAAATTTGAGAGGATCGAGGTGAATTCCATCTTTGGACACAATAAACCTTAAGAGTCTACCAAAATAAACATAGAAGACACACTTGTGCAGATTAAGTTGAATGTTATAGTGTCTAGAACGAAGAAAAATCTGACGAATATGGTCAGGGTGATCCCTACGCTTAGCCGAATGAGTCGGAAGGTCATCCAGATAAGGCTGCACGATGTGACGAATATCATGAAAGGCATAGGACATCCCATGCTGAAATGTGGCCCCAACATTCTTTAAACCAAAAGGAAGCTTCTTATATGAAAAAGTACCCCAAGGACATATGAAGGAAGTCTTGTGTTGATCAGTCGGGAGAATGTTTATCTGATTATAACCAGAAAAACCATCCATAAGGGAAAAAATCTCACTCCCGGCACAGTCGTCAATGATCTTATCGATGAAGGGAGTAGGACAATTATCCTTGGGACAAGCTCTATTGATATCACAATAGTCAAAACAGACACGAATAGTGCCTTGTTTCTTATCTACAAGAACAATATTAGAGACCCACTCTATCAATGGAATCAGATAAATGAAATCAGCTTTGAGAAGCTTGTCCACGTTAGCTTTAATGGCAGCATCTTTCCGAGGATGCACCAGATGAAGACGCTGGCAAACAGGTTTCGAACCAGGGTAAGTATGAATTTCATGTACCACGATGCTAGGATCAATGCCGGGCATTTCTTCATAGGACCACGCAAAGACATCACGGAATTCGTGGAAAAGGCTAGTATAGACTTTTACTTCATCGGAAGAACAAGTGACCCCGATATGGATGTTCTCGACAATTCCTGGTTTAACGGAAATGTCAATAGGCATCATCTATGTAATGTTACTCAAGTTACCTTCTGGAAAAACTTCGTGGAAATAAATAGGCATTTTAAGTGGAGGAGAAGGAACCTGAGAATAAAAACGCTCAAGATAGATAGACATGGCCCCGAGACTTGGCAAGAACGAGGAATGATGATAATCATCATCGGAGGGAAACACTTCTTTCAAAGGATCTGGCGAATCAAAATCACCAAGTCAAGGGGATTAATAATAAATTTCAAGGGACATGCTTGAAGGAGTAGAATCAGTGGACAGAGTATCCGACGTGGTGATGAGTTCACAATAATTAATTTCAATCGGACTCAACGACATCGAATCTCCAAAAGAATCGATCTATTCAGGGGAAGGGATAACCCATGGGTCATCAGTGTGAGAAATCATGTTGACCTAAATAGTATTTGGTGGTGGAAGAGGGAAACTACCCATGAGGTCAGGATCCTTGAAAAGGCCTGCCCTATGCTCTCGTAGGGAGTAGGAATCTTATCCACATACGAAACATTGTTCTCAGAAGAAGAAGTGAAAAAAGACAATTGATTGACAGTAATAATATTTCCTTTGTGCGGGAATTTCAAAACAAGAAATTGAGTGGGCGGAACACATAGCATTGCATGAGTCCAACTGCAACCGAGGAGAAGATTACAATTGAGTTTAGCATCAACGACTTCAACCTCGACATTGACAGTCTTCCCTTCTAATGTGATCGGTAAACTAGCGAGAACACCAAGAGGTTTATAATCTCTTCCATCAAATGCTTCAAGGGCATTAGGTGACGAGGTGAGAGCTAGAGAACCAATGGCTTTCCAACAAGTAGATGACATAACACAGGTAGATGCACCCTCGTCCACGACTGCCCGGTGAATATTCAAACCATTGATACCAGCTTTTATGATGAGCGCAATTTGGTGTGGGAATTGCGGGATGAAATTCTCTAAATCGAAAGCAAGCAAGCTGCTATCGGCAGGATCAAACCCACCTATCACGGATAACAATTCTTTCCTTTGTGACGGACAACTCTGAAATACTTCTAATGCAGACATTGCGGATGGCGCCTGAGCCAAATCCTCAACAATACTATAATGCTGAGTGGCACGGGGGTTGGGATTGTACGAAGACTTGCGGATCACACCTTTGGAAGGTGGTCTCACAACGGATTCAGTATTAGGCCATTCAATCTGAAGAGGGTCAAAAACAAGTTGAGGAGGAGGACCATCAGTGATATCCTTCCCCATTTCCTGACGTGAACCAGAATAATCTTTCAATCGAGTAGTACTAGAAATGGGTTCAGAACCATTCATCAGAAAAACCTGAGAACCAAATGGGGTAGAGGACTGAGGTTTCTCTACCATTTGAGTTTGCTAAGTAGGAAAAGGTTATTTAAGATAAGTAGGAGCTCCTTGAGTGCCTTTGAGCAATTGGCTCACTTCGGATCGTCGAGGACAGTCTTTGGTGAAGTGCTCTTCATCACAAATTAAACAGGGATACTTTTGTTTGCATTGGGAATTATCAACGCAACGAGTTTTCGACGAATACTTTTTTGGGGTATCAGCTTTTGCCTTACCTTTACCCTTCTTCTTACCTTTAGAATTGCTATCTGTAGGATTGGCCTGAACGACATTCACTTCTGTGGGTTTTCCATAATCCGGAATTGCTTGAGAAGCAACATTATTGGAAGAAGTAGACTTCTGCTTCCCAGAATTAGATGGAGATTTCTGAGAATTCTGAGATACGGAACCAATAATAGAGGAAAGCCACCTAGAGCCACCTTGAGACCTAAAGTGAGCACACAATGGAATCAACCACCACTCTTAGGTCACTATCCACAGTCATACCAAGAGAGGGAAGAAGATTTGAATTTTGACTATAAAATACCACCATGAGAAGAACAATTTAGAACACATTGTTATGCTGGCCAAATTTCCCATGAGAAAACTAGCAGTGTGTTGTCCAAGCATCAAAGGAGTGAAGGGATTCATTTCTTTTCCATCCAGCATATCAATCCCAAAGGAGAAGTGCATCAACTTCCCTTTATCTGATCACTCATTCGAGGAGAAGAGAGAGGTATGCAAACAACTTAAGGGAAGAGCCCTACTTTATTTGAGTATTAGAGCTCCATAGCTCTAAGGACTCACTGCGAGTGCTTTAGTGTTCTACCTCTTTTTACCACCAAAAACTTATATAAGGGGATTTTTCTCTGTCAGTATTATTAGTTCGTTTACTCAATATTGAGCTTCTATTATATGTGTATTTGTTGTTTCTTTTTCCTCCTCTTTTTTTAGTATGCTATGTTTTATAACTAGTTTTTTTGCATGTTATAATGCTTCACTAACCATATAACAACCCATTTTTTCCCTATGACATTACTTGTAGGCTAGCAATCACTCCTACCAAGCACTGGTGCATTTTTTACACCCTTGTACTAAACACACCAACACAGGATTGGCGACTCCACTTATTTTTCCTCTTAAAATAAGTGGTTATGGTTTTGCATAACCTCTTTTCTGCTCAGGATTGTTGCAGGACCATTTCTCCTCTTCCTCAACTTCTATCATTCACCCTCTATGAATATATTCTGTTAAGGAGAAACATAATTTCTGTGCACAGGAAAACCACACTCATTCAACTCAGACAGACGCACAAGTTCATGCACGTTCAAATCAGATAGACGCACATGTTCGTGCACCTATGTAGAAATTACTTGCGCGGAAACCAGTGAGCCATTTTTTCAATTATTTTATCCATTTTTTGCAAATGTAAAGTGACTAGCAGCCCAGAATAAATCTGCCATCACTGTGTTATAGTGTTTCTTGACTATTAGGACATGTTTTTAGCTAAACATTAGCTTAGCTATTGCACAGTTCTAATTTTTAGTTTATTATCAAAAATTCACATAGTTTAATTAGAAGGCAAGTAAGTGGTTTTAAAATCCACCCATGCTATCTGAATGAGCTTATTAGTCATAATAGACACCAAAGACTTAGGTAATTAGCAAGAAGTAAGTGGCCCATATCCATGCATGTGTAGCTAGTTTCCAACATTTCCAAATTTTTGCATTAACTTTAGTTTAATTTTGCATTAGGATTCGAGACTAGGATCAAAGTATCTAAGAAGGCAAGTAATATTTTCTACCCTTGCACCTCTTGGTGATCCTGGACATGCATATGTGTTGGAATGGGGTTCCCTAACCTGCGATTTTTGTATAATTTTGTAAAAGTTGGTCCTTCATAGGGGTTTTGGGGTAGGTCAAAGCCCCTAATGTTTTGTAATGGGTTAAAGGGTAGCTCTAGGGTCCACAAACTATGTTTTGCAGACCATAGGATAGCGAAGGCTATGATATTATAAATAGATACATAGTTGGGTCTAGTTCGTAGGAAATTTGATAGATTGATGCTACGTGCGAACTATTAGGATCTGTTTTGGGTTGTTTTGGGTAAGGAATCATGTTGGCTGTGTGCACAGAGATCCTCAGTCCTATTTTGTGTGGACCCCACTAAGCTGTGTAAGCGGGCTGTGTTTGGGTTGTAAGTGGATCTTTGATTTTAATGAATGCGAAGTATAGTTGAAGTATCTGTGTGTTATATGAATAGATTGTGTTATTGCTGAAGCACATATGTGATACTTCTTTAAGTTTTGAATGTATCTGTGATCTAGAATTAGTGTGAATACATCTGTGATCTGATATTAGCTGCGATTACAGTGCTCTATGATGGTATTTGGTAATGCGCACGTGGATGAGAATGTATTGGCTAAATCTGTTGATAATAAGAGCTTTGTTATTATTATGTGTTGATTACATTGCTAAATGAGTTGCGAATAGACTTATTATGTACAATCCAAAAAGCTGCTACCTAGATCTACCTCAAATAACCTTCTTTCTCTGAGGGTGCAGAAACCTGGTTCCAGCACCCTCCTGTACTACTTTGGGTAAGACCTTGGCCTGCACAAGCAAGTCATTGCTGAAAAGGGCCAGTAGTATAGGGGTTTGTTGGAAAACCTTAACCTCTGAACCTAGGCCAAGACCCCTCAAGCCAAAAAATGGTTCCGTTTCCGAGACCGGGAGCATTTTGAGAGAGAGATTGGTTAATGCCACAAGGTCATTGGAGACTTGATAGGGTGGAAATTGAAGACTGGTTTAAAAGGAAGATTCAGGAATTTTCTGTAAAGGAGAATCAAAGCACGAAGCTGACAACTGAGAAGTGGAAGAAAAAGTGCATATTCACTAAAGTCTATGAAATTTTCTTTGTAACCTTTGCACATGAGCTTCAGGAGTGGTTGGCAAGGATCGTATAATTCCAGACATGTTGGAAGGACAATTAGGTTATGTAGTGGACACTAGAATTGATTCAACAACTAGAGAGAACTGATAATACAATCACCCGTATGGTAGATCACTGGGTGGATAGCGTGGTGGGAGGATTCATAATAGAATTCGCAGTTGATCAGTTCGTATCCTACTCTAAGGGAGAGCGGAGGTTCTTCAAAGGTTTCTGGGGTAAGTTCTTGAAAACATTTCCACTATTAATCAAAATATTATTGTGCGCAAAGGGCGTGTTGTGTAGCCACACCAAATGAATGACATCTGATCAGAGTGACAGTACCACACGAAGTGGTAAGTACTACCAGACCAATCGAGAAGGGGATAGATCCATCTACAGTCCGCTAAAAGAGTCAGTTGCGCACATAAGAGATAGTCCTCCAACTACACCACCTTCAAGTCAGCATAAAGGTAAGAACTCACCCACACCTCTGCCACCACCAGAAGAAGATATGGCCACACACATGAAGCTACCCACCTTCAAGGGTGTAGGAGATGAAGATATGGACCGATTTTGGTTTGTAGCAAAATCAGTATGGACTACGCAGAATGTGGCTACCAATGCTGTAAAGAGAGTGCAGATATCCCTCGCCTTTGAAGGAAGGGCCTTGGACTGGTATATGGGCTACGTAGGGCAGCATGTGGATATGTCTATTAAGGAGATTAAGAAAGCTTTAAAACAACAATTCCGAAAGCCCAAGTCCTACTCGCAACTGGTAACTGACCTAAAAGACTTTAGATAAGGACCCACTGAGTCTATATGGGAAGCTTATGAGTGGTTAAAGAAGGTTATCAGAGATGGAGAATTTTAGTATGATGATAGACAACACAAGGAATGGTTTATTGCTATGCTGCTACCTCACCTGCACAGACCTATGGGTCAGCAGGCAATTGAGACACAAGAGAAAGCCTTGGAAATTTCTATGAAATTAGAAGCTGCACCAAGAGACAATGCCCAGTTTTGGGTGCAGCAGATCTAGGGACCGTTGGAGGCAATGCACCTTGAAATATAGAATCTGCAAAAAGTATGAGGGAAAGAGGCTAGCCTAGACGTATGGTGCATACAATGTAGGGTGTCTATCCACACCAAGGATCAGTGCCCTCTGCTGGCTAACTACATGCAGGCTGGGGGACCCAGCCCGCTGCACCCTAAAGAAGTTGCGAGGCTGAGTGGTCCAACATTATGGTGCGTTGATTGTTGCATTGCTGGAATACATGATACCAACCACTATCCTCATCTTGGTGCGTATGTTCCAGAATTGAAGCAACAATGGTGTCAATTCTACTCCTATGTGGGACATGACAAGCATAAGTGTTAGATCTATGACTTGATGATAGATTAAGGAAGCCTATACAAGGTAAAGGTTGACCCTTCTTCACCACTGTCTCCCTCAAGCAAAGGAGGATCCCCAGTAAGGGGTAGGGGAGGGGGAAGGGGTGGAGGCATAAGTCGGGGAAGAGGACAATTGATCTATTACAACTATGGAGAAATAGGGCACTTTTCAAGGGACTGTTCGAACCCCACGAGACAATATTTCCAATATTGTCTACAATTGGACCATGTGATTGAAGACTGTCTAGTACTGATAGCAAAAATGCAGGAAAAGCAGGAGACACCTACGCAGAATGTGCAGAGGGTTAAGGCAGAACCGCATGATGAAGGACCAGGTATTAATGTCATAACACGCAGTGGCATGGCTACTAGAGCATCTGAGGAGAAATTCGCAGCTGAACCTCTTATCTGGAAAGCAGTTGTCAAGTAGGAAAGCTTGGACCTACAGAAGGAGAAGGAAACCTTCATCACAGCCCACAAAGACTTTACAAAGGATGAGGCATATATTGCTAAGGCTCCAGCAGATCTAAGAATGGACGATGAAGTTAAACCATTTCTACAGGAATGTATGAAGCTGCTAAATAACCAGAAGATAGTAGAAAATCTTCAAGCACTAATGGAAAGTTGTGCAGAAATAACTAACCCTCTCGCGAAAATTAAGGATGTGCACAAACTTTACAAGCATAAGAAACGCACTAATCGGGAAATGTGGCTAACAGCGGAGATTGGCTACTATGAAATGCATCAGGTTATATTGGACCTAGGATCATATGAAAACTTACTGTCCAAGAAATCTTGGTAGTGGATGGGAGAGCCTAAGCTGGAATGGTCCACTATAAAGCTACACATGGCTAACCAACAAAAAATCATACCATTAGAGAGGTTGTCAAAAATTATGGTATATATCGCAAGAGTTAAGGTACGTGCAGATTTTGAAGTCATTCAGATTGTGGAAGATGAAGACCCTTATCCTGTGCTCCTAGGACTGGATTGGGCAATAGGCATGGGAGGCATTATCAACCTAAAGAAAAGGAGCATGGTCTTTGAGAATGAAGGTACGAGGGTGATAGTCCCACTAGACCCTGTGGAAGAAGAGCGGTATACAGAACTGGTGCGCGAAGAAGAGGATGTGGATCACATTTATAAATTAACCACTCGGGACGAGGATTGGATTAACCCTACAGCTGATGGTGTGCTTTGCTGGGAGAAGGACAGTGAGTGCCTCTCTGACTCTGATAGGGAGATAGAAAATTTTTCAGAATCGGTTACATGATGTATCTGCACTGCGATGTCTCAGGCTCATGAAAAGCTTCTGATGTATCTCCTTACAGGTAAGATAACTGCCCTACTTTGATGGTTCTGGTAGTATTAGGGAGTGTTTACGGGAATTTGAAGCTAAAGTCCCAAGGGAGTGAAGGATGTGGGCACTTAACTTAGCCATGCATGCAACCCCTGCGAGGTGGTGGGAAACTCATAAGGGGACATTCCAAGATTGGGAGGAATGTCACAGAATGATGATCCTATGGTTTGAAACCCTGGTTCACCTGTATGTGAAGAATTTTCTTGGCCCAGGAAACCTGCGTGAGCACTTGTCTGCATGGATGAAGGAATGGTGTGAAAAACCTATGGATGAATGGGTCCACCTGTTCATTCATGCCTTGGGGCCAATCCCTACCGCATGGTATTTAGACGTAGAACTACATTAGCCCACCCGCCACTGGGAAACGCTAAAGGAGGATTTTGTAGGGACATTTGGTTTGGTAGGTGGAATGGAGGCACTCGACAGAGCTCTACAGGATATAGATGCCTTAGTATTTGATGAATCACGCCCTTGTGCAGCACATGGGGCACCAACGTGGGAGACGTAGATGCAGGATATTTTCAAATGTCGCAATCTATCAATGGAGTAATGTGATGAAGACCCGCGAAATATCTCTATCCCAAAGTCAGAGGGAGAGCGCGCAGTTGTTGGACCCCCACTGCAGATCGTCGATGTCACTAAGCCTCTGAAGCTTCGAGAAATCAACATTGGGATGAAGGAGCAACCTAAGCTAGCTAAAATAGGGGACTACTTGGATGATGATACTATTAGAAGAGTCGCGAAACTCCTCGCCGAATACTAGGACCT
The DNA here is from genome assembly GCA_034641835.2 of Pinus albicaulis. Classification (NCBI taxonomy): domain Eukaryota; kingdom Viridiplantae; phylum Streptophyta; class Pinopsida; order Pinales; family Pinaceae; genus Pinus; species Pinus albicaulis. The sequence continues at coordinate 90,293,948 of CM076573.1, forward strand.
ATTTTTGACAAAATTCTCAGAACTCAAAGCGATTACAGGGGACATAGGGGTCATGCACATAACTTTAAAACCAGATGCGCACCCTGTGAAGCAGCGCCCTTATCGGTTGAACCCTAAGTACAAGCAAAAATTCAGGGATGAACTTGAAAAAATGATAGATGCGGGTATCATCAAACCAGTCGAACAGTCAGATTGGGTAATTCCTATGGTGGTTTAGGAGAAAAATAATAAGGGAGAGATATGGATCTGTGTTGACCTGTGCAAATTGGATGATTCATGTGTACATGATCCCTTTCCTACACCATTCTCAGATGAAATCCTTGATAGCGTGGGGGGGCAGGAAGCATACTCATTCACGGACGGGTTCTCGGGGTACCATTAGACCAGGATCGCACTTGAAGATCGCAGCAAAACTACGTTCTCCACTGAATGGGGATCTTTCCAGTACACTGTCATGTCATTTGGGCTCAAGAATTCCCCTGCCATATTTTCGCGAGTGGTGGTCGCAGTATTCAAGGAGTTCATCCACAAGTTTTTGGAGGTATATTTTGATGACTATACCGTCTTCGGGTTAGTAAAGAAGCACGTCTCAAAGTTGTGCATGACGTTGGATGCCTATAGAATGCACCATATTTCCCTGAATATCAAGAAGTGCATATTTTGTGTACCCTTCGGGATCTTTATAGGTCACATAGTCTGTCAACAAGGATTGATGGTTGACCCCACCAAGATAGCAGTTATCATCAACCTGGCAGTGCCTACAACTAAGAAACATTTGCGCTCTATCCTCGGACATACAGGCTACTACAAGAAGTTCATTCAAGGGTATGAGTTTATCACAACACCTATGGAAAAGTTGCTAAAGAAGGGCGTTTCATTTTTTTGGGATGAAGAGTGTCAGAAGAGCTTCGAAATACTCTAGGAAAAGATGGTCTTTACACCTATCCTCATATTTCCTGACTGGGCGAAGTTTTTCAATGTTCACTTAGATGCATCAAGGATCGCCCTGGGAGCTGTCCTTACATAGCCTGGAGACAGAGACATTGACCATCCAGTTTCATTTTCTAGTAGGAAACTCTTTGGTGCGAAGCGCAACTACTCCACTACTAAGCACAAGGGGTTGACCATGGTATACGCCCTGCAAAAATACCGGCACTATATGTTAGGAGTGCACCTCAAGATGTTTACGGATCACTCGACTTTGAAGTACCTAGTGAATAAGCCTTTATTTGGGGGGAAGATCTACCTATGGCTACTACTATTTCAAGAATATGACTTTGAGATCATCGTGAAGCCGGGGAAACTAAATGCCAGACCAGAAAACTTATCCCGAATTGAAAGTGGCGAAGAGCCAACCGACCTAGAAGAAGGACTACCTGATGCGCATATATTTTCTATTAAGGTAGTTGATACACACTTCGCTGAAATCATTCAATTCTTGACTACGGGGGTGGCGGCTGCGGAATATTCAGTACAACAGACGAAAGAACTGGTAACCTGCGCATGAGATTTTACCATCATATTGGGCCATCTGTATAAGCTAGGAGATGATGAGGTGTTGCAAAGGTATGTTATGGAGCATGAAAGGCATGCCATCTTAGCAGAAGCCCATGGGGGTGTTAGCGCTCAAATCTACCTTAGGCTGAAATAAGGTAAAACTCAAGGCTACATCAAACCACGCTCAGCCTCGTAGCTAGCCCTACGAGGACAGGAGAGGGCTCTCTCCGTCAATCTCGATAAAATGAGAAATAGGGTGCGAGATGACTTACAATGGAAACTGATTTTAGGCTAGTAAAGAGATAGGAAAGTTTGATTTTGATTTTTTGGGTTTTCGTTGGAGAAATGGGAAAAAACAAATTTTGGGTCCGGGGATAAGGTCAGATCTTTGCAGAATTCGAGTTGGGGCGAGGTAGGCGATAGTCTTGATGCTTTTGATTGGGTATATGGATAGACCAGAACGACAAGGAGCTGAAGAGGGCAAAGAAGAACTTGGATCCTCTCCAAATAGGCGAAAACATGTAAAACTAAACGAATTCAAAGGCAGAGCACTGTAAACAATGGATTCAACCTCATCTACTCATTCATTTTAGTTTCAGAAGCATATGAAAGGAATGGCATAAATTAAACATGAAAGAAATTACAATAAAATGAGAGAAAACACCATCAAGAACAAAAAGCCACAAGAATCCCAACAGGTGCTGCAAAACCTCTGATCTTTCCTTAGCCAAAATATGAAAAATATGTACAATAGAGTGCCAAAAGTTTCCCAAGAGTCCAACCTCTCCAACCTCTGAAAATGATTGAGAAATTACATCATATAGAGCATCCTAACCCCTTCCCATGCCTCTATGGGTCGAATTCCTTCTTCAGGGATCAGTTTCAACCAAATTCTAATCAAGGAGCTAAAATCTAGGCAGCTAACAACTTGCCTCTAAAAGAGTGGAAACTGATTCATTTACATGATTTTCACTTTTTTGAGAGTGAATCTTCTAGAATAGGTAAAATTAAGCCAAATTTACATGCCAACCATCAATTTACATTATGAAAACTCAAAAATTTCATCCACAAGAAAAACTGGTCCCAACTGGCCGAAATCCTGAGCTGGAAGGTGAAAAATCAGCCAAAAATCTATATGGGTAGCGCGCCTTTCAGCCTGATGTTGACGCACTTCCTAGCATCCAAATTGAGCTCATGATAGCTCGTTGGAAAGCCCTGGATGTTGGCTATCCAACCCAAGTGGAATTTCCCAATTTGGAGCTCATTTGACCCTCCAAAACTTCATTCTCCCAGAAGTACTTCCTGCTGGTGCAAAAGGTGGCAGCAAGGTGGTTTTCATGGTGTTTTTGGGCCTTTTGACCATCCAGAATCTGATGAAATGCTTCGGAAATACCTGAGCATGCATAACTTACCATGAAAAACCTAAAAATACAAATATTTCCTTCAGCAAGTGTCCCAAACAAAAGTGAGCATGTGGGCGCGCTACTCGTATGGCTGAAAAATCTGTTTTGAGGCATAAAAAATCACAATTGACAAAATTTTCTGCAAATTTGCTCAAATTCGGAGCGAAGACCCTCCATAAAGTATCATGCCCAGCCAAGGAAGCCTCGGCCGAGTGGATCAGGCCTTTTCCGCCGTTTTAGTGCTTCGCTCAACCTCCTCTTCAGAATCTTCATTCTCGCTTTGCAGACATGCATGCGAGCCCAATAATGATTTTTCATATGACGGAACATGTCTTTGTTTCTATCATGATCCTGTGAATGTACCTACGCTGATGAAGAAGGTGAGACCCCTTCCACGCCATGTGGAGATAGTACTCATGCTGCTGATGAAGTCAACGAGACCCCTTCCACCCCGGGTGGAGATAGTACTCATCGTGATGCTGCAAACAAAGCTCTGTGGCCTCTCTGATATGTTACCACTACTGGTGCACTGCTATGCTCCATCTCAGTACATCAACCTCAACGGTTGAGTCACTGTCCTGCTCATATCCTTGCTCATAAACTGAATCCGTCTCTGACATGGCTTTAAAAACAAGTTGTCTGCAATATGTGTGTTGATATAGGTGTAGTGAAGTCAAAGTTTCAATGTATGCTCAAAACCCAAATATGTTGCATATGTACCAAAACATCATAAGAAAATAAGTCACAATGGTAATAGCTCTGTTTTAGTGGATAGGGGTAAAAACAGTCTCTGTTTTGGATCACAAGTGAAATTGACAAATAAGTACCAAGTGAAAATGTAGTGTGCAGCCCTTTGTAATGCTGGCCAAATTTTTTCAAAGGAACAAACAAATATGAGACTATGTTTTATCAATGGAGAATGGGAACAATATGACAATGACCACAGTGAAACAAATGGCCATGACAGTGGTAATTGAATGATGATGGCAGCAGTGGTAATATTATGGTGATGGAGGATATGGAAAAGTCAACATAAGACTATGTAAAAACATGGAAAGACATGACAGCAGTGGTAAGATGATAAATTAAGGGCGGGAGGATTATGTACATAATGTGCTAGGGCGCCACTAGCAATACAGGCATGAGCATATATACCAATCATAAAAGTTCACAAACCCTTCACAAGACTGTCCATATATATTCGAAACCCTTAAGGAATAAATCTGCATATAAATGTAGGGTTTATACATTTCTCTTCAACCAAGGCTTGTTTCCCAACATTAATAACACCAGAATCATGCTAAAATTTACTGAGCAACCTTTAGAAACCTACTTGCAAGTCGATGGAGCCGACTTGATACGAAACTGAGCTCAAGAAAAAATTTTTTTTTAGCTCTGTCTCTGTATGGGTAGTGCCCCTGCCCAACGGGTAGCGCCTGGCAAGTGGGTAGCGCCCGTGTTAATTAACACTGGCTTTGGAACTTATGTGGGTAGCGCACCTTATATGGGTAGTGCGCACCTTGTATGGGTAGCGCCCTGCATGTGCGTTTTGCAGGAGGATTTTGGAGGCCTTCCTGATGTCCAAATTAGGCGTGTGATAGCTCGTTGGAAATATATTGGAGTCTACTTTCCAACCCAAGTGGAATTTTTTAATCTGGACATAATTTGCGTTGTCAGAAATCAAATCTCCCAAAACTTGTCAAAATGAGCAGAATGAGGCTGCCTCAAGGAAGAGCACTGTTGCAGTCAACTTTTGAAGGTCTTCCTCAACTCCAAATTGAGCTCATGATAGCTCATTGGAAAGGTATTTCTGTATATTTATCATTTGACTCATTAAAAAAGTCATTTTTCCAACCATGATAGGAGAAATATTGATTTTCCCAAGGTCACTTCAGAGGTGCATTCAATTCTCCTAAGGCAACGGTATTTTTAACATTTCTCTAAAACCATGATACCTGTGTAAAAAGTGAAGGAGGTTTTTATTCCTTGGAATTTTGTGTACAAAAACCTCTCTCATTGTTTCAAAATTCATCTTCTAGTGCTCTGAAACATCATTTGAGTGAAACCTATCCTGATGTGTGAAACAAGGGATTTTGTCGAAATGAAGCGAAATGAAGGGGATAAGGGGCTTATAAATTCTTGGGGAAATTTTTGGAAGTAGGGAGGGATGTTAGGAAGTAGGGTAAAGTGGAATCTTAGAGATTGAGTGAGGGGAAGGGGTCCAAAGGGGCAAAACACAGGCCTAGCCTAGAAAATTGCCAAGTTGTGGCAAGAAACTAAGGTTTGTGCAAAAATGAGGAATTTGAGAGATCTCATTGATGGGAAGTGTTTAATAAGGTACATTAATGATAGGGGAAGGTGTATGAACATCAGGATACAAGTTTTTCTAATGATTTGATCATCCAAGAGAAATTACCTCCAAAACCCTAGGTGAGGGAAATGGACCTTACGAAGGCACAACTGAAGCATGAACAAGCTGTAAAATGACCCAATGGAACTTGAAATGATGATGACCACCCTATGAATGATGGTACACTCAGCTGAATGGTGACATGGACCTACATTTGGACAACTTTGACAGGAGTAAAAGCAACCCCTAGACCTAATGCCTAGTGACCAAATTTTTCTTGAAAACTCTTTGAAATGACAAAATTTGACCTTGACACCTTAAAATCACTTTGTAAGAGCACGTTTGATCACTGAAGGAAAGCTGCAAAGGCTGACTCTAACATTGGCTCCAATGGGAATGGTAGCTCCTTGGAGGTGCCAAGAACGGCAGATCTTTGGGAGAGCAGACCAGTGCCTTATCCATTGGGCAATGGAATCAAAAACTCAGACTGAAATGCATGACTGAAAATTGATGAATTGATGACACAAACTGACTCTCACTCAACTAAGAACTGACTCGATACTTAAACACAACCGACAAAATGGAAATATGCTCAAAGTAGAGCTTATTCAATACAA